>JADLZK010011241.1:0-362712 GCA_015847255.1 Hyparrhenia diplandra | reverse complement strand
CGCGCCGCCACTCTTGGTTCCGTCCGTTCCCGCTCCCTCCCACGCCGCTGCTAGCGCTCGGTTTGATGCGAATGGCACGATCTCGGAGTTTCTGCGGAAACAAGGAAGAACTTCGTGGTGGGTCGGGTCCGCAAGACCCTAGGTGGTGTTAAATCGGCCAAAGGATGCCCGGCCTGCCTCTGCCTCAACCGTCAAATCGGTAAGTGGATGCTAAATGGCTCGGGGAGGAGAGATTACGCGCGGGGTCCGTTTGGGCGGCGGAAGAGATTGTGGCTCATTGTCTTAGTATAGTGCATAGCGTTGCGTCTTAGTTCTTCGTGTATAACGACCGGCTAGGTAGTGAGAAAAAAACTCTTGATTGTAGATGGCTAATGTCAGTATAACGACCGGTCACTTTGTTGGTTCTGAATCTTGCCACGCCCGTTTTCTTACATAACCAGGCTTCCCTTCATTCCATGTAAGTTTTGGCTCTTCTAATACATTGCTTTATCTGTGTGTAGAGAGTAGAGACAGCTGATATCTAAGCGCATGGCAATAACTATGTATCTAGAATAGCCAACACATATTATAATTTGGAATGGAGGTACTTGAATTACTACATACAAACTTAAAGAAAATATTTACATAAAATGGTATACATTGATCAATTTTCGCCATGCTCGGGTTGCATTCTGTGTTTTGAAACAGAAACAGGCACTCCAGCTGCTTTGTGGGTGCACAATTATGGACATGTTGTGGTTCTTGTTCTTCAAGTGAGACGGAATGCATTCAGTTGTGATATGCAAGTTGTGCTTGTATGCAGGAATACTGGACGCGAATATGCTTATCCTGGGTCTACAGGCCAGGCCTTCCACCAGCAGCTAAGAACTGCGTTGTCTCCAGATGAGAAACTTGCTGCTGAAAGAGATTTGGCTCTGTATTGCAAGCCAGTTGAGCTCTACAATATTATTCAACGGCGAGCCTTGAAAAACGTAAAGTTTATCCTACAATTATGCTCCCTTCTTTCAACATTGTTCACATGACCATGCTTACTCTGCATCCTGCAGTAACCGTAACCATTATGTGCAATTGATTTGATCCCTGAATTTTGCAGCCCCTTTTTATTCAAAGATGTCTTCTTTACAATATACATGCGAGGAGAAAAAAGAGGTTTGAACCTTGAATGGACAGTCTTGCATTTCAATGCTTTGATCCTAAGAATATATTGTTCTATCTTGAGCTCAGCACCTTATTGACAACTATTTTAGTGTCATATCATAGTTGGTGCGCCCAGCCATGCATGCACAACAAACAAATTTATGTATTAGGGTGATTAGTTTCATTTGCTATTTCCTTGTTTCTATATGAGTAAGATTTCCCCTTATGCTTAGATCAAGGCCATAGCACCCCTGCATTATATGCATAGGTTGCTCTATTTTATAGTCTGTCTCGTAGCCCCTGAGTCACTCTGCATAAAGCCATGCAGTTTTGTTTTTTTTGCATTCTATTTATCAATACGAACTAAGGTTCATGAAATTCATGTATTTTTCTTTAAATTTCATTTTTTTCTGACATAGATTTATGGATTGGGAAAGTTGCAAATTTGCCACTCACTTGACATCCTCTTTGGGAAATATAAAAACATGAATTGCAAAACTGCCACTAAGGCTCATCAAAATCAGTTTGGTTTGCCACTGTATTGCGGTCATCCTTTGTGTGTGTGAAATAATATAGTGAGGTTGTTAAAAACATAGGCATTAGAAATAACAGAAGTGGCCTCATGTTCTCCCTCCGACCTCCGTTGTAGTGGCCTCATGTTCTAAATATTTTCCTTTGTTGACTGACTGTATGTATCAATGCAGGATTCAGATAACCATATCACTTTCTAGAAGTACAAATACTGAGTTGCAAGCACATTATATCTTTCCTCTTTATGTTCTCTTAGCTAGACCTACTAGTAACCTTTCACTTGAAGGGGTAAGTCTAGCCTTCTTCAGCTTGTGAAGCCAGTGGCAAGTTTTCATATTATCGTTCTTATCTATTATCCTATTTTGCAGCATTCTCCAATTTATCGATTCAGTCGGGCTCGCTTGCTTTCTTCTTTTAGTGAACTTGGAAATAAGGACAACAGTGAAGCCACATTCATCATTCCTGATGTGAAGAGTTTATCAACTTCCCATCCTTGCAACCTTGACATTATCTTTATTAGCTGTGGTACAGGCACATCCCATGAGTTCTTTTTTTTTTTTATTCATTTCTGTGCCATCATTAAATTATTTTAATCCAAAAGGGCAAGGCGGGACAAAGTAATGGTGAAGATAACTGCTCTGGGAACCATATGGAAGGTTCTTCTCTCAAGAGTAAGTTTATGTTGGCATTTTGAGCAGACATTATGCGATTTCTTTTCCAACAGGATTAACATGTTAACAGGCTCATTTGTTGTGAGTAGTTGTATTTATCTTTATTCATGGCAAGAGGATCTCTAATATCATTGTGGCTACTCTATGAACATATAGCTTAGAACATGTGTATTTAATCAATTTCTTAAGAATATTTGCTGATGCTTAAGCTGAAAACTAAGCTGAGATTTGTGTTCCTATTGATTGGATTAATGACCATCCATGCCGTGCATTTTAACAGTGCTTGAAGGGAAATGCTCCTGGGGTAAAAAATACCGACTAATTTACTTGCTTCGTCTTTGGAGAGTTGTGTCAATTTAAGTTTGGGACATATTGTGGAGTTGGCATCTAAAGTTACAATGAGACCAAGCTTCTTAGAGGTATGTCAAATCGATTCCCACTTGTATTTATGATTCACATTCCTAAAGCATCGATTGTAATGTCAACTTGCTTGGGATTAAAAGGCTTTGTTGTTGTTTTATGCATGCAGCCAAAATTTCTGGAGCAAGACAGTTGCTTGACATTTTGCTCTCATAAGGTTGATGCTGCGGTAAGGTTTCCTCTATTTGTTACATTCATGTTTAATATGATTTTGTAAACGAGTCTTCATATTTCCCTTATTGGTAATGCTACTAATATGTTCTCTGAGTCCAAGATTAGTGTGGCTAACAGGTAAATGCATGCTTGCAACTGCCAGCCATTGGATGAACACATGCAAAACATGCTTTACTTCTGCCAGACACTTGAGTGCATCACAAGTTCAGAAATTCACCTTTGGGCATACACTGAATGATCTATATCTTCTTTATGGAATTGCTGGAAAATGGATTTAGCGTTCAATTTAAATGCCTCAAACTTTTGGAAAAAATCATTTCAATATGAGGGGCAATAATAATAATCTTGTGAAGGGGGAATTTATAAACTTTTAGTTGCTATTCTGCAGTACAAGAGCATGGGATCAGATCTATTGTGTCCCACTTTAGAAACCTGTGTTGAGCACTTGAGCTGCTTCTTTCTTTCTTTTGTGGTGCTGGTGGTTGGTTGGAGGTGTAAGGGGGTTGGCCCAGTCAAAATTATTATTAAGCTTTATTTGTTGCAGGGTTCATATCAGCTACAACTATGCATGTCCGCACAAGAGGCTGGTGCAAGAGACATGTCTTTGTCGCCGTATAGTAGTTATTCATATGATGATGTCCCACCTTCGTCATTATCAGATATCATAAGGTAACCAATAGCTCATTTTCATAGTTTAATAGATTCTAATTTTTTTTTTTTATTCTTGTTTTGTGTTTCATCATTATAAAAGTTTCTGATCACGGCTCATTTAATCACCGAAACAGTTTTGCTTTCCCATGGCAGGTGAGCCTTGGATTTCATTGTTTGAAAAGCAACAAAACTACAGTTGCATCCCATTTGTTCAAACGTTAACACCCCTTTGTGCACTGAGTGCAGATTTGGCGCCCTCGCAAGCTAAAATATGTTTCAATAATCATCAAAACATAATGTATGTAGTACACATAAAGTTAACTATACCCATCGTATATGTAGTACACATTTTGTAGTCAACCTGGCACTGTTCATCGTGTGCTGAAAACTATACCCCTTTGTCTGTACGTAGTGCACATAAAGTTAACAAGCAACTCAGTTTTAAATTCATCCTATATGTCAGAAACAAAATAGACAAGCAGTCAACCTGGCACTGTTCATCATGTGCTGACAGTGACACTTTTATTTTGTAATCTCAACATCAAAATGAATTTCAAACTGAATTGTTGCAGGTACACTTACCTTTAGGTGTGCTACATACATGATTTTTTGTGATGATTTTATTGAAAAATTGCAAATGATATTTTAGCTATAGAGGGTGCCAGCCCCCTTGGGCACCATATGATTTTCCTCTTGCATAATGCCAAATACTAAGGAAATACGGACGACTGCTGCAATCGACCTAGAGCACATAAGGCCCAGCTGACACAGCTTAGGGAAGAGGCGGCGTGCGTTGATGTGGTTGGCTGGGGGCAGCTGGGGCAGGCGGCGGCGGTGTGCATGAGGGAGAGAGGAGAGGGTCATCGGTGGCTGGAGAGAGGGAGAGGCGGAGATTAGAGAGTAAAGCACTATTCCTTGATTTATTGAAATAGTTACATTGCTTCTATATTTGTAGTCTTTAGCGGACTTGTATTCCAAGAAACTATAAGAATATTACTGACCTTGGGGATTTGAGACGACGTTTCCAATATAGGAATGGCTATGTATATCTAGAGAGCCTCATGGGCCATATGGGCCTACAATAGGTAGGCTATTACAAACCTATCCATATTGACTGCTATCAAATGCATGAAAGCTAGTGTGAAAGGTGAAGCTTCATAATAGCTTTCGTGCATATGATAGCAGTCACTAGATAGGTTTGTAGGTACGTTGCAATGATTTGTAACTTCACGTAGTGTTGCTTCATTAGAAGATAATTTGATTAGTATTTTGTTCTCCTTTATCCTTTTGCTTCAAGAAATTTATTACTATTTCTATGTGATTGAAGTTAACATCAATAGGTTTTGTTTTGCACAGGTTAAGGTCTGGGAATGTACTTTTTAATTACAAGTACTACAATAATATGATGCAAGAGACTGAAGGTTGTCTCTCCTGTTTCTAGGTTCTGCACATTTTCTTTATTGCATTTTTTGTAACTGTTTTTAAAGCGAAGCAGTGAACATCAATAAGATGGTAAAGCACTTTTCTGTGTTTTCAGTTTTTTAGCTAGAACACAAGCTATCGACTTCTGGTTTATGGTGATTGTTTTGTTGTCTTGTAGAATCACTTTTTTTTTTTTGAGAAATAGAATCACTTTGTGGCTAGAGATATTTTACTTTGGTATTGGTGTGTATTGATGCAGAAGACAACAAACTAGTTTAAATTTTTGAGAACACAGATCTCTAATTAACTAACTTATTATGCTTTTTTTTCAAAATTAAGTCATTTATCACTTCTATAAACTTCAAAATCAAATGGCTTTATTATCTTCTTAGAAACAATCATTGCACAAGCAATGCAGGCATGTCAGATTGAAAGTGCAAAAGTATGACTTTGATCACAAAAATAGGGTATGTTGCTTTAAGTGGCATTGAATTGGGAGTGGGGAAGTTATTCATTTATAAGAAGAAATATTATGAATGGCAGACATCAACTGTTTCTTTAGTTCCTCGGCCAGATAGGAAAACCAAGCATTTGCTAGAATGGGTGATAGTAAAGGAGTTGTTTCTTTGATGATAATTTGCTATTGCTTCTCATTCGTTAGTTCGTTACTCTTATTCTTAACTGTTCCTTATTGGATTCATTTATCTTTTCTTACCAGTCACTGAAGATTTTTTTTCTTGTCCATTTTGCTATGTGCGATGTGGAAGCTTCAAGGTTTGAAAGCAAAGTTTCATTTATATAATATTTGCACATATGTCATTCAGTCATTGCTTGTTGCAATGTGCTGGTCATAAGGATTATGCACATTCTTGCTTGTTTATGACAAAAGAATACATTTTTTTTTTTTTTTGAACACACAGGAGACAGCACACATTCTTTTATTACTTCACACTGCACAATTGGTTTATCCTATATTGTAGTGAGCCCGTTAGATTTTTTTATTTCTTTTTTCTTTATTATTAGTTAATTCATTTGCCTCTTAAGTTACATCTAATATAATTATTTTGGTCATACTAGGGTCTGGGATGCCATTTAAACTCATCACATGACCTATTCCACTACGAGTTTTGGGTTGGTAAACCTCTGAAATCTCCATTGGAAAATCGTCTTCAATCCTTATAGTTTGATAAGTATTATAATTTTATGTTACAGATATCTGAAGAGTACCAAGTTGTTAATGTTAGTCTGAAGGCTGATGCTTGGAGAACTGAGGTAAATTTACGACAGCTATAAAGTTTAAGCTTTTTTCAGATTTAATTTCTGGGTGGTATATGGAGCTATAGTTGATGAATTTAGTACTTTACATGTTTAATATGTTCCTCAGTGTTCTTCTAAAGGTTTGTTTAAATGGGGCTCCAACTTAGTTAGGAAATGAAGGGCATTGCATGTTCCTTAATCCAGCATGACTCCCTGCTTTGTGATTTCCTTCCTTTGTTGAGTACAGAAGCCAAGGATGAAAGAGCATTGGCTATTTTATATCTTCCATAACATTGTGTATTTCAATGGTTTTCTGTGGCTAGTTTAGCAATGCATGGTGACTATTGTTTTAAATGGAAGTACTCGTAACTTTATTTATTTATTAACTAATGATCCTAACTGGCAGCTTATTGCTGAGGGCGTTGATCCGAGGCATCAAACGTTTTCTTACCGGTATGCTCATTCTGCATTGCTTTCTGAACATCACCACTCTTTGTTTTGGTTACCTAACCTAATTTTGTTTCATCAGCTCAAGGTTTAAGAAGCGTAGACGATCAAAGACCAAAACTGAGAAAATCAGACATGTGCATTCACATATTATGGAATCAGGGTCACCTGAAGATGCCCAGGCAGGATCTGAGGACAAGTGTTTGCAAGGGGAGAATGGTACATTGTCATCACACGGTCACTTTAATTGGTACATGTATTCTTATCAATATAAAAAAGGGGATCACATAAACAACACTTCTTTCTGTTACAAGTTTTTTTGTTTGTAAAAATAACTCTGTTCTTTCTTCTGTATACTGTTTGAATATGTCCACTCATAGAAAAGATGTCAATTATTAACCATTTTTGTTGTCTCCTTTCTTAATTCAGTTTGATAGTTCTTTGTTGTACAATATCACATTGTGTTTAGAGCCTTTTTGAATATTTGTTGCACTGTATTCTGCCTTCTTGGTGCTGTAAAAGTTGAAGTCTATTGTTGTATGAACTGGCTGTTTCTGATTTGCAATTATCATCAGTTTGCATGCTGAGAAAATCTGCACTGTTGGCATACTGTATCATTTATCTGAGACTCTTGGTCCTATTCCCTTTGTTGCCTATTTTTCCTGACCCAGATGGTAAACTTTTCAGAGACTTCTGTAGCAAATGCTTCGATTGATCCTGCTCAATCTTTACATGGCAGCAATCTTTCACCACCAACAGTACTACAGTTTGGGAAGACGAGGAAGCTATCTGAGCGAGCTGACCCTAGAAAGTAGCCCTTTGTACATTCTTGATATCATGTTACTTGTCATGATGTTCCTTATGATACTACAATTGGAATGTGGTTAATTAGTTTATTTTGTATTATCTTGCAGTCGGCAACTCCTGCAAAAACGGCAGTTCTTCCATTCTCACAGAGCGCAGGTGAATGAAAATTATTACTCTTTTCATCTATCTTTGTTTGTGCACATTTGTAGCAGAACCAGGCCATGTTTGTGTGCTCAGTTAGGTTAATTGATTAAACTATTTTTCTAAGAAACAAAATTGATAATGCATTTTTATGTTTGTGGTAGTTCCATTAGTCCAACACCCATCATGTAAAGAAGAAACTCGAGCTGTGGGGGTTAACACAACCCTCGGGCATCATCAAGAAGACCTTCTCACACAGGTTGATAAAACCCCCGAACCCCTACCCCACCAATACACAACGGCACCGTAGGCTGGACCTTAGACCTATGCTTAGTTTGCTCCCACGGGAGTCGAGCCAGGACCTGAGAAGTGCTACTCAAGTCACCTAACCAACTCAACTAGAGGCTCTTTCGCTTAACACCCATAATGTAATTCCTATGCATACCAATGTTGTCAAGTTGTCTTGCCATGGGACCGACCAGGCGACTAGTTACGATTAGTCGTTGACCAGGAAGACTAGTCGGTCCTAGTCATCACCTAGTCGTCCTAGGACTAATATCCACTAATATACTATAAGTACAAATCAAGCATAATTCTAAAGGTGGTGGCTGCATAAATTGGGCCATGAGCCTGAGTGGCCTAAGCCATCCCAGATGTAGGCTATGTTCGAAGCTGCCCAGCAATTCCATTTTGTTTCTGGTCATCCACCCCCTAGTCGTCTGATTAATTGTGATTAGTCGATGACTGTCGGATGACAAGAAAATTGTGATTAGTCGATGACTAATCGGATGACAAGAAAACTAATCGGACTAATCCAGTCGTAGCCCATAGTCGAGTCCAGGATAGACTTGATAACACTCGTGCATACATTGGATTGTAATTGTATCCAATAATTTTCTGGGTTCTACACTGTTATTGATAATATTTGTCTGAACAACGAAATAATAGATGTACCATGGTGTTTTTAACAACAAAACCTTTGAGTCCCAAGCAAGTTGGGAAAGCTAGAGTTAAAACCCAACATGATTTACAAACCATAAAGGAAAAACAAAGAAAAAAATATATATAAGCCATCAAACTTTTTTTAAAAAAAATTATTTTGATCTGATGTAGACTAAAAAAAACCCTGAGCCGCTAAATCCTTTTCAATTCAAAACAATGGTCTGGGAGGATGTTTGCAGACCTAAATGAAAGGTAGTGATAACCTAAGAATCAATTGTTCAACATATGACCTCAACTCTCAAAACTTTCTTTGTTTGCTACTTTGCTTGAGGATGTTGTGAACCTTATTAGTTCATTATGGAATAATATTGTTATGACGGGAATCCAAAGATAATGAGGAGGACCACTCGTGGCTAACTGCACCACCAGGCGCATGGGCTCAAGGCCCAAGATTTATTTCCTAGTAATCCAATTTAGTTACCATTTGTGAGAAAAGCTATATATATAGCGAACTTGTAAGGCGATTGAGAATTAAGTAGAAACATTATATTGTTTCTGACTTCCCTTGGGAGCTAGGAGATCCAAAACCCTAGCCGCCTCTTCGCCCTGCGCTCACGCGCGATCAGCCCCAATGGCGCCCCAGCGCTGTCCTCGCCGCTACTGACCTTCTCCCCCGATCTCCCACTCGTATAACCTATGTCGTATTCCTGGTAGGATCCAAGTTCCTACTAATCTGGTATCGGCTTGCCATGTTTCGATGTCGCTTCTGTCAAACACCTCGTCCTTACCCACCACCACCGCGCCGTCGTCCGCACTCTCTGGGGTCGTAAATGCCTCGGCGACTTGCGGCACGCCTCACACTAGAGTCGCTAGCGACCGCGATCGTCGACATCCAGCGTTACATGGCGTCCATGCAAGCTACCTGGGCGGGTCTACTCCAACAACCCTCCTCACCGCCACTCCTGGCCCCTCCACCGCCGCCGCCGCTGCCGCTGCCGTCTTCCGGGCTGAGGTACCAGCCGACCACCACGGCGCCCGACATCGGGCCTCCCCTAGGGCATGTTGACCTCGCGGCCGGGTGCCCCTCCATCTGCTATAATGGCGGCGCCGCCATCACCGATCCCCTCCTAGGCCATGGGCTCGGTGGCGCGCCCGATCTACACCGACGCAACGACCACGCGTGGCTTGCTTGCCGCCCAACGGCGTCATCTACCGTCCACCAGCCGCCCCCTCCAGCGGTGTCTTCTACGGGGGGTGGACGGTCCTCTCTTCCACGACGCGGGCGTCCTTCCACGGGGCGCTCTGCCGCGGATGGCGGCCAACCACATGCTGCTTTTTCGGCGGTGCAGGCTCCTCCAAGATTCTACAAACTTGAGTTACCCACATATGATGGCTCGGTGGATCCCCTCAATTGGTTAAACCAATGCGAGCGTTCTTCCGAGCGCGGCAGAGATTAGCTTCATCGAATGTGGCTCGCGTCGTACCACTTGAAGGGCGCCGCACAAACTTGGTACTACGCCCTGGAGCAAGATGATGCTTCCGAGCGCTCTGCTCTCTGTGCTTCGGGCCAGCAGTGCAGGGCACCCGCTTGGCTGAGGTGGCTCGGCTTCCATTTCTGTCTGAGCGCTACAACGTTGTCCTTTGCCATGCTCATGACCTCTCCCCTCGCTAAAAGGCGGAGTAGTGCGTGGGCGGGTTGCCGGATCACATCAAGGTACACGTGCGGAATCGTCTTGCCCCAAGACCTCCATCCGCCATGCATCCGCTCGTGCCTTCAAGCAACGGCCGTGCACCCCCGTGCCTCGGCGCAGCCCCCGGCCGGGACCCGGCGCCGGCGCGCTCCCGGCCTAAGGAGCCGTCCTTCCCTCGGCCGTGGCCCCCGAAACTCGTCCGACCACCGACACCGTTGAACTCCATGTTGCTGCTCGTCGTCCTCAAGAGCGAGTGTTTTACGGTGCTCCTCACCACCGCTCCACCCACAACTTTCTCGCTTGGGACTCCCCCGGCGGTGAACACCTCCGTGTCACGGTCGCGAACGGCGACCGCCTCTTAATGAGGGGTTGCACGCGATGTCTCCCTTCACATCGGCGGACGACTTCACCATCACATGCGTGGGTTTGGACCTCGGCAGTTTCGGCTTCATCATCGGCTTTGACTTCCCTCGAACGCCGGGCCCGTGTTGTGGGACTGCGCGGCTCTCACCTTCGCGTTCTGGAGGGGCGGCCGCCGCGTGTCACCGGCCGGGCGTGGACGGTTCGCCCCATCCTCCAGCCTGTCGGGCCGGGGCTGCCCTTGTTGGACAACCTCCTGCAGCAGCATAGCACCGTCTGCCCGGTAGCGCTACCCCCAGCTGCAGAAGGACAAGTTGGAGCGACAGTGCGAGACGATGCTCGATTAGGGCATCATTCGGCCGAGCACCTCCTCGTTCTCCGCCCCCGTCCTCTTGGTGCGGAAGGTGGACAAGTCTTGGTGTTTCTACATCGACTACCGCGCCCTCAACGCCAAAGACAAGTTTCCCATTCCGGTGGTGGATGAGCTGCTGGATGAACTCCACAGCGCTCGTTTCTTCACCAAGATCGACCTGCGCTCGGGAAATCACCAAGTGCAGATGCACCCGATATCGCCAAAATGGCGTTCCGCACACACCACGACCACTATGAGTTCTTGGTGATGCCGTTTGGCCTCTCCAATGCACAGAAACTGTCCAAGAAATACTACGACGCTGGCCATCGACCCTTGGAGTTTGCTGTCGGTGATTGGGTGTGGCTTCGTCTCCTCCACCGCACCACCAAGTTGAAGAAGCTCGGGCCACGCTATGGGGGGCCGTTCCGCTTTCTGGAGCGCATCGGCACGGTGGTCTACCGCCTGCAGCTCCCGGCCGGCTCTCTCCTACACGACGTTTTCCACATCGGCTTGCTGAAGCCCCACCGCAGTGATCCACCGGCAATGTTGGGCGTTCTACCTCCGGTGCTGGTGCGCAGAAGCGCAAGGACGCTTGTCTGGTTCTCATCAAGTGGTGCGGCCTCCCCGACAAAGAAGCGACTTGGGAGCCGTGGACGACTTCCAGCTCGAGGACGAGATGAGATGTTATGACGGGGATCCAGTATACAAGGAGGAGGGCCACTCGTGGCTAACCAGATCGCCAGGCGCATGGGCTCAAGGCCCAAGATTTATTTCCTAGTAATCCAATATAGTTACCATTTGTGAGACAAGCTATATATAGCGAACTTGTAAGACGATTGAGAATTAAGTAGAAACATTATATTGTTCCCGGCTTCCCTTGGGAGCCGGGAGATCCAAAACCCTAGCCGCCTCTCCGCCATGCGCTCACGCGTGATCAGCCCGACGGCGCCCAGCGCTGCCCTCGCCGCTACAGACCTTCTCCCCCGATCTCCCACCGGTATAACCTACGTCGTATTCCTGGTAGGATCCGAGTTCCCCACTAAATACCTTCTGAAAGGGAAATACTGGCAGCACAAGTATGAGATACTGAGATGTAACTCTAACCACTGTCCAATACAGCCATCAGCCTCTGCCAGAATCTTACTGATCTATAGTAACATAGCTAGGAGGCATGAGAAATATTTGGACAGTGTAATCCTCAGTCGTCTGTTTCTCACATGTTATTTGTTTTGATGGTGCTCTAATGTCTCATTTTTCTGAAATGCATTGTTAATTAAATCATGCAAAAGTTATAGTTAAGTGATCTGTTTGTCATATGATGTTATTTTATTATGATGAGTAATAACACGGGGAACAAGTTACACAAATTCAGTAGTAGGATTTTCCAAAATGAAAGCTGCCAAACACTTTTTCGTTAGATTCTTCACACTGTTGTACACATATGGTATGTCTTCATTGGAAGTCTTGCCTGATTGTATCGTTATAATTCATTGTAGCCAATGGCACTGGAACAAGTGTTCTCGGACCGTGATAGTGAAGATGAAGTTGATGATGATATCGCTGACTTTGAGGATAGAAGAGTAAGATATGGCATTGTTTTTGTTTTTGTTTTTTGTTTTTTTGAAGAAAAAGATATGACATTGTTATCAGTATCACTGAAACATTGAATCGATGCATATTTTTACATCCACTTGAGCTTGAGTCATTTATGCCTAGCTGTTCAATTATTGTGAATTCTAAACTTTGCCGACTACATGCAGATGCTTGATGATTTTGTTGATGTTACAAAAGATGAAAAACTTATTATGCATATGTGGAATTCATTTGTTCGAAAACAAAGGTTAGTCCTATCCACATATTCCCATAATTCTGACTAACATAATAGGCAGGTGTGATTGATTCTGCTGTTACTATTTATAGTTCGTGCTGATAAGCAGCTTGGTGAACAAACTACAATTTTCTCTCTTAAGTTCTAGCCATTTCTGTATGGAGTAGCAGTTACTGAAAGCAATGGAATTGCATGGTAAAAACTAGATTGATTATGGAGACATGGAGTACATATACATATATCGGCAAGGATGATCTAGGGTTGGTTTATAGAAGTATCATCACCGTTGGATATCCTTGCCTATCTAGTTTAGAAACCAATCTATAGAAAACCATAATGGGCTCAAGGCCCAGGCACATGACCAATAAGGCCTGACCGACTATCTGTCTAAACCCCCCGGGAGTCGGTACTGCAGACGTTCAGGCTGGATCAGAACTCTTTGAAGACCGTCGATGACAGCTCTTTGGTGAAGATGTCAGCATACTAGGATTGGGACATATAGAACATAGACAAAACCCTTCGATGAAGATGTCAACATACTAGAACCAGGAGATGTAGAACACAGACAACACCAATAGCAATGTGTTCCTGAACAAAGTAAAGATCAATCTCAATATGTTTGGTGCTTTGATGCTGAATTGGGTTGGAGGGTACATGTAGATGTTGACGATGCTAATGTTGTCACAATACCCCAGGGTGGCTTAGTGAGGCGGGACTGGAGCCCACACAGAAGTTGGCATTTGGAGGACCAGGAGATGAGACTATCCTTGAGAAGAACTGCATAGCTTGAGGTGGACTTGCGAGTGTTAGGACAACCAGCCCAGTCGACGTCGGAGTAAACGACTAGATCAATCTATGCTGAAAGCCGCAAAGAGAAGCCTGTGATGGAGAGTATCGTAGATGTACCTTAGAATGCGCTTGGGAGTTGCAAGATGAGGGTCCCTTGGATCGGGCATATGCAGGCAGACTTGTTGAACAGCGTAGGAGATGTCCAGTTTGGTGAAGGTGAGATACTGTAGAGCACATGCCAAACTCCGAAAGTCTGTAGCATCACTGACTGGAGCACCGCCTGTAGCTGACATCTTTGCATAGGTGTCAATGGGCATGAAACACAGCTTGTAATCAACCATGCTGGTCAAGTATC
Source organism: Hyparrhenia diplandra (assembly GCA_015847255.1). Classification (NCBI taxonomy): domain Eukaryota; kingdom Viridiplantae; phylum Streptophyta; class Magnoliopsida; order Poales; family Poaceae; genus Hyparrhenia; species Hyparrhenia diplandra. Next base: position 348,737 of record JADLZK010011241.1, on the reverse strand, counting down.
TCAAGCATGTACTGACACTACGAGAGAAAAAACACTGAGCAGGGCGATGAACCTGCATCCCGAGAAAGCGATGGAGGTCGCCCATGCCCTTAATAGAGAACTCTTGCTGCAAGGTAGTGATGGTGTGGTGCAACAAAGCAGCTGGTGATGCAGTGAGGACATTGTCAACATAGAGCAGCAAGTCTATGATGTCATCTCCTTGGCGAAACATGAAGAGCGACATGTCTGACTTGGCCTCCACAAACCTAGCGGAGATAAGGTAGGTGACAAACCATCTATAGCGTCGGTTTGAGATCACATAGCGAGCGGTTGAAGTAGTCTGGACGCGCTGCATCCTCAAACCTAGAAGGCTGAACACTGTAGACCGCCTTAAGAAGGTGGCTGTGCAGGAAGACATTCTTGACCTGTAGCTTGTGGATGGGCCAATTGTGAGAGTTCTAGAGAGCATCATCTGCATGGTGGCTGGCTTCACGACGAGGCTGAAGGTTTTGGTGAAGTCCACACACGGGCGTTGAGTGAACTCGCGAAGTACCCAACGAGCTTTTTAGTGCTCGAGGGAGCTACCAACATGGAACTTGTTAAAGATCCACTTGTTGGAAACAATGTTGGCATGCAAGGACACAGCATGAGATCCCAAGTGTCATTTTGCAGGAGGCTGGTGTGTTCATCCATGAGGGTGACCCCCTAATTGGGATTGGCAAGTGCATCATGATAGGTCTTCGACATCCGGGAGAGGGGCGTTGTATGGTGCAAGGTCGGCACCAGGAAACCGTGCTTCACCTTGGTGGCCATGGGGTGTTCGTTCTTCGTCGGCTTAATGGCCATTGCACCCTTGGGCAGGGTCGCCGGTGAGGCAGACATAGGGGAGGCCGGCTAGGGTGCAGCCACTGCAAGCACAACCAGCACAACCAGGCGCCGAGAGTGCACCTTGTGGAAACTACGAACTAGTGAGGGGAGAGCCGGTGCCAGGGCAGCTGTCGGGGCCACGAGTGTCAGTGAAGGAAAACTAGCCACATTTGGCTGGAGTGGCGAGGGGCCGCACATGGCAATGCGATCCAGTCTCTAGAGACAACTGCTGCATGGCAGTGTTGACGTCAGAGGACAGATGTGTCCCCTATAGGTGTAGGCATGGGAGCTGCCAATGGAGGTGACGGTGGGGATGAACTTGCAAACAACAAAGAGTGTGATAGGCCTATGGGCACCAACATAGGGTTAGAAATCCTCCAAAAACTTGAATTTTATGAGGGAAGGTTTGCCAGGCTGTTGGGCAAAAGGAAAAAAGAGGTCTCGTCAAAGATCACATGGCAGGATTATGATCTTATTGGAGATGGTGTCAAAATAGTGGTATCCCTTGTGATGAGCCAAGTAGCCAAGGAAGACAGACTAGGAGTGAGTTTGTGTGGAGCTGTGACAGATAGGTTGGGATAACATTTGCAACCGAAAACGCGTAGATGACCGTACACAGGTGGGGTGCCATAGAGCGCCTGATTTGAGGTGAAGGATTGTAGCATTTTGGTGGGCAATATGTTGAGAAGACAAGTAGTAGTTGTGAGTGCCTCTACGCTGTATTTGGTGGCATGCTGGCTTGGAAAAGGAGGGAGCGGATGACATTGTTGAGAGAGCGAATGGCACGCTCAGCCTTTTCATTCTGAGCCAAGGTGTAGGGACACGACATGCGAAGGTGGATACCGCGAATGAAGAAGGTGATGGTGCTGGGGTTAGCAAACTAGCTACCATTGTTGCATTGAAAAACTTTGATCGTGGCGCCAAACCGTGTGGAAACAAAGTTAAAGAAATTAGACGAAGAATCAAAAGTGAATGATTTCAGGCGCAAAGGAAATGACTAGAAGTAGTGAGGCATATCATCGAGAATCACCGAGTAGTGTTTATACTGACACTAGGAACCGGGGAAGTCTAGAGGGCATAATGCATTAAATCAAATACATGGGAAGCACAGGCGCCCACGCTGACAAGCATGAGACAATGAATCTCAAAAGGTCTTTTTCAAGCCACTAATTGAGATTGGTTCTAGAGACCAAGATGTCGAGACAACGATTCCAGAGTGTCCAGGAATCAGTGACATAGGCAGCAGCCGCAATAGGATGATCAGATTTTCGATTCAAATTTGTCAAATTCTAAGCACCAAAACGTTAAGGTCATGCATGTTTTCATAGAAATATTGGAAAATATGTTTTAGTTTGAGATGTTTTAGATATAGCATTGTAGATATAAGATTAGACTTTACTGTTTACTTTTCTATATGTAAATCCACCTTGGATTGGATTTTCCTGTGTTATTTGTTCTTTGTACTAATTGTTTTAAAATCAAAATTGCAGAGTGCTAGCGGATGGTCATATACCTTGGGCCTGTGAGGCATTCTCTCAGTTGCATGGACGACAACTTGTACAGAATCCTGCTCAACTGTGGTAAATGGATGATTTGGAAGTCCATTGGTGAATCTTTTTACCAATGTATATTGTTATTTATTTGATTACATTTTGTTTTCTTAATGAATAGGGGCTGGCGTTTCTTCATGATTAAACTTTGGAACCACAACATCTTAGATGCCCGCACCATGAACACGTGCAACACAGTCCTTCAAAGTTTCCAAGAAGAAATTACAGGCCTAAAGTAATTTCGATGCTTCAGACGAAGATTTAAGGGAAGAAGATTTTTATAGTTTTCAAGAAGAAAGCTAAAATTGAAATAACTTTTTAATGTTCATTTCATTAAAAAATGTTGTCAATTGTATTAATTGTTGTTGAAAAGAGACGTGGCACGTTTAATTTCCAAACTGTAATATTCTAGATAATACTTGATTTTTTTATGGATATTCAATGTTTTCATTTAGAGTTATTGTACTGTATGGAGATCCCGTAAGTATTACTCACTCTCTCCAAGAAAACATGCAACGCTTGATTAAGTTTTCAGTGAATACTATTCGTATTTATAACTCTAAACTAATTTTATTATGAAATATATTTCATAAGTAATGATATTTATTTGATGTTATAAATATTTATATATTTTTTAATCTATAATTGGTCAAACGTATAACAAACTAAAACATGGTATTGTACTAGAACTGCAAGTTTTTCTGGACGGAGTATGTTATTTTTATCTAGGTTCTTGAATTATAAAATTGCAGATTTAGATTCTTATAAACTATTCAAGTGTCCTAATTCTGTCAATCAATCTACTCACTCCATCCAAAAGTATAAGATATTCAAAAGTCTAGGAAAAAGCTAACTTGCTAGGTTAGTTGGTAACTTGTTTAATTTCTTAGTAATTAGTAATGCATAGTTTAAACGGTATATATTGGTGCTAAACACAGCACACAAGAGAGGAAAGTGCAAAAGGTTCTCTTTGCTTGCCCCTCCCTCTTTTTTAGACTATTTGCACGTTCCGTTCTAATCATCGAGATTCTTTTCTCTATACCATTTTTCTCCCACACTTATTCATCCTCTACATCTCATACTCTATACCAACAACCATATATTTTAATCAACCATCCCAACTACTATCTACTCTCTCCTCACTTTTTCTTTTCCTTTCCTTTTTTTCTATCTCCTATTTTTTGTTTTCTTCTTTTTTTTTTTTTTATTTTTCATTTCCTTTTTTAAATCTTTTTTCTATTTTTCCCTTTTCTTTTTCATTCTTTTCTCCTCTTTTTCTCTCTGGCCCTCCCTCCCCCTCCTCTCTCTCTCTCTCTTCTCTCATTTCTTTCGTTAAGCACACGCCGCTTTCTCCCACACCCGTCATTCCCCACGACATCGCTCCCTCTTCGGCGCCGCCCATCGCGTCTAGCGGGCGGCTGTCGGCACCGGGCGACCAGCTCCTCAATTGCGGGCGGGGTAGCGGATCTCGGCGGTGGCGACGGACCTTGTCTTGCGGATGGCGACCTCATTGGGCCAAATTGTTGCGAGATTGGGGAAGGAATGGCTCGACTCTACTCGGGTGGACGACTCTCCCTTCTCCCTCGTTCCCCATCTCTCGCCGACTCTGACGCGTGGCGGTGGACAGGTGGCATGGGCCGCAGGCGGGCTATAGCGGAGGCCCGCTACATCCTAGGAGTTTGGCGAACGAGAGTGGCGTCCTATATCGTAGCATACGCTCCTAGTATCACGCTGCGGCACAACATCCGCTATATGTGTCCTGCAGGAATGCAGTCTTAGGGGAGGGGTTTCCTCTATAAACACTTCTTCCACATCCATCCATACTAACTACTAGCTTATGGACCCCACATGTCATACTCTATTAAACAAACCTTTCATTTTCTCACCATTTTTATTTAGATTATTTAGTTGAACCGTTTAAACTGTTAATTAACAATTAACAATTGTTTAGCTTGTTAATCATATCTAGCTCATTCTATTTAGATTATTTAAACAATTATTAATTAACAGTTTAAACGGTTCAACTATTTAACTCACCATTTTTTTAGGACCTAAACAACACAGATTGTCTTCAGACTTAAATAGCCGTTTAGGCAAATAATGGTTCTCTTATATCTATTAATTATGAATATTATGAATATCATGAATACCATACCATAAATTATGCACCTATTCATTGAGATCTTGTATTTATCTATTGGTGACAAGAGATGCTAATGTGTAAACATCGACCAGTCTCTGATGAAAAGGTCTGTTTTGACCAAGGTCATTTTTACTACGGGATTTATACGGCTACCAATAAAATCAGATGCAATTTTTAAAATCAAGTTTTAGCACCACTCCCATTGGGGTCAGTTCAGTACGGTTGTATTACTACACAAGTGATATCAATTTACGCTACTAAACATCACTTAGCACTACAAGTGACTATTATCTAAAACTGTCAAATAAAGTTGAGAACCATCTTAACACTGGGGTCAATGTAAACCTTCAATTCATCTGATGCCTGCTGACAAGAGGTGCTTAAGGTAGGAAGCCTCCCCCAGGCATGCTGCCTGGCCCCTGTGGCGCAATCTTCCCTTGCATCATCTGCACTGCCCGATTGTGCTGCATGAACTGCTGCCCCATTCCTGTACCCACCATCTGGGGTTGCTGCTGCTGTTGAGGCTGCATTTGCTGCATCTGCTGCTGCTGCTGCTGCATTTGCTGCATCTGTTGCTGTTGATGCTGCATTTGCTGCATCTGCTGCTGCTGCTGCATTGGCTGCATCTGCTGCTGCTGCATTGGCTGCATCTGCTGCTGCTGTTGGTGCTGCATTGATTGCATCTGCTGGGGTTGTTGCTGCTGGTGCTGCATTGGCTGCATCTGCGCAGGTTGCTGCTGCTGGTGTTGCATCGGTTGCATCTGTGTTGGCTGCTGCTGCATCTGTTGCATCTGCGGCTGCTGCTGCATCGGTTGCATCTGCGGCTGCTGGTGTTGCTGAAGTTGCATCTGCGGCTGCTGCTGTTGCTGGAGTTGCATCTGCGGCTGCTGAAGTGGGAGGCCTTGCTGCTGCATATGCATGTGTTGTTGCAGCTGCTGCTGCTGTAACTGTTGTTGCTGTTGAAGTTGCTGCTGTTGTAGCTGCTGCTGCTGCATTGGTGTTTGCTGAGTTGGGACCTGCGGTTTAAAGACCACCATGTCCTGGGAAAAAGAGCTTTAGCAAACGCAGACAATAATACAGAACATTAATTTATTTAACTATAATCAAGATTACCCCAGGGAAGAGCATGCCAATCAAACGACCTGCTTTGTCAGACATTGACAGCAGCAGAGTTTGCGATGGTAACTGTATCACAGCGCACTGAAACAAGGACCAATTGAATTTTAGAACTGTCAAAAAACTAAGTTTATGAGCCGACAGTAGATGAACTGCAGCCAAATAACAAAGTTACTAAAAAAAATAGAACCAGGCACCGACCAGCTTCTTCTCTTTGTAGTTGTCCAAGAAACCCATGCTGATTTAAAGTCCGAAAAACTAAAAAGTCTGCCTTGCCAACATATTGTCTGCAGAATGTCCAAACAAATATGTTCCACAGAACATTACAACAAAATGATGCAACAAGTTGATGTTGAAAAGAATTGAGTTGAGAAACAAACTTGTTATTCATATGCTCATGGGCTATGAGGCGAACAATCTGCATGGTTTCTGGCCAGTCCGCTGCAAGTCTGCATACAGAAAAGGCTTCCATCGTTAATATAGATTGCTCTTTACAGACACAAAAATGAAATATTCTAGTATAAGTCATTTCTTTTAAGACAACGACAACAACAACAACAACATAACATCAACTAATGACAAGAAATACTTACATCAATCAAACAGGAAACACTGTATGAAATAGAGATTCAAGAAAATATAATATTTATCGCAATAAATCAGACACTTACGTTTCAGACGCTGTTCCACTCCTATAACCCTGTCAGACATTGCTAAAGTGAGAAATGTCAAAAGAAAAAGGAAAAAGGAAAAGGAAAAGGAAAAGAGCTGCACGAGTAAGATTGCAGCTTTGAACCTCTCAAAAAAAAAAAAAAAAAAAGATTCCAGCTTTGAAGGTGATCACAAACCATGGCTGGATGGCGGCTATTGACCATTTTCTAAAGGGTTTAAATGTCCTTTACTTGAAGTTTAAGAAAACCCGATTACAAATTCAGGAGTTCATTCAAAAGTAGATTATCTCCAGTCTTAGCAAAAAAAATGGGTCAAAGATAACGCAAGATTTAGTTGAACGAGCATAGAAGTGTTGTTCATACAGATCTACAAAGAGCATAGAAGTGTCACCATATCTCAGGAACCATTCTTTCTGCTAGTAATGCTGCAGAACAAAAGAATCTACTAGAAACTAAATTTTTTTATAAGATACTTACTTCGAGTTTACAAATAAATACAGGCTGTCCTTGCCTTTGGCCAGATAAAGTTCCCTAAAATACAGATAGATGGCAAACATCAGTTGTTGAAAATCTCTATATCCAACAAACAAGGTTGTGTGCAACTGTTATGGTGGGTGGAGCCGGCCTAGGGGCCCTATGCAGTGTTATCAAGTCAACCGATTAATAGCGATTAGTCTAGTTAGTATCCTGAACTCGACTGTGGACTACAACTCGATTAGGCTGATTAGTTTTCTTATCGTCCAATGAGTTAAGCGACTAGGGGGTGGACGACTGGAATTGTTGGCAACTTAGGGCATAGGATGCTTAGGCCAATTAAGCTCATGTTTTTTTAGTACAATTTGCAACCAGTGTGCAGCCATCACCCTAGAGATACCTTCATGCTTGATTTGTAATCTAGAACATATAGTATATTAGTATACATTTGATATATTATTTAGTCCTTATATACATAGGATGAGTAGGACCGACTAGTTGCCTGGTTGGTCCCATGGCGACTAGGATCAACTAGATGTCTCTATAACATTGCCTATTAGTCATCTGCTATGTACTGTGCTTACCATTTATTGCAACAACTCATCTCTATATTATACTGGGGAGTTGGGATGCTATCTATGTATACGTAAATGCCAAAGACAAGGAAACATTTACCTCCCAAATTTTGACATACTTTGGTGGTGGCTGTTGGCCATTGGCATTCTGTGGAATAGGCATATTCATAGCAGAATTGTTATTCACACCTAAGGAATTGACTCCTGTCTGTGGGGCCATCCCAGGTGTTGGCATCATCGCAGGTGCTGAAGAGATAGCTGTAGTTCCAAGGCTACTCATCACATTTTGGTTTGCACCCATTCCACCTTGCCCTAATTGTGAACCAGCTACCAAGCCTCCTTGTGCCACAGGTTGCACTGATTGACCCATGCCCATACTGGTTTGGTTGTTAGTCAGAGAGGATGATACAGCAACATTTGAATTGCCTGATACAGTAGAAGTGTTTGAGCCAAAGGAACCAAGATTGCTCTGTACCATCTGTTGAGTACCAATAGGTTGTCCAGGTCCAGACATAGGGGAGATGACAGAGGGTGTTGATGTCATGCCGCTTGATATCATGTTTGACATGTGGACTTGTATTGGCGTTGCCCCCATGTTAGGCAGTCCCATCGAGGTAGCTCCTCCTCCTAAAGAAGTTGAGTTCATCAACCGAACCTGTGACAGATTGTTGAGGAGGCTGCCATGACCACCAGGCCGAACTGGCTGTTGAACAGGGTTTATTATAGGCTTGTGTTCTTGCACATTATCATTTGCCATATTTGCTTCTTGTGAAATAAGAGATGGTGATGAGGTTTGAAGTGCTGATATTCCTTGTGAAGCCACATTTGAAATAGGTGTTACATGTGAGAAAGCAGGTGCAGAAACTATTGGTGGCATCGTTGCTGGTTCCTATAAAAATATTTTTTAAAAAATTATTAGAATGAAAAAAACAAGCATACAAATTCCAACAATAGTTCAGCTTACCACTTTAACAGTTGTGGTAGAAATACCTCCAACAACGGCTGGTTGACGGCCTGTCATTGCATTCACTATAAATGTTCAAATGGAATTAGTCATCATGTCAAGGTAGGCAATAACATGGATAAACAGGCAAAATCAGATTACAATATTAGATGAATTAACGTATCATAACAGCATTATTTAAAGAAGATTACAAACTCTGGAAAGTGGGAAATGTGACTAACAAGTGTTCGATGGCACATAGGAACTTAGACTACTACAAATTTATTCCATGAACAAATTAATGATGCAACCACTTAACAAGAACTTATGTATGGAAGTACTACATATCTATGCAGATACATGTTTAAGTTAATGCGTGTAAGCCTCAGAATATATCAATCGCACTGTCAATTATGACAAACTCTGGTTGATTTGAACAAATGACAGAACATCTTGGAACTCTAAATAACACAAACAATTAGCTGTGTACAGCTTGCCAATTAAAACATATTCATCCACACTGACAGGGGAACATACAAGCGACAAGAAATATATCATACAACTTCTATTTTTAGTACATTCGCTTCTGTAATCATAGGGTAGGAAGTATTTCAATTCAGCAAACTGAAGGTAGAACATTTCAGTGCACAACAAGCAATCAAACCTCATCAAAGCCAAAAGTAATCTGAATATCTTATGTGTTCTCGCTAGTATAAAGCATCACAAGCACAATGTTTCACCTCACAAAGGTACACTTTACGAAAAAATTTTGATAATTGAATGGCATATGCAAATCTGTGTCTGCTATGAAATAGTTAGCCATCCCAAAAATATATTAGCCATTACTTTTTCTGTCATATGTTAGGCATGCAGACCAAAGGGGATTTTCCAGAATAAATCGACCTATTTAATTTTTCTTAGTCAAATTGAAACTATTTCTAAACCAATTCTCACTAAAGTGGGTGTAAACACCTTAACCTCTTTTACAAAGTTTTCCCTACATCCCCATGCGCACAGACATCACATCAACAACATTTTCTTTCTACAAAGGGCAGAACCAGGAACTGGTCTTATAGAAAAACTGTGCCACATTAACATTTTCTCAACCTGAGGGGTTGGCATTTGAAGTTGGTCCTGGCATAGTCACTGCAGGTGCAGTGTCCATCTTCGTAATGGTTTGATTTGGGGCCAAGTTTCCATGTAAAGGACGACTTAGAGCAGTTCGTGCCTCCATGAAATTCTCAGATAGCAAAACAAGGAAGTGTGGGTATTTCGCTAGGTCGATTGATGGATCAGCAGATCGAGGGTTCCGCTTGCCCTGCATCAGAGTGTGGAGCAAGTGTTATGCACATGTTAATCATAATTGTTGAAGGCCTTATAATAATTTGTATCATATCACATAAGGTAAAAAGAATAATCAGCGTCAACTGGGGAAATCAGTGATGGTGCAAGGTCATCACTCACAATTTTAGCTACTAATATACCAATGAATTTAATGCCACCTTTGCTGTAATATAGCTATCACAAAAGTTTACAGAACTAATTGATCTCATTTTTTAGTTTTGTGACAATATTTGTGACATATATAACAAATGTTGCCAAAAACTAAAATATTAACCACTCTTTGTTCCATGACCATGAAACAAAAAGTGAAAATGCCAGATTGAAAGTATAATCCAAGAATTCATGCATTCAAGAGTTCCTAAAGTTTGACCATCAATAGAATAATGAAAGAACTAAAGAAGCACAGATAAGGAATAGAAAAGGTTCATGTCTAATACAAGTGATAACATTACCGCATTGTATATGGCCTTTAATGTTGGAAGCTGTTTTGGAGATATCACCGACAATGAGACAGAGCACTGCATCCAAAATACGAAACAGAATCAACCAAATGCTATAGATGTTGCATTGAGACACAGGAAAACAATAAAAATCTATGGCAGAATTTATGCAGCACCTGAGCAAATGACTTTGCAACAGTCTCAGCATCAGCAATAGAAGGTTCTTTTGATGTCTCAATGTTGTCTTTGTGATCAGTACTTTGAGTAGGAAGACAGTATACAGGTGTCGGCAAAGGATAAGGATTACTTGCAGCGACAAGGATGCAATGCCTTTGTGCTTCATGGTTTTGATGACTTTGGGTTGTATTAGGACTGCCTTGAAGTATCTAGTTGCACAAAAATCGACCGTCATGACAAACAATAAAAAATTGTGGACAATATCTTACATTAGGCACAATAACTAGAAATGATAATCAATATTTTAATGTTCGAAGAAAAGAAAGATGAATGCCGTGTCACCAAAGTTTTTTTGAGCCATTTTCCAACACACAAGTTTCATCATCGCAAGCAAAATGGGCTGATGCCCAAAATTGATGCAAGCAGACTAACACGCAGACCTTCATTATTATTATAACTATTTCACTGCATTCTTATATCTGGGCAATTAGCAATTTACGTAGGTTATTAGTAACAAGTGATGATTACTGATGCATACTCTATAGATTATAAGGCAAAAGAAAGCCAGAGCTTTTGATCAAGGTGTTTATACTAACTGGCAGCATTTAAAATGAAGTGAACACAACGTTCACACTTTCTCAGTCAAATCATAGCTTGGGCAAATCACATTGTGTCCTATATTGGAACAAATATCATGTACATGCAGAATAATTTACCATCTACGAAAAGTAATAATTAAACAACAATATAGGAAAATATGTGGTGATATCTTCACATGCAAGGATAGCTAGAAATAGATGTTTGCCACCAAGTGGAACTATAAAACATCATTTTCCACAGAGAACTGGTTAACAACAAAACAAAACAATAGTAGGCAAAATGGTAAAACAAAGCATGATGTCGACATCATGACATGCTCTCATAACAACAAAATTTAAAATATGAAAAATGTTGAGATCTTAAAAGGTGAAACAAAATCTCCTAAGAGGTAACTTTGGGCCATGAAGAACTCATCATCTGCAAACAAATTTCAAACAACATTATGTTGTCAATACCTTCAATGCTTCAGCAAGACCTTCACAAGTAGAAGCTTCACTGAATCCTCCACCAGTGAATGATATTCCAGATAACCATGCTAGGAAAGCATCGGTATCTTTTGTCCATCCACTTCGCTGCACATCAAAAAGCTGAATTGCAAAATGTTCACAAGTTACCTATTTTATAGAGTTCACATCAACTTATATTGTCATGGGCATGAACAATATAAAGGCATACCACTGTAGGGTCCATGGGTATGAAAAACAACTAATGCAAGCTCAGGCGGAGCCCCTGCAAGCTTCTGCACAAATGAAGAATGGGTTACATTGACAATGGAATAGCATGCGCAAATTGAGAACTCTGATAATAAATGAATCATTAGGACAGAATATTACCTGGCCTGGAAGTTCACTTGCACAAAAGCTCCTGCACAGATTTTAATTTTCTCCATGAATCAGCCACTAAAAATTAAAATGATACATTTGCATAGCACAATTGCATGAAAAATGAATTATGAAAGTGGTACTGGAACTCGTTCAGATCATTGGCCAAGATTGCTAGCATGCTAATCAGATGATTTTTTTCTTTAAAAAGAAACAAATATACTTGTGTATACTGTTGTGATAAGATAGACGATTGAAGCCATGATACAGAGCTACGCAAAAATCAACTCCGTACTGACTACCTCATGATACAGAGCTACGCAAAATCAACTTCGGCATTACTACTCCATGAGCACAGTTCCGAAAATTGGCAAGCTCATCCACAAGCTGCCAGTGGTAGGTCTTAACTGTCGCTTACTCCATTGGCCTGACTGATCACGAATTAGGCAATTATATAGGAACTAAACTACATGCCCTTGCATCATAAAAATCACTGACACTGAACAGGTACTTCGCTTCTTCCTGGTGGGCAATACAAACCCAATCAGCTGACACCGAAGAGGTACTTCGCTTCTTCCCAGTGAGTACAAACCCAATCAGGAAACATCAAATAATCCAACCCAAGCTCCGAAAGCTTAAAATCGTCTTCCACCCCTACCGATCCAGCGATCAGGGGTGGTGAATACTTTCCTGCGAGGCTCGTCCTCCATCTAAACCCTAACGAAGAGGCGAGAAGGAATTTCACCGGAACCGCTAATCCCCCTATCAAGTCCGCTTCTCTGCCGCACTAGAACCGAATACCAGGAATGGAACGGAATAGAAGAGTATAGGGGCCAGGTCGCGGACGTACCGCACAATCTTCTCGACGTACTCCGCCACAATGGTGGACCAGTAAGGTCCCAGCGCCGCCGTCCCCTCGACGGCAACCACAAGCTGCCTATCCGCCGCCGCCATCCGCCTCGATCCCACTCCGCAGCTTGGGCCTCACCAAAATCAGCTTCTTCTTCTTCTCTCCCCCTCCTTTCTTCTCCTTTTCGGGAGACGGGTCGGAAACGGCGAGGAACGTCGACGGAGACGAGGAAGACGGGTTGGATTTATAGAAGGCCCAAAGCCGGCCCATCGGTCAACTCCCGAAGAGAGGCCCAATGACATCAATGGCAGGCGGGACCGGGGCGTTTCCGGCAGAACGGTACTACTACAGTATCAACTGTGAGAACCCACTGCCGCGTTACCGTTAGACATGGTTTGCTACCAAAATTTATATTATGATGACAAAGATTTGGTTAGCAAAAATTTGATAAAAATGATCACATATTTAGCAAACCAAATATGAGATTGAAAAAATTTTTAGTAGCAAACTAAATATCAACCAAAAAATATGGCTTGACAAATCTTTTGCGTGCATATTCTGGAAGCGAACCAAGCAGACTCTAATTAGTAATTAGAGTACTCCATAAATGTTTTGGAGTGGTGCTTAATTATTTGATTTTTGTCAAGATTTAGCATTTGTTTTTGTCAAGGGTTCATTTGCTTCCTAAGATTAGAGGATATATTTGGATTTGGAATCAATGACTAGCTATTAGCTATAGTTAAGAAAAAAAATCGGCTACATGATAGGAAGACATTAGCTGAGTATCAAATAATAAATTAATAACTACATGGAATTCAAGCAGACCTTTAGTATGATATTTATTTATTTATTTATTTATTTTATGATTGTCTAGTAAACACTCAAATCTTGGTTGATATCAATATGTTATTAAATTTACTTTTATGCAATATGATTGAATAGGCTACAGATGGGTTTTTGCATATTTTCCTTTGGTGTACTACTACTAATTAAGCAATAAGAAAATTTGTGTTGATGGTAGGTTTCTTTCGTAGCTCCAACCTGTTATTTATTACTCCCTCCATATATATATAAAAGAAGATGATAGTGGACGGTCTCCAAAGCACTATTTTAACTTATTTTTTTAATAAAATTTCCAATTGTAAAATTATATATGAAAGTACCCACTAAATATTTTTCCCCTATTTTCCGCTCAATGCATTAAAAGAAAATTCCCGTGATGATGGTAGGTTTGACTTTCTCCGCTCCAACCTGTTATTTATTACTTCCCTCATAGGGGTAGGGTTTGGCATATATATATATAAAAGAAGATGATAGTGAACGAGTTCCAAACCACTATTTTATGGGGTTTTTTCAAAAAAAAAAAAAAAAAAAAAAATATTTATTGAAAAATTATGTATGAAAGTAATTTTGAAGACAAATCTATTGTTATGATTTTCACATTTTCAAGCTCATTGATTTATAAGTTATTCATGATTTATATTCCCAATGTTTGACTCAAACCTTTTCCAAAACATCTTCTTTTTTCGATACAGATGGAGTATTTAGGAAATGATTAGATATTACATGTTGATATGATCTTGTAGATTCTTTTGTTGTTTCAACTTGCTTTCATTTTTGTTTTAAGAAATGATTATTGACACACATGTTATTGTTTTTTTTGTGTGTATTATGACTTCGCTAATGGTTTATTCAGATGCAGGTGATATCTATCTATTGTATTTGAGTGAAATAATAATTAATTAGTCATAAATGCAAACACATGTAATAAAGTCAAAGATTTGATTTGGAGTGCACCAATTTGAACGGGGTGTTCTGCTGATGGATATGCTGGCTGATTTTGGTTGTTTAAATAATGTTTTGTGAGAGTGAACATCAAGGAAATTCACAATAAAGTATTGCAAACATTTTGTACTGGATATCGTTCCCACAAAACCACCCCTGATGTTCTCGTGCATCACAAAATAAAAAGAGAAAACTCAATCAAAGATATTGATAGAGCAATTGTAGCTTAAAGCTACATTGGCTGCAATGTTCAAGGTCCAAACATAATATTTTGTGGCAGGCTGGCTACAGCTTTAAGCTGCACAGGAACGAACCCCTTAAGCAACATGGAAAAGTTTCTATTCAGACAAATTTACTGATAACCAAAAAAGGGGATTAGTCCTTTTCAAGAAGTTCTTTTACATTGCCAAGGGTCTGCTTATTAGGCCCTGATTAGGATAACTCCAAGTCTTCAAACTAGAATTCAAATATGCATATTCACTATGAAGCAACTCCAGTTTAGATCTTGGATCCAACCGATGGCGAGAAAATTGTTTGGGATAGCTTAAGGGTGGATATGTTGGCCAACCCAACTATAGCCTATCAAAGCCCTTTGGGCTTGTTTGTTTTACTAGATGTTGATATGAGTAGGCAGTAGGTCGTGTTTGTTTGCATGTATGACCTAGGAGCCAAGGCAGTGTGGTACTTAAAGCACCCACAAGCCTACAACGTGGGGTTCCATTTCTACGGGCTAGGCCGTGCGTATGCTCATGTTGTCTCCCTCAATCCATTTTGGTTGCGCTTTTGGCGCCGCTTTGGCTAAGGCAAGCTTTGGCACACTTAGGAAATTTCTATCACATCCTCTTCACTCCTTTATCCCTTCATCACAGCGCTAGGGTTTGCTATGTGAGTCGCTCTCATTCCTCTTCGTTGCTTTCTCCTAGTCCCCCACCTCTCTCCTTGTCTTTGGAGCAAAGGATAGGCCCCCACCTTTCATGATGGTTTAGGTCGACAATAAAGCGGGCAAGGGACCCGACCGATCCACAATCGACGGACCCGATTGCAGCGTGCTCGTCCAATGACTAGTACGGTTTATGGACGATGTGGCCCCAACAATTCGCCCCCTTTTGGGTCAAATTTCCCATATGAGAGATTTCTCCTACGTAACATTTCATCATTTTTTTTATGAGGGTGAGATGATCAGGTCACCCGCGCTCATAAAAAATCCTGGGCAGTGAGAGGTGTTACCCCATATTTTAAGGTAAAATCGGCGTTGGGTTTCCCCCGTGTTTTCTACCCTTTGAGGCTGGCGTAAATATCTATAACTAATGGCCCACCTGTCAGCGACAGCGTTCACAGGTAGTAGGCCCCACTCCATTAGCTTTTTATCCACTCCACAGTCCAGTTCACAGACAGTCCACACGACCGCCGATCATCCCACACGCTGCGTGCTTTCCTCCACAAACTCCCAATGGCCTGCGGCCTCGCCCTCACCGGCGCCACCGCCACCGCCACCGCCGCCGCCGCTGCCCGCGCCCCCCCCGTCTCCGTGATAGCCGCCGCCTCCGCTTCTTCCGCCGGAGAACCCGCGCGCCGCATCATCCGCCGCCGTGCGCCGCCGGGTCAGCAGGGCTCTGCCCCTGCGGCCCCCGCCCAGCCGTCCGTCGAGGAGGTGCGCCGCGCCCTCGGCGTCGCCGACGACGACGCGTCTCCCGCCGCATCCATGGAGGCGAAGAACTCCGCGTTCATGGACCTCGTCGCTAACACGCCCATCGGGAAGCCGGAGAGCGAGGCCGAGCGCCGTATCCGCGAGGCCGCCGAGTGGGTAGTCGACAACACTGAGACGCGCGCTTGCGATGGTGATGATGCCCCTCCTCCATTTCATCCACACCAAGCTGCACTAATTATTATTACTGCAATTGTGAATCCACAAGCTATTCCCTCAAAAAAAAAAAAAAAAAAAAAAAGCTAAAGCTATAACTGTAGGATTCGGACTGAAATTGTTTCCTCCCGTTGTCATCTTTGTTTTTTCAGGACAGAAGTCTTTCTTAGTGCTATGCATGATGACATTTCCTGCGTGGTTCTTGCTCATGTTTATTGCCCTTGGAGTCATAAAGTTACCATTTGATGTTCCAATTCTGGATAATCTCCTAATGTAAGGTGTTAGCTATTATTATTATTTTTCCTTTTCTTGTCCAATTATACGAGCTTCAGACACTGATTATGAAAATAAATAGTATGCCACTACTGAAGTTACTTACTCCCTTTGTTCCAAATTATACTTCACTTTGGCTTTATGCTTAATTCAAACATCTTTTAAGTTCAACCAAACTGGAAAAAGCCACCAACATCCACAAGATCAAATTAATCCATGGAATATGTTTTCATAAATCGTAGATGTTATTATTATTATTCTCTTCTAAAAACTTGGTCAAAGTTAGGGAAGACTTCATGAGTTAGGGAAATTTGGCTTCATGAGTTATTATACATGGAAACTTGGTCAAGATTTATTATACCAAACTATTATACCAAACTATATTTTGGAATGGAGAGAGTATATTGTAAGTTATAACTAAGTCTGTAGACTGTAGACTGTAGTTGTGTTTCCTGTTTAACTGTTTGTCTCTATACAACTGGAATTGCTATATTTCTTCTTAGGGGCAGAATAACCTGCTATCTTGAATAGTTTGGAAGTATTACAAGTAATTGAATCACGCTACCATCACCTTCTGTCTTGTGTGGTTGTACCTTTTTTATAGCATCCATGTCTTTGCCAACAGTTGCTTGCTCTTTATTATGTATTCTAAACCAAACTCTTCGGCTGACGCATTCATGAGTTATAATAGTTTGGTATAATAAATCTTTCTTCCTTGTCAAGCAACTTAACTAACCATCCAAATAGTGCTGATTCTCTGTCATCTTCATCTCCACTTCATTAACCTGAATCATTGTATCATGTGCCACTTTCTGAGGTTTCTCCTGCTACCTCCTCTATGCATTGTCCTACTCCCTGACAACATCCATCTCTCTTCCATGGCTCTCTGTAGACCCACCTCTCAACTTCAATGTTTTCCCTGGCTGACCCTGCAATCCTGGCTGCTGCCACAGTATGCATACCCTAAAACTTATATCTAGTTTGGAGTGACCTCTGCCCTCTCCCTCTCCTATCTCTCTGACTATGTTTAATGTATATCTAATACAACTCTCAGATCACCAACCACTCTCAATAGACATACTCGCTAGCTGCTAATCCTCTTCTCTCCATATTTCTTAACCAAGTTCTGTTGCTTGCACCATTCATCATTTATAGGCAGCTTCTGCTGTCTGTCTCCTGTTCTATCTAGCTGAGCTTGGTCACTAGTGGCGGGGAGAGTGTTTGGAAGAATAGATTTTGATTTGCCAAACAATAGAAATTAATAATGGAGTGCTAGATGAAGCAAGTTTGGTTACCTATTTACTGCCATGAACTGGTGCAAAAACATTATTATATGCTTTAGAAACTGGTTGGGAAATATCGCCAAGAGCACAATTACCCTTGTTTGGACCATATGCTGCAATTCTTCTTGGTCTTCTAGTTTAATTTGAACTATGGGTACCCTATTTTATAAATTTGGCTTCTGAATGAGTTAATGAAAATGATTCTGGCAGTACATATGCCCCGGCATGCATCTGAAGCAGAAATAGGCGTATTTTCAAATATGTTCTGATACTGTGTATTTTATGATGAAAACAGTACCTATATGACATAAATTTTATACATCTGGAAAGCCATGAAGGGTGTAACTGGTGTTTTTTTTTTTCTCACACAGGAGTGCTGCAAAGAAGAGAATTACCCACCCCCACCCCCCACCCCCACCCCAAGGAAAACAGATTTAATTCACGCCTGTAAAATTGTAAAAGGGTGACCCAACCTAGTAATCTAGTTACCCAACTAGGTTTCATGAATGATAGCCCCTTAGGTCCTGCCAAACACCAGAGCTCGGACGCTTCACCAGCAAGGGAGAGGGCTGTGGAGAGCCTTGTTGCAACTCCATCAAAAACACAGTCATCCCCGTGTTTCCAGAGAATCCATGAACCCAAGATGATTAGGGATTTAGGGAGTTTAAACTTTGCTTGGTGGAGCCACTCACAGCTGAAGCAGCTTTTTTCTTTGGGTAAACACAGCCGAAGGCCCGAAGCAGCTCTGCACCACCTGTCATCAAATGAATTCTCCCTTGGTTGAGGAGAAAGGATGGTGAGGTTCACTCTCAATATGTAAAACCAGATTTAGCAGGCAAAAACTAGACAGTAAGACATGCTGAATAGTCTCGCGATCTTCATCACAGAGAGGGTAAGCCTCCGGATGGTTAAGATCTTGCTGCGCCAATCCATCTGCTGTCCAACAGTGGTTGTGAGCCACAAACCAGAGGAAGAACTGACATTTAGCAGGTGCCCAAGACTTCCATATCCGCTCCCAATGGCCAAATAGACAGCACCTTGAAAAAAAGAGCATCATAGGCTGACTTGGCTGTATATTGGCCAGATAGGCACCATACATGCTTATGAGCTTATCTGTCATATATTATTGGAGCTGCAGCTTTGCAATCAAATCCGAGTAAGGAAATCAGCAGTGGCACCCTCTGTCAAAGCACTCTGTAAGTCATGAATGCATTGATAGTTCATGAGGGTTTCCAGCACCATTCTCTTATTTGCTCTTTTGGGCACCAATTCAAAGAGGTGAGGAGCTAAATCCTCAATATGTTGCTCAAACAACAACTTGTCTTTCCAGAAGATAATATTGGCGCCATCACCAATCTCTGTAATCACTTCCATGGAGAAAAGGGCTTGAATACTCTGCCTGTTTGAATTGTGAATGTCGACTATGGTATTGGGCTGTGTCTTTTGTAATCACTGCTTACTCGAAGCGTCCTAGCCAAGAGATTTGAGACTTGAAACACCTAGCCCGCCAAGCTCTCATGAACGACACACTTGGGTCAAGAAATTGAACAATTACCACCTTTGGCTTCCTTCCACACAAGTAAAAAACTTTTCTGATTTTATCAATGGCCTTAATAGCCCAGGGAGGAAGATCAATCGCCATTGCAAGATAAATGTTGGTGCAAATCAGGCCACACACCAAAGTGCTAGGCTGCACAGATTACATGAAGATCACCTCACGACGAACTCAACGGCCCGGTGGGTTTTATCATGTCAAATGTCCTCAATATTCTATGTGTTGTATAAATAGATTCATAAACAGAAAGCAGTTCTCAAGTTTGACTTTTCATGATGCCTTTTTTTTTTTTTTTTTTTTTTTTTTGTGTTGCACAAGCATAAACATATGGTGATGGTAATTGTTTACTCCTGTTCATTTATGGCATATTTTTATGTGTAAATTACTTTGTTTGATCTCTTATAGATTGCTACCTTGTCACCGAGCAAACTATGATACCTGGCATTTTGCTGTGTCCCTTTTCTGTTTCACTGGTGCGGTGATCCTTACATAATATTATGATAATTTGAATGTAAATTCAACTTGTTCAATATAATTTTTTAATCTAATAATGCAATTGTAAACATCAGTTACAAGTAAAACCTATTGGGTAAGTGTTTGCACAAGGGGTTGTTCCGTGTCCTTTTATCCATATTGGATCAAAGTTGAAACTGGCAGCCAAGAAGTAATAGAACAGTAGAATAAGCTAAGCAATCAGTCCCATTCTCTTTTTTTTTTTAATAATGCACTTACAAACTTACTGCTTTTCTTACCATTAACTATATTTTTTTCTGAGGGGTAGGAGGATACTTAGGCCTATCTGTTCTAGCTGGATAAGGCTAGTAACCTGTTCTTTTACCTTTTATGCTTCTCACTTAAAACTTCTATTGAGAAATTGAAGATATAGTATTTTGTTTTGTGCAGTTTACATCAGGTATTCAGGTGACATGGACACTTATGAACTTTGTGATATATTTCATCTATCTTACAGTATGTAACTGTATTATATTTTTGTCCTCTTTTCTGTTTGTGGAGCAACGATGAGCTTTTCAACTGTGTTTGTAGTTATATATATTAACTGAAAATGAGAACAGCACATTCTCTACTGTGAAATACTTTTGAATTGCCTTGAGCGTTAAATCTTTGAAGATTATTTTTGAAGGACATATAAAGGAACATGATGCTCAAACGGAGAGATAAGGAACCTTTATTCGATTGACTTCATGGAACATCAGGAAAATGTGGAAACTCAGAATGATGTACACAAAGTGGATCTCTGTTAGTAGACTATGGATGGATATATGTACAATCAGTGAAACCAAACACAATTTCTGTCAAATAGCAGAAAACAGGTAAGAGTTGCAACAATTTCTCTCAGTTTCACAGTTTGTGATGATCCCACTGTACCTGAATGCTTTAGATCTTGGTTGTAACAACTGTGGTGCTTCTATAGTTTCTGCATGGGCTGAAGAAGCTTGGCTGTAGATGTGTGGAGATGACAGATGTACTGCACACTTTCTAGTCACGCCAACAAAGGAGCCTGACCAAACACCAGCGGATGATGTAAAGTCGCGATTGACACTCTTTGAGCGCTCCGATAAATCTTCCCCTTCTTACTTTCCTTTCACTCTCTGCTCTCATTTCTAGGGCTAGTTACAAACTCACAATGCTATTGGAAGAGTGAAAGCAGAGCACGCTACTAGTTATTGGTGTTAGAGTTTGTTGTGATATGGTCAGCATGCTGAGGCTTTTATAGAGCTAAAATGTTGAGCTCACCCCTCACATGCAAATATTCAACCAAGTTGCATAAGTTGAGTGCAATTTGGGCGACAAACTTGCATGGTTTTATGGTCTATTCACTGTATTAGATTCTGAGAGTTTGGTATTTGCAATGGAATCTGAAAATTGTATCATGGCTGTGAAGGGGCTTTAAGCGGTACCATGCATCATGCCATGTGAGCATTCACAATCTCACAAAGGCAGCTTTCACTTCTGATTTGGATTGGAATAGAGGTAGACCTTTTGAACTCCCCTTTATAACAATTCTTATATAACATGCAAGTTGCAATGTCCAGAATCGTTTGATAGTTCCTATAGAGGTGCTCCAGAAGGGTTCATTTGTACCAGACAAGACTGTTCTTGGATGCCTAAACTAATGTGTGCATTATGCTTGCTTTGCCTCTTTGAGCAACTTTTTGAGATCTCTCTCTCGGGGTATCACTCCCCTTTGTAATCTGTCTGAAGGGTTGGTAGGATCTTTACGCATCTTTGGTCAGTTTTGAGCAGCTTTAATGATTATATGTTACTTTTTCTGATCCGTATTTTTGAATGAATAAGAATATTTTAGTTCATCACATAACTATTTGAGCTTCTTGTGTCTTTCTGAATGGTGCAGATTACAGGTAACTTTTATGTTTGCTATTTCACTTAGAGATAGTTCTACTATATCTTAGAAAAGTAGCTGCAATTGGAATTAATCTTTTTTAACCCATCTCTTACCTGTCACATGTTCTGTCCATTTCTGCTATTCTGTATGCATTGGTAATGGGTTTTGTCCCACCTTTGTCCGTCAGTGTTATTTAGATTTTAACTTTCTTTTACTGTACACAATACGGAAGCAACTTAATTCATCATGAGCTTTCGCACATTTTTGTTGACCACTGGATCTGATGGTATAATGTAACATGGTTTTGCTGCTCAAAATGTGTACAGCATGGCCCATGCTGTCGTTTGCTAGAGGCTTCCAAGGTACACAAGTTACCTATTGTAAAAGAAATGTACACAAGTTACTCCCCGCCGCTCCACAAAACATGTAACTATGGGTTAAAAGTAATGTATGTTTGACCAAACTGTACTAAATACTATTCACATTTATGACTTTAAATTAATTTATTGAAAAAATACTTCTCGTAATGAGTCTAATGATATTTATTTGATAACATAAATATTGGTAGTTTTTATCTATAATTAATTAAATTTGATATACTAAATCATGACACTGTGCTAGAATTGCATGTTTTTTGGAACGGAGGGACATTTTGTCCCATGGTTGCTCCAGTTGTCCATTATTATACGTGATACTACTTTGGGCATTGAGTTTTGACACTTGATTTTTTTTCTGTACTAAACTTTGACAGACTTGATTTTCACCTTTTCTAATTCTCATGCATGCATCCTGGCAACAAATCTGTGTTGCAACTTTTAACAGATTGACTGGTTCGTTTACCGATACATATGTTGGTCAAGAGTGCAAGGACAAGGTCCACATTAACTTTTAAGGCAGCAATGGTGCAACTTGCTTGGTCTTGTCCCTAGGCTGTTCTTAGCCCCATGACTTGTTTCTGCCAATAACATAAAATTATTAATTATCACCTCGAGACTCTGCATTACTGAAAGTCTCTTATATGGACGTTACCATCAGATCCCTGCTATTAGCAAGGATACTGCACTTCTAGTGATGATGATTATGGATGGCAAATGCTGGTGCTCTTTGGGGCACCAAAAATACTTACATTATTTAGTCCATCTGTCCCAAATTATAAGTTATCATTGTCTTAGCACAAACTTCTCTAACTTTCAAGTTTATAGAAAAATATATTAACATCTAAATATGCTATTATGACTTTCATTGAGAATTTAACTAAACTATTTTAATATTGTAAATGTTTTTTTGAGGCAATTAATATTGTAAATGTTGATGTATTTTTCTATAAACTTGATTAAAGTTAGTAAAGTTTGACTTAGGATGAAGCTAAAATGATCTCTAGTTTTGGAAGGGAGTACCAATAAACAATATCCATAATTTTTTTTATCTTGAAGCTATTCATAACCATTGGGCTTTATTTTACACACTTTGGTCCTCTTGAATCATATTCTTGAATGATTTTCATTGCTTATATGTACAGATAATTGAAATTTGCATCAATGTGAGCAGATCTGTATATGGTGTTTTTTGAATGAGATATCTGATTTGGAAAGGAAAATTACCCGCAAATATGCCCCTGCTACCATTTGGAATGTCTTTCAATTTACAAGAATTGGCAAAATGTCAAATCATACTTATTGGTGTCATGTGGGGCTGGCAGTACAGCCGGCGCTCAAAGGGTCGAGAAGCGAAGGGTCAGGTCTTGACCATAGTGGCTGAAGTTTGAAAGACTGAGAGGGAACGAGAGCAAGAGTATGAAAGAGAGACTAGGGAGCTGGGCAGCCGGCTGGGACAGCTCCTATATATATTTGTAATCCGCACCTATTGAGATTAGGCAATGAACAAGAAAGAAGTTATCCCTCTAACCTCACCTCCCCTGCTGTCTTCAATCTCACCTTTGCTTAGGCAGCCAGGCAACAACCCTGGCGCCATTATCCTCCCTATCTTCCATAGGAACTAAGGTTCATATCAATTGGCTTATTGCATAACACGTTAGTCAAATTTAGGGGTTAAGTAGAAACATCTTTATCTGGGTACGAGTCCTTATTGGAGGAGTGAATGGAGAATATGAAATTTGAGATGAACAGACGGACTCACCTTTCCCGTGATGTGACAGCGATTCAATCTTGGAAAACTACCATGGAACCAGCTTGGATAAGAGAATATGATTAAGTGGCTGGTTTATTTAGGCAATGCACCACTTCTACAAATTGCATGATGGTGCTGTTCCATTATGGTTTTTGCTTGAAATAATATTAAGGGAGAACCAAACTGTAGGTGACCTGATGCATATGATATTTTCACAGATTTAGAAAGGAAGAGACAGTTGACTGAATGCC
This sequence comes from Hyparrhenia diplandra, assembly GCA_015847255.1. Lineage (NCBI taxonomy): Eukaryota > Viridiplantae > Streptophyta > Magnoliopsida > Poales > Poaceae > Hyparrhenia > Hyparrhenia diplandra. The sequence continues at coordinate 324,687 of JADLZK010011241.1, read as the reverse complement.
ATTGATTGGCATGTGAATTAATCCGTTTGGATCATGGCCTTGATTTTTGGCATACTGTTGGATCATGGTCTTGAATTAAACCAAACTTGTCCCCTCTGTTTTTCCTCTTTGACCTCTTTTTGCTTAAAGTGGTGATCTTAAATCTATTTGGCTAAGTTGTTTGTTTTAAGAAAATGTGTAAATTGTCCTTAGAGAGGCACCATAAAAAGTGCAAAATATTCACCAATTTGGTTGCCAGATTGCTTTTTATTGATACGTTTTTAATAGCTCTGTGTTTACTCCCTAAACTACTGTTAGGTTTTTCAGTGTTTCACTCACGTTACTTACATCCAAGCCTGTTATGGTTGTCCCCCTAAGAAAATGAATTTTGTGTTGCATTCACCAGCTAGTTAAACTTAAAAGCTTAAGTTAATAGGAAAAGATGATTAAGTCGCTTGTACTTCAACAGCTATAAACCTTGAGATATGAAAATGCATGAAAATAACCATGAAAAGTTCTGCAAAATACTTTTCTGTTGGAATTGGATTTCTCAATTAGGGCTAACCCTATAAGGGTAGTCATATAGATGCATACATGGGCCTCATGGGCCTAGCCTCATGGGCCTAATACTTATACTCCAACACCCCGCTAGCCCCGAACTACCGTCGCAAATGAGTTTGCGACTGGACACGAAAAAGAAGTACAACACAGAGCCCCCACAGGGCGCAACTAGCCACGGGTGATGTTGAGGCCGAGCGAAACTCGGTGAAGGTCGAGGATGGGAGACCCTTGGTGAAGATGTCGGGCGAACCGGGAGGTGGTCGGGACATGCAGACTCGAACCGCCGATGGCGACCCGATCACGGACAAAGTGTAGATCGATCTCCACATGCTTGGTCCTCCGGTGCTGCACGGGGTTGGTGGAGAGGTAGACGGCGCCGACGTTGTCGCAAAGAGAGCCGCTGTGGTCCGGGAGAGGGTCATCGTGGAGCTCGGCGAGGAGCCGCGAGCTGAAGCCTCGCCCACGCCGTTAACAAATAGCGGGTACTCCGCCTCGGCGATCGGGAGCGGAGACGGCCGGGCCGACGCTTGCTAACCAGACACCAAGTTGCCGCCAAGGAAGACGGCGTAGCCGGGAGGTGGAGCGCCGAGTGTCGGGACACCGGCCCGGCCGTCGGCCGTACACCACCACCGACTCGACGGAGGGAGGCCGGTGAAGCGGCAACCCGTAGTCAACAATGTCGCGGAGGTAGCGGAGGAGGCGCTTGAGAGCGCGATGCGGTGGGGCTCTCGAGGATCATGCATGTAGGGCAAATCTGGCGCATGGCATAGGTGATGTCCGGTGCGTGAAGGTGAGGCACCAGAAGTGCACCCGGCGAGACTGGTGGTACTCGGTGGGGGCCATTGACTGCCCTCGGCCTCGACGCCTGCCCCGCGTGTCAACCGGAGTGGAGCAAGGCTTGCGACCCGTCATCCCTCCGCCGCTCCAGGATATCAAGAGTGTACCGCCGGGTGAAGAAGTAGTCCAAAGGGACGAGGCTCGACAAAGACCCCGAGAAAGTGGTGGAGCGTGCCCGCATCCTTCAAAGGAAACTCCTGGCGAAGAGCGGCGATGATGCGGTGTAGTAGTGAAGGACCGGAGGCCGTGAGGACAATGTCATCAACATAGAGCGGCAGGTACGCGCCTCGGCTCCATGGTGGTAGATGAACAGGGACGTATCTGACTTGGCCTCCACAAAGCCCAAAGTGACACCAAGAAGGCCGGTAATCCGAGAGTGCCACGCCCGAGGGGCCTGCTTGAGGCCGTAGAGAGACTTGTTGAGCCGGCGGACCATGTCGACGAGAAGAGTCAACAAACCCCGCCGGCCGACCGCAAAGAGACCGTCTCCCTGGTAAGGCTCCCATGCAGAAGGCATTCTTGACATCCACCATGTACCGGCGGGAGCGAGCAAGAGCCGGTGAGAGCACCGTCGCGGGACGGTGGTCGGCTTCACCACCGGCCGAAGGTCTCATCATAGTCGACGCCCGGCGCCGTGAACCCGCGAAGAACCCAAATGAGCCTTGTACCGCTCCAGGTACCATCGGCCCGCCGCTTGTGTCCAAATCCACTTGCCGGTGACGACGTTGGAGCCGGGCGGGTGGGGCACCGTGATCCCAAGTCCGGTTGGCGAGGAGAGCCGCGTACTCCTCTTCCATAGCACGGCGCCCGGGGGGGTCTGGACAGTGAAATCTCATGTTTGGTTTTGGAAATTGATGACACACTTGTGGACTAATCCTTTGCTCTAAGTGATGACTTTGAGATAGGATTAGATGGATGACAAGGAGCATGATGATCATGAACATGGACAATGTCGCGGACTTGATGGATCGTCAAGCTCGGTGATCGGCTTGAGAGGAACCCCCTGAGCTCAAGGCAAAGGTATCTTGATAGGTTTTTTCCTTTCAAAGGATCAAGACACGATAGAGCGTGTGATCACATTATAGGATAGATAGCCACTATCAAGAGGGGATGCCGCGACAATCCTTTGGTGAAGTGCTTCTAGGTCCAATTGACTTGCATATTGCATTTAGGACATGAGAGCACTAACTTCGATCTTGCCTAACTTATCGACGTGCTAACATTGGTGATAACGTGGTCATCTTGACGTGTTGGCAACCCTTGGCAAGAGGCGCGAAGCAAGTTTGAAGCAAAGAGCAAAAAAAAGATGAAGATCGGTATCCGCGGGGGTGACCGGACGCTGCTCGGCATCGACCCGAGAAGCACTCACCGGAAGGTCCCGGTCGGTCGCGTCGCAAAGAGCTCTGCAGCCGCGTTTTTGCGGACGCACCGACCGGACCATGGACCGGATGCTTCCGGTGTCGGCCGGAACCGGTGGCCCGGACGCTGCTGGAGGAGGCGCCCGGTAATGGGGCCCAACCCTTGTCGGCGCGACCGAAGCACCGATCGGACCCTCGACCGGACCGTGGTGGTTCCAAACGGTCCCGTCGCCATCGGTCGCAGAGAGCAAATTTTTTGGAGCAACGGCTCCATTTCGAGAGGAGCCCTATATATACTTGGTTGGCTGGTTCTTTGGAACCTCTCTTGCACATTTGAACACTCTAACTTGCTTGTGAGCATTTTGAGACTCCTCTCCACTCATCTCTCCATCCATAACTCGAATTCTTGGTGAGATTGAGAGTGATAGAAGTGCATTGCATTGGTGGTTGCATCTAGAGGCACTTCATCCTTGGAGAAGCCGCGGGATTCTTGTTTTCTTGGAAATTTGCCCGGTTCCCTAGCGGCTTGGAGCAAGAGGCGGTGTTGAGCTCAAGTGGAGCTTGTTTGAGGCCACACCGGTGGTGATTGTGAGGGGTCGTTCCTTACCCGCGGGAGATTCGCGAAAAGGAGCACTAGTGGATTGCTCGTGGCTTGTTGGACCCTCTCTTGTGATCGCTTGCTTGAGCTCCCATAGGGGGATTTGGCACCGCCATTAAAGCTTAGCATACGTCAAGTGAGTGTGTCGCCACAACAAGGACTTAGCGTCTTGTAAGCAAACGCGTGAACCTCGGTGAAAAAAATCATCGTGTCATTGTTCTTGCTCGTTGAAGATTTCTTGTACACGGTGATTGGCCACAACCTCTACTTGACAACGGTGGTATTGTATTCGAGCACCTCTCGTGCATTTACTTGGTAGTATTTCTTGCTAGGGTGCTTAGCTTGTTAGGTTGAGTAGCTAGTTTGTTTAGCTTAGCCTTGTTAGCTCCTAGAGGTAGAATTGGTTAGATTTGCTTGTTCACCTAGGAGTAAACTAGCGACATAGCCCTTGTTGTGATTAGAGACAATAGAATTTACTTGTGGCTTGCATAGCTAGTTTGTAGCATCGCTTATATTAGCTTCGCCATCCGGTTGTCTAACCCGGGTGCTTAGTGTTGTTGCAAGAATTTTTAATAGGCTATTCACCCCCTAGCCATTAGGACCTTTCAACAAAGCCGCGCGAATGGAAGAGGGTACCGGGAGACCCGCGAGTCTCCGGCATCGCCGCAAGAGCCCGGGGCTGCGCAGTACCGCCGGCGTCGTGCGCGTCACCATCGGGTGAACGTGGCGCGGTCGCGGTGGAAGCAGCGGGTGGTACACCGGCGTCCACAGGGGCGCCACCGGGACCAGCGGCGGAGGAGGCGGCGTCGGCGGTGAAGGGGGCCACCCCCTCGGTGGCGAAGGTGGCGGACCGCCAGCGCCGTCGGCCCGGGTAGACGAGGCCGCGGTCCCGGCGGTGCAACGGCACCGTGGAGCGCCGCGGGGCGAGTAACGCGCGCCCCGCGCCCCCAGCCCTCGTCGAGGGGGGCCGCCGGAGGGGCGAGGCCACCGGACCCATTACAAGATGCCGAAGTCAGGTGCGACACCCCGGGGGGTGGGCGCGAGCCGACACGGCGTAGGGACCTGCGAGAGCTTGATAAAGGTGGCTGGGCCACCGGGTCGGCCGGGACACATCTCAAAAGAGGTCGAGGTCCGGGCTGGGAAGCCGGGAGGTGGTGGTGGTGGAGAAGGGGAAGACCGACTCATCAAACACTACATGGCGAGAGATGAGGACCCGACGAGAGGTGAGGTCATAGCACCGGTAACCCTTGTGGTCGGAGAGTAGCCGAGGAAGACACACAGTGGTCGAGCGGGGGGGCCGCCAGGGGGGAGCAGAGGCGGTGTTAGTAGCACGCACACCCAAAGACACGGAGGTGCTCGTAGCGAGGAGGGGTGCCGAAAAGGGCATGGTGAGGTGTGGGAGTCGGGCGAAAGCGGAAGGAAGGCGGTTGAGGAGGTAGGTGGAGGTGTGAAGACTCTCGGGCCGTAGGTTTAGCGAGGAAGGGACGCCTGCGAAGAAGGGGTGCGCGGGACGTCGTTCGTGGTACGGATCATGCGCTCCCGCCTTGCCGCTCGGAGGAAGTGTACGGACAAGACATGCGGAGCCGGACCCCCGTGCTCAAGGAAGAAGGCACGGGAGGGGTCAGTATCGAACTCACGGCCATTGTCACACAACGGCCTTGATGGTGCGCCGAATCGAGTCAATACCCATGCGAAAAAAGTGGTGAAGAGAGGAAAAGCCTCCGACTTGGCACGCAAAGGGAAAGTCCACGAATAATGCGAAAAATCATCAACCACCACCAAATAGTATTTGTAGCCGTAGTTACTAATGACAGGAGATGTCCGGAGGTCGCAATGTATAAGATCAAAAACATGAGCCGCATGTGAAGTAGAAGAAGAAAAAGGAAGACGAACATGGCGGCCCAGTTGGCACGCATGACACAAATGCTCATCGTGAGCTCGAAAGTACATCGAATGTCCGAGCTACGGCTAAAGCCGCATCAAGGCGGTGCCAAGTAGTAGAGGAGGTAGTGGCGGCGAGCAAATACCGACAAAAAGGCCGCAAACGAAGAGGAAGAAGACGCCGGAAAACCGAAGAGTGTAAAGGGGCCCCGTCTTTGCTCTCACAGGGAGCGGTAGGACGCCGGAAGCCAAATCCTTCATAGTAAGACCGTGAGGAGTCAAACTCAACGTAACAAGAATTGTAAGTCAGAAACGACGAATAGAAAGGAGGTTGTGAACCATGGAAGGAGCAACAAGAACATCGAAGATTTAAAAGACCCGTGAGCCCCTGGCGGCACCCACTGAAGTGACAGAAGACACGACCCATTCGCAACCATGATGGACGAAGGAAGGAAGAAGGAGGGCGAACCGACGAGAGTATACCGGGGTCGGGAGTGGTGTGGGTACGTGACCCCCGAGTCGGCGGCCCACTCGCCCAGCAGAGGGGTCGGGGACGCCGTGCGTGGTAGGCGCCCAAAGGCCGCCGTGTCCCACCGGCCGGCCCGCGAGGCACCGAGGGAGCCCCTGTGGACGCCGGTGAGCGCCGGAGGGGTCCGCCCACGGTCGTAGGAGTACCCCGAGGAGCACCCGGCGAACATGGCCGCCGGTGGACGAGGCGTGCCCACGGAGTCGCGCCGGAAGGGCCACATCGAGATGCGCCCAACCACGGGTCTTTGGAGAGTGGGCCGGGGTGCACCCAGGCGGGGGCGCCGGAGGGTGGCCACCGCCACGCCTCCGCCCCCACGACCACGCCTTTGCCGCCACGGCGACGACGGCGCCACCACCACCACGCCCCCATCACCGCCGGCCCGGAAGGGGTGCCAAGGAGAGACGACGGAGTGGACGGGCGCAGAGGTGGAGTCGCGGCGAGGTGCCCGAGTGGACGAGGGGTGCCGGCGCGGCGCGGACCGCCACAGGGGCAACTCCGGCGGAGCTCCTCCATGAAAAGGTCGCCACGGACCGGGAAGGTGGGAAGGGGCGACCGGTAAGGATGCTCCCGAGGTGAGCGTAGCGGTCGGCCGAGGCCGCGGAGGGCCGTTGGAGCACCGGGATACGGTCCCTCTACGGCCGCCCAAGGTCACCAAGAGGGAGTGCGCCATGGCCTTCATCTTGCGGCGTAACTCGCCGACAGAGGTCACCCCTCGGGCGGAAGTCCGGAAGTCGCCTCGAGCCGCATAGCGCGTGTCTCGGCATTGCCCGCAAACCGCCCAAGCGCCGACCAGGGCGCCAGCGCTGCGGGAGTGTTGCGGAGGAGGCCGTGGAGGTCGACGAGATCGTCCCCGATCCAGGGAGAGGACGATCTTTGCCGAGCGCGCAACCACGGGGTAGGTGGCACGCCGTCGGTCGCCCAGACGACGGGTCGCCGAGGGCGTGGCGCGGAGAGTGAGGGGACCGGTCGCGCGGCGCGGCCGGACCGGGCGACTCGGCTGGAGGATGACCTGAACCCGAGGCGGATGTTCGACCCCCGCCACGGGTAATGGAGCCGTGTCACCAACAACAAATGCCGGATGCGACCCACCGTGGTGGGCGACGAGCGGTGGACCCGCCCCCACCGGCCGCCATCAGCGGTGGCGAGGGAGGTAGCCCCGCCGCCTCGGGAAGCGGCGAGGGCGGCGAGAAGGTGCTCCACGGTGGCGATCTCGGGGCGGCTGGGCATCGCCGCCCACGCCGCGCTCCCCGGCGGCGGGCGGCCTCCTGCAGACGGGCTGCCCGCCACGTACTCGGCCCCGCAGCAGCGAGGGCATTGGTGAGAGCGGACGCCGGCGGCACGAAGGTGGACAACGGAGGAGGTGGTCCAGGGAAGGGGGTGGTGCCGGTCCGCGTAGCCCCGGCGGTGGTCATCACAGTTGGAGTCCAAGTAGGCATGCCATAGGGCCAGGGTGCATTGAGGCCACCCGAGGAGAAAGCAGCATCACTGTAGACCCCACTGATCGTCCCCCACCGGCTCCAATCAGAGAGGCAGAGGGCAGGGGAGGGCCACTGCCGGCGGGCTGTGAGTCTGCCGCCGGCGGTGCGCCACTGGCAGGGGGTTGTGCTCCATCGGGCAGTGGCCTGGAGACAGGGCTCCCGCACCCGCGCCCCCCGAGGCCTCCCAGCCCCGCAGCTGCGCCCCCGGTGCCCACAGCCGCCGCATCGTCGTCCTCCGGCTCGGATCCAGTCGCGGCCCCAGAAGGGATGTCGACCGCGGCCAGGGCGGCGCTGGGCCCAGGGAGGGAGGTGCCTGCCCCGCCGGCGGACGGGATAGCAGCTTGCGGTCCTCCTCCAGTCCCGTACGGGAGAGCAGAGGCACGAAGAGCGCTCGCAGGGCCACGATGGAGGGCGGCGGCTGCTGCTTGTGCCCAGGTCTGCTGCTGGGAGGGAAGGGCAGGAATTGAAAGAAGTATTGGGGAGGAGGAGGGAGGAGGCTGGCCGGCCATGGCAGCCCTGCCGGCGGCGGCGGCGCACGGGGCAAGGGCTGGCGGCGGCTTCAGGCTACGGGAGAGAGAGGGGAAGGGGATCGGGAATCAGGCTAGATACCATGTTGGAACTGGATTTCTCAATTAGGGCCAACCCTAGAAGGGTAGTCATATAGATGTATACATGGGCCTCATAGGCCGCATGGCATGGCAATAATACTCATACTCCAACATTTTCTAACATAGGTCATGTTGTCATGCATCATTGCACAATATGTGACCCGAAAGATGTACTAGGAGAAAAAAAGGGTGGTGGATTGGACTTGGACCAATTTGAATAGTTGGAGGGAGTAAATAGAATCAATATTTTGTAGTACAGGGGTAAATGGATGAAATGCGTTGCTCTGGGTAGTAAAATGCTTTCCCCCCCTTCTTATTGAATGACAAAACTGCAGGCAATGAAATGCCCTACTGCTCAGTGCTCACTGATTAGAAAGAAAGGCTGTCATATTGCATTATCTTAGAATAGGAAGTTTCTTGCTGGTGCCTTTCTTTTTCTAGTAAATCAACCTATAATCTTCCTTTGCAGCTTTTCTTCTACTATTATGAGTTCTGTAGCAGCATGGCTAAGAGAGGTTCAATGTATATGTAGATTTGCTCTGATTTGATTCCCTTGTACCTGATGAATGTTCAACCCTAAAGTAACTATGGCTTCCTCTTACAACATTTTGGACTTGATGACAATGTCTGATAGTGACTTCACTGATGATGTTTGACAAGTTTAATGAGGTGTAAAGATAAAGTACTTTTGATGGTAAAATCTAAAGAATTGAATTTCAGTATCACTATATCTATTAAAATAGATATTGGCTACAAAATAAGATTTCAGGGACACCTACATAGGAATTAAAAGTATTTTTGTTTGTTTAAGTTACTTTAAATTCCTCAGTTGCAGAGGAGCAGGTATTCTTGTGTATTTCTTTTTCTACCAGGTGATTAGTTCATCGCCGTCCAAAACTGCCGACTTGATCACCAGGTACGTGTCTAGCAATGTTCTAATGACAAACGAAAGAGATAACCCTGTTGCAATGCATGGAAAGTGAAATCAGACACTTCTCCTGAAGTCTGAAGCTGTACCCAAAAAGCGCGTTCAGCATTTCTTAATGCAGTAGTACAAGGTATAATGCATTTGGTAAAAGTGTAATGTATTAGCTGTAACTTCATTCCAATACATGGAAGGTGAAATCAGACCAATCTCATTGGTGACTGAAGTTCTATTCTATCCCTTTGTTGTTTGCAGAACATTTCATAGTTGCAGTATTACCAGGTGTTAGCATCTGTCATGGACGAGCTTAATCGCTCTTACTCTATGCATCGAGGTGACCTTCCAGGAAGCTTCCCACTAAGCACTGCTGGGAATAGTTTTTGGGGTCCCTTTCTTGGAGTCACTAAACAACCTGCCTCCACCTTTGTTGCACACGGGTGGATGGGCGGCCACTTTATCTTGTCTGTTTTACCATTGTAGTTCTCTGGTGTGGTCATGGTCATGCATACTTTAAGCTTTTGCTAGCTCCTAAGCTCTATGCCTGTAGACGAATGAGTAGGATAAGTTTAGGGTCAGCAGTATGCCTCCTAGTGCATTAACAAACTGCCTGCATGTGGGGGTATGATGTTCTTTTGATATGGCATATCCCTTGTGCACCTCTATATAAAGCCATTGCTTGCTGCATTCCCTCTCACCATACCACTACACTAGACATCATACGGCAAGCTGCCCAGTTCTGCATCCCTTCCTTCTCTCATTTTCCTTGCACCAAACTTCTTCATCAGACCATGAAGCTTGGAGGACAAGGGAGGCAGATGGGGAGGCTCAACAGAGCCTTCAGGGAGAAAAGGGCTAGGTTCTACATTTTCCGCCGCTGCGTCATCATGTTGCTTCGCTGGAGCGATTAGATATTGATCTCCATGGGAGATTATTTCTCCTCCACTCTAGACGTTTCTTTTTGGCACTGCCATTTTGGTAGAGTTTAGAGTTTAGGCGTAGTTGAGCACTTGATGTGTACAGGATGGCTGGGTGCTGGTTCTAGTGGCAATCTTTTTTGTTTTCTTGCTTGCCTGTAGTTTCAGGCAAGGGTGATTGATCCAGCTCTGTGTGGTCTGAGATTGCCATAATTTGTACTACTGGAAGAAGATTCGTATGAAAAATCTATGGTGATGCTAATTAGCAATCTATTTAAAAATTGTAAGCGTTGCGAATGAATTCTGAAACTTTTGTCATAAAGATATACTTCTTAGTAGATTGAAATGATTCGTATGAGATGATTTTGCTTTTGTGCTTTCGATAGAAAGTTGAGATGAAATATATATATATGAAGGGAAAACTTATTTTATTTTTTCAGCATATATGAAGGAATGCATATTTTCTGTCTTCCTTTTTGTTTTCCCTTTTAATGGTCAAATCTTGTTGACTAGGAACCAATAGCAAGAGTTTTATTTTTTGAAGAAGTAGAATGGCAGGAGTTCTACCTTTCAATTAAGACAGAAAAGAGAGTTTTAAGACAACACACAAGATATAGTCTGGCTCTGGCCGCAAGCCTAGACATGCCATGCTGAAACCCAGCCAAAACAAGCACCCAATGGCAAAGTAGAAAAATGAGCACATGAAAGACTGGGATACTGTGATTTTTGAGATGCCAGAGGAGAGAATGTCTCAGATAGGCCGGAAAAAGAAAAGTTTCTCTTCACTTGTACGACCTGGAAAATGAGAAGTTTCTCAAATAGACTGGTAGAAGAGGAAAACTGTAATTTTGTGATGCAATGGTCAATGATATGTATGGAATCAACTAGGGGACACACTGTAACCTTTTTTTAGTGGAAGCTGATTAAAACACAACTAATTCTTTTGAGTGGAAGCTGAGTAAAACACAAGAATATTTGTTGAGTGGGTACCTAATCAGACTGGCTATTGTCTGAATCATGTCAAATGTCATTTCAATATCTTACTCTTGACTAATTTAAAATAGAAGTTACTGCAAATTGCTAAGTTCATTAAGCACAATGAGCACTGAGCACTAACACTTCTTTTCTCTAACTTATTACTGCAAGTGTGTGTTTACTGCAAATTCTTGGTCACATGATGAAACTCCCAGACTTCAGAGGCATGGGGAGAAAGGGACTCATGGCCCGCACGTGCCTCAGGGCATTGGGACATGCGTGCCTGCCCCGCACGCTCTCCTGCGTGCGTGCGTTTGTCCTCTTGCTCACTCATTTGCCTCTGCTTGGTCACATCTCCAGCTGTGGCTCTCATATTCTGCATTGTTTTCTTCTGTTCCTGGCTCCTCAAGAAATGCAGGAGGACTGCTCTCCCCCAGAAGACAGGGCCCCTGTATTCCTGGTGAGTAATATTTTGCTCTCCATATCATGCTCAGACTGCAGCAACTTGATTGCATACTTTGTCCTATCTGGGACTGCAATATCAGTCTTGTAGCTAGCTGCTTAGGTACTGGTTAGTGCTGTGATGCATACATGCACTGGTGCATAATGACAATCAAGGACTGGTAATAGGCTTTAGTAGGCTCCGTCCTTTCTGCTCAAGCGACATATAACCAGTGCAGATTCCATTTAGCAAGTACTGGTAGCATGCTTAGGCACTTGACTAATGGTTTATTTTTTTGGGGAAACTAATCTAGCTCTCTGGCAGCCACGTATAGTTAATTAGTTCCTTTGTGGACTTCCTGTCCATTCATTGACATTGTGCAGCCTAGAGCCTACTGCTTTATGATGGTTCAGTTCAATCAAAGTTAAGTATTTTTTATGTTTCCATTTTCTTTGTCTACTGGGCTAATGTTTATGACCATATAGCTGTTTGTAGGAAAATAGTGTTTGGCAGCGCCAGAATGATAGAAGAGCTACTGTATTAACTTACTGATTAGGGCTACCTTTTCTTTCTAAAAAATGACCCCTTACAACTCAACCCCGTCATTTTTCTGGCCGCGTCGCGGAATGATGTTTTGTACATAAAAACCTCAATTTCCTACCTTAATTGAAGGGCAGAGATCCTGCCATTAATTTTTTTAAAAAAACAATTCAACGCCGCTAGTGCTGCAAAATTTAAAAAGACAAATCACCTGGTATAGTGACCATTGATTATAAGGAAAAAATGCAAGAGTTCCAGTTCACTCAAGAACAATTTGATAATTTTTGCTTGAAGTTGCAGAACTATTTCTAAGTAGACTAATAGCAACAATCATAAAATGTACAAAAAATGGTAGATCCACCATATCCCACTGCTATCTGGATAGCAGAAGGTAAAAAATGTGGAAAAAAAGGAGGAAAAAAGTTACAACTAATGAAACAAATGATATAATGTCTCAGCCTGCCGGGCTTTCTTAGGTGCAACCTGGCATGGACAAGAGATTGCCTTCCTAGTTCTACTCTTGAGTCCTAACAGTTGCCTAGCTATAAGTGTAACCTCTCCATGGATCCTTGACAGATTCCATGAAGAAAAAACGTTGGCCGGAGTTCAGTCATGCCAGCAGAGGAGCATGACGATGCACCGTCGGATGATGTACAGCCTGGCCCTCTGCTCTTTCAGAGTTCTGGACACCTTCCCCTTCTGCTTGCTCTGGCTCATGGTCCTCATGGCTACAAGTTAACTTGATGGACTGATGAGCTGTGATCAGAGCAGGACACTTTTGCTCTTGATGATGATTGTGGCTAGAGCTTGCTGTGGTGCAACACTGCGAAGGGAGGAGCTGGGGTTTTATAGAGCTTGAGAGGAGGCAAACATGTAGCTAGCTCCCCTCCTTCCATGCATGCAACCTTGCTAGCTAATATTTCTTTTCCCCCTTTTATCTAATCTCAGGGGACAAATCTCTGAACCTGAATGTAGCTTATTGTTCTTGTCGGCGACAAAAAGCTTGATCTCATTGACGGATATGATCATCTCAGATAACGGACAGCTCATCATGCTGCTGCTACCCGGAAGTACGTGTACGGACGTGCGATCCTGCAGATTCAGCGGTTCAGCATGGTTGGATGGAAGTTCATTGTACCTGGCAGTACTTCATGCCGCTGGTATCTTAATTTATCCCTTTGTTGTCTTGCTTTTCTTCTCCATGTTACACTTGGAAGGCTCACACCACTCTAAACTGTCTGCTTTGATCTCCCTGTAAGGATAAGCGCCTTGATCTTCTTGCATTTCCCAGATCTTCTTGGAGTTGGCAGTAGTAACTCGTAACAATGTATACTAGTGTACTTTTATCCTGCTGTCGGTAGATTATGCCGCAAGGAGTTGGGAAAAGTTCCTAGAGATGTAATATTCGAGTATCTCGGAGATTTCCTCATGTCGTCTCGATCCGTTCGGAAGTTGCTAGGAAGGACGGAATGAGTATCCGTATCATCCGTGCCGTCGGGAGGATCTTTTGACTGGAAAATACTTTTGAGTGTACTTGTGTCAGATGATTAATTGGGCCATCATCTTTTGTGTGTCTTGGGTTGAGGGTGCTTGTCTTGTGAAGTTGGGGGCATCCTAGCCGTTTGATGCTATATTCTTTCATTTCTTTGTTATAGTGGCACTATCTATGGTCTTTGCCTAATTGCTAGCCAAGAGCAAGACATGATACATTATTGTTATATATAGGGCTTGTCTGCTGCTCGCCACTTGAGGAATACTCATCCATGTTTTATTTTTGTTTTATCGAAAATGTTTCCATGTGTTGATTTTGTGATTCTCTTTGTTATTTTCCTATCATGAGAATATTTTTCGGCTGTGTCGATTAAGAGTTTTTTTTTCCTTCTGTAGCATGGGGTTCTACTAAGTTGGCCTTTAGTAGTGAATTTGATCATCACTGGCTAACTGTGTGTTGAATCTTCTTTATGAACGTAGTCAAGCATGTGACATGCCATGTCTCAGTGCTGGGCATGTAGCACACAAGCACTGTCTCATGTTCACCAGCCAGGTCATGGTCAATGAGTTGAATCTTAACCTCATGATAATCTTTAGTTGGTTTCCTTATTCCCTTTCTCATCTATCGTATCTAGATTAAGATAATAGCGCCGATTCAGCACATGGTGAGAAAGCTTGTATGTCTCATGATGAGCTTATTAGCAAAAAGGAATGAAAAGAATATCTGATTTATAGTACAGGTGCTAACAGGTATGCAGAGCTGTCTTAATGCTTGATTTGCCTGTAGCAGTTAAAATCAACATATACTGATTGTTTCTTCTATTTTGTTCAAATGTCGAGGATCTGGTGAGTCCGAGTAGTTTTGCTTCTGCACTTTTGACTGGCTGCCTGGTGGTGCCTAATGCAGATCAATCAGTGTTCAGTTCATCAATTTTCTGGTATGTAGTGGCTAAATTCATATTACATTGTTCCATGTCTACTTTAGGAGGCTCGCTTATGCCGTTTCAGGCTGTTGAAAGGTTATACTGTATAGATTAATTCATGATTGATGAAGTTGCTTTAGGTCCCACAGTGATCAGTTCATCAATATCGCCTAGTGCTAACCGAAATTTTGGTTGTTTGAACGAGGAGAATATGCAGTGCCAAGAATAGTGAAAAATCTGATAAGGGTAATCGGACTCTTTTTTGTTGAGTTTTTACACAAACCACACTGTACAGTACAGTGTGGTGCAAAGTTTTCTATTGATAATATATAAAGCAGGAGAAAATACAAGATCATAGCCCTATAGTACCTGCTGGTTGGCAGATGCATGCACAAGTAGTCCTTGAATTTTGTGTTGAGAATGGGCGATACATCTCCCTGAATTCCGAACTAACTTCTATCTCCTCGCCTGCAATTCTCCATCCTATTGTTTTCCACACCCAGGAAAATAAAGAAATATACACATATGTTTCCTATCTCTGCACAGTGTGGCTGGGGAATTTCTAAAATATACACTAGGGACGTCCAAGTATGGATCTGATTAGGGTTGTTGTAACCAGAATGAACAATGCACATGACATATCTGCAGGGAAGGAGCAGAAACAAATTCCATTGTCGAGTCCATGCATTCCCCTGTTGTTTTTCACTATACAGCCTGTCACTGAGTGTCCTGTCCATTTGGCGGTGCAAAGGGCCGGCTAACTGCATCTCTGAGCAACCCTAGCTGCAGCTTTTCTTTCAGGTAACCTCTTGACTGCCTGAGGGTCATCTCATAAGCAGCTCTTTGCTTGCATTAAACAACCAGTGAGTGAATCTTTGCTTGCAGGCAGGCGTGGATGGCCACTTGATCCTGTCTGCGGTGCGGCGCACGGTCCTCAATCATGGCGAGTTGCTCCTCAGCACCCATCAAGGGTCTATTCCGTCCATGATCACATTGCGATGCAGGTAAGTATCGTATCAATCTGCCCCCAAAACGCTTTATCGTAATAAGCAATAGAAAAATTGGAAGGAGCATGCACTTGGACTCAGAAGTGTCCCCTCTAAGGCACCAAGTGTTGACTGCATGTGAGCGGTGGGTGGCCGTTGTCTTGAGATCCTGCCCCCTTGTCTATATAAACAAGAGATGCATCTCTGTTCCGGTACGGTCCCCCATCACTAGCTAGAATCATCTCATCTCATTTCAAGGAGGCTCAGCACCACTGAGCACCTGAAGCTTTGCACAACCACATTCCTGATTGCCCAGGTTTGTTGGCAGCCATGGAGCAGCAGCGGAGGGGGAAGCTGCAGAGGGTGCTGAGGGAGCAGAAGGCTAGGCTCTACATCATCCGACGATGCGTCGTCATGCTCCTCTGCTGGAGTGACTGATCTCAAACATGATGAACCTGTGCTTTTTCTTTTTTTTTCTTTATTTCTTTTTTTCCCATCCTTTTCACCTTGCCACTTTGGTGGGTGGATGACATGCATCATATATGAATGCTCCATGTTTACTTGCCTCTTGAGGAAGGCAAGGCTACTGACTTCCCCTTGTAAAGTACTGTTAGATGTTAATACAAACTAATGTTTTTTTCGCCAATGTTTGTAATGTATGGACACGTGGAGTGCCTAATTTGAATAGATGATGATATTTTATATAAATCAGAGTTACTACTTGATATTGCCTCTATTTCAAAGTAACTTTGTGTGCACCTTTTTCATCTGATTTTGACGTAGCAAGCAACATGGTTTGACTGCATTGGTTTCTTCAAGACTGAATATGTACACAACCACAAATAAGGGTGAATCTAGAGAATAAATATTGGTGTCATCTAAGCATATGAGCATTAATAATCATATATTTCATTGAAGATTGCCAAAAATGTTAATGCTCAACTAACACAAGGATATGTAGAAGCAGCCTAAGCTCTTGATCCCCGGCTGCACACCATAAGGCAACCTCCTCTATCGTCATCATAATGTCATAACAAACACTAGAAGACTCGACATCGAATAGACACCTGTTGTGGCGCTTCTACATCTCCTAAGCAACAAGCCAAAAAAATCTAGTCTCTTTCCTACTTGCTCGTCGATCATCATCTTCATGACGAGCACCTACGATCAACGAGAGAACTTTGTCGCATAAAGCTAAGGAGAGCAAAAAAGAGATCCGTTTTCCCTGAAACCAGTGATAAAGGATATTAGATAAAAAAAGGTCTAGTATCCATTTCTATATTATTTTCTTCATGGAAATCTGTTAGTGTATATGAGTTAAGGCCCATGAGGCTAGGCCCATGTGGCCATGTACCTTTAACTATATTCTGCCCACCCTTGGGGTTTGGAGGAATAGACAATCATTCACTCTCTAACATGGTATCAAGCTAGAAATTTTTCTTCACGTGCTCCCAGCCGCCGCCAGCACCATGGCCGGCCGGCCACGGCGCCCGCCGCCCTCCGGGCGAGCTGCCTCCTCCCTTCCTCTCCCTCTCCTCCTTCCCCTTCCTCTCCCTACTCGACGCCGCCCAGGGCGTGTGCCGCGGGCTCTCTTCCCCGACGCGAGCACCGGCTTTGGAGTGCGACGCCGCCGCTCACAGCGCGCTGGCGCGGCCTTGGCGAAACTGACTTCAGCCTTGGCGCCCAGCTGGCACCTCGGCGCGACGCCGCGTGGCTGGCTTCGATGCGGCGCCTGCAGGCCCCTCGCGGCGCGGCGCGGCCGACCGACCATGCGGCGGCGCGTAATCGCGAACCCGAGGCGCCGCCGCGGCGGCCTCGTCCGCTTGGCGGGCGCGGCGGTGGAAGCGACCAGCCGGCCCCTTCCCCTCCCCCCCGGCCGCGCGGACCCTCTCTCCTCCCTGGCGGCGCCCGACGGCCCCCGAGCGGTCTTTGGAGATCACCACCGCGAGTCTTCTTCTTCTTTACCGCATTGCCATTTCATTCCATTGCCCATTGCCGCCGCTTGGCCGGCGCGTGGCGGGGCGCCCCCGGTCACCACCGGCGGCCTTCCTCACGTGGATGACGAGGCCCCAGGGGACCCCGCACCCCCTCTTGTCGCTGGGGCCGGGTCTGGCGGCGTCCGCCCCATCTCGGTCTTCTTCGGGCTGCTGCCCACCTCTACAACCACGGTGGAGGTTTTGGCATGCCCCGCACGATGCGCCGCTCTCCGTGGCTAACTCTTCGGGGCAAGGGTGTCGCCAATGGCGCCCGGACCCACGAGGAGCTTGCCCGTGCCCTTCCGGCGGCAAAGGTCCGAGCTTAGAGGCGCGGGCGTGTTCGTCTTCTTGCCCTCGCTTGGGAGGCGCTTGGCGCGATGCGCCCGATGCTCTCACTCGTCGGGTGGCCGAGGCGGAGCGGTTCTTGCTCGGTCCCTCCGTCCCGCCCCGTCTTAGCGGAGCACGGCGCCACCTCTTCCTCCGGCGGCACACCCTCCGCTGCCCTCTCCACCGCTAGCGTCGACCCCGAGCCAGATCCGTGGTCGCCTACACCGCACCTCCCGGGCCGCGCCGTCACGAACGTCAAGAACACGGTCACCGTCGTGCTCGACTCCACGCACACCTCCTACGCTCGTTGGCGTGATCGGATGCTCCCTCGCCCCCGCCGTCGCTCGCCATCGGCGACCACGTCCGCCTCGACACACCCTCCGGCGGCGCGAGATGCGGCGTGGCGGCGCCACCGAGCATCGCTACGTCTGATCGTTGGGACCATCTCCCCGATATCCGGGACACCGTCCGTCGCGCGGTGCAACTGCGGCGCCACTCTTGGCTCGCCATCGGGGTCACTTCCACACGAACGCCGGGCGGGTGCCCTCACACTTTCGAGGCGACTTCCGCGACCTTCGCCCCCGGGGGACCTCTGCGCTAGCGACTCGCCGGCGAGATGAAGGTCAAGGCCGGCGCTCTTCGTGACGTGGGTGCCCGATGGAGGATCGCCCGGTAGTGCTCAACCTCTGCGGGGCCTCAATGGTCGGGTTCGCGCTTTTTGAGGAGGCGGGATCACCCGTCGGGCGCCGTTCCCCACCTTCCTGCGGGTTCGGGATGACCTCGTGCTTGAGGAGCTCTAGATGGGGGCCGTGCCACATGCCCCTCGGCGCCGCTCCCGCCCGGCGCTGCGTCCTCTACTTCCGTGCTCGTCGGCGCCCCGCCTCCTCGGGCCCGGCGGTGGAGGTGGCCGCGGTGGTCGCCGTCGCGGCCGTGGTGGCGTAGTGGTGGTGGCGGCGGGCGTGTACGGCGGAGGCGGGCGGACCGGGTCGTGGCGGACCCCGCTCCACCGCTTGCTCCACTTCCGGTTCCGGTGCGCCTTTGTCCCTCCTTCACCAACCCATGGACGGGGCGCATCTCCATGTGGCGGTTGCGGCGGGCGGCGGGGGAACACTCGACCTCCACTCTCGGGCGGCCGCCATGTACTCCACCATGGCTCCTCTACCGCCAGACACGGGCTCCCTCCTCCGCCCTAGCCCGTCCCGGGCAGGGGGTGGAATCGAGCGGGCTTCGCTCGATCCCCGGCACCATGGGGCCGACACCGTCCACCGAGTGGATTGCCGACTACGGGGCTTCCTACCACACCACTCCGGGGCCGGTATACTTTCGACTCTTCGACCTCCCCACCCCTCTTGCCCTTCTTCTATCATGGTGGGGAATGGTTCTGTCTTCCGGTCACCTCGGGGTTACGCTCCGGGTCCTTTTTAAGCCTTCGAATGTTCTTGTTGCCCCTCGATGGTCCACAATCTTCTCTCTATTCGTCGATTCAACTGGCGATAACTCTTGTTACTCGGGAATTTGACACCGGTCTTCTTGTGAAGGATTTGGCTTCCGGCGACCACTCCTCCGATGTGAGCACGGGACCCCTTTACACTTAGCCTTCCGTCTTCCGTTGCCGCTCTTTCCGTGGCGCCGTCTTCTACCACCGGCACCGCCCGGCTTGGTCATCGGCGCGGCGTTTTGGCTTTTTTGGCTTCGATCGTAGTGCGAACATCTCTTGTACTCGTACTCATGCCGAGCATCTTTGTCATGCGTGTCAGCTCGGTCGTCATGTTAGACTACCTTTTTCTTCTTCTTCTTCGCGTGCTACGCATGCCTTTGATCTTGTACACTGTGATTTGTGGACCTCTCCTGTACCGAGCATTTCTGGGCTCAAATATTATCTAGTGTTGGTTGATGATTTCTCACATTACTCTTGGACTTTCCCACTGCGTGCTAAGTCTGAGACGTTTCCCACCCTCCTCCACTTCTTTGCCTGGGTGTCCACTCAGTTCGGTCTCACCATCAAGGCCGTCCAGTGCGACAACGGGCGTGAGTTCGATAACAACGCCTCTCGTTCGTTCTTCCTCTCTCGGGGTGTTCAGCTGCGCATGTCTTGTCCGTATACTTCTTCCCAGAACGGCAAGGCTGAGCGGATGATCCGCACCACGAACGATATCATGCGCACTCTTCTTATTCAGGCCTCTCTGCCCCCGCGCTTCTGGGCCGAGAGCCTCCACACCGCCACCCACCTGCTCAACCGCCTTCCTTCCACCGCTTGCACTGCGCCCACTCCACACCACGCTCTCTTCGGTTCCCCTCCCTCCCTATGATCACCTCCGTGTCTTTGGGTGTGCTGTTACCCCAACACCGCCGCCATCACACCTCACAAGTTAGCCCCCCCGTTCGACCGCGGTGTGTGTTCCTTGGCTACTCCCTTGACCATAAGGGGTACCGCCGCTACGACCTTTCCTCCCACCGAGTCCTCCTCTCCCACAAGACGTTGTCTTCGACGAGTCGGACTTCCCCTACTCTTCTTCCACACCTTCCACCTCCGCCGGCTGGGAGTCCCTATTTCTTGCGACCGGTGGTTCAGCCACCGGTTACTACCTTCGACCTCTTTCTACAGGTACTCTCGACTCACCTTTCACGCCCACGGCGCCCCGGCCCCGTCTGCGCGCCATGCGCCGGCCGAGCCCCACCGCGCCCGCGCGGCCCTCGGAGTCTCTCGGCCACGCCACGGGCCCCCGGTGTCCCCTGGCTGCGCCCGCGGCGCGCCCCGCCCCGTGTCGTGCCCCTCTTCGGTCGGGACCCGGCGTGGCGGCCGGCGCAGTGTGCGTTCGTCGCGCCGCCCTCGACACCGGTGCCTCCGGCGACGGCCCGGCTCCCTCCACCGCCGCCTCCACCACGGCAGGTCCGTGGCTATCCGGCGGTCTACCACCCGCGATCGTCAGCGCGCGACCCCGTCACACTCACCGATGGTGACTCGCCATGCGGCGGGGGTTCTTCGTCTGCGCGGCCCTCTCCGCCACCAGCGAGTCCGCCGGTCTCTCCGCTTCCCTTCCTCGTCCGCGCGCGCCTGGCGGATCCTAACCGGGCGGCGCGATGGAAGAGGAGCATGAGGCTCTTCTTGCCAACCGGGCGCGGGACCTTGTGCCGCGTCCGTGCCGTGGCAATGTGGTCACCGGCAAGTGGATATGGACACAAAGCGCCGGGCCGATGGCGATCTGAGAGCGGTACAAGGCTCATTGGGTCCTCGAGGCTTCACCCACACTCGGGTTGATTATGATGAGACTTTCAGTCCGTGGTCAAGCCTGCAGCTGATCGCGCCTACCATCCTCTCACTCGCTCTCTCGCTCTTGGCGATGCATCGGTTGGATGTCAAGAATGCATTTCTACATGGCACCTTGTGCGAGACCGTTCTCGCCGATCGGCCAGCAGGTTTGTCGACCCGATCGGCCCGATCTGGTTTGCCGGCTCAACAAGTCACTATATGGTGCGAAAGCGGGCTCCCGTGCTTGGTACTCGGTTTGCCACCTTCCTTCTCACTTTGGGGTTCCGAGAGGCCAAGTCCGACACTTCTCTATTCGCTCTATCGTCATGGAGCTGAGGATCGCTTACATGCTACTATATGTTGATGACATTGTCCTCACAGCCTCCAGTCCGCAGCTTCTTCAGCGTGTCATATCGGCCCTGCAGCAGGAGTTTGCCATGAAGGATCTCGGTCCCCTTCACCACTTCCTGGGGGTTACTGTGGAGACTCGCCCTTCGGGGGTTGTTCCCGCACCGGCGGCCGGTATGCTTCGGACATTCTCGAGCGGGCTGAGATGACAGCGTGTCACCCCCGTGCTACTCCAGTTGATACCCAGGCGAAGCTTTCTGCTGATGTAGGCGACCCTGTGGCGGATCCTCTCGCCTTCCGAGTTTGGCCGGTGCCTTGCAAGACCTCACCTTCACCAGGCCCGACATCGCGTCACGCCGCTCAAACGACTGTCTTCACATGCATGATCCACGGGCACCCCATCTTGCTGCGATGAAGCGCCTTCTCGCTATATTCGCGGCAATCGTTGACTCCGGCCCGATGATCCACCGGTCACCCTCCACCGAAAGCTCGTCGTCTACACCGCCTTGACAACCGGGCGGGTGTCCGGACACTCGCCGCTCCACCTCCGGTATGCAGTTTTCCTTGGCGGCAACCTCGTCTCTGGTCGTCAAAGCGGCGGTTTGTCTCCCGCTCGGTCGAGAGGCGGAGTACCGGGCTGTTGCTAACGGTGTGGCGGAGGCCTCCCCGGCTTCGTCGACTCTTGGGCGAGCTTCACAGCCCCACGACCAAGACCACACTTGTCTCATTGTGACAATGTCAGCGCGTCTACCTCTCCACCAACCCCCGTCCGGCATCGGCGGACGAAGCATGTGGAGATCGACTTGCACTTTGTCCGAGACTTGGTTGCCATCGGCGCCGTTCGGTGCTCCATGTACCGACCACCACCTCGGTTCGCTGATATCTTCACCAAGGGTCTGCCCTCATCGACTTTCTCCGAGTTCGATCCAGCCTCAACGTCGCCGCTGGCTAGTTGTGACTGCGGGGGCCCCTGTGTGTGTTGATTTCTTTCATGTCCGGGCCTTGATCTCCGGGCCGCGCCGGTAGTTCGGGCTAGCGGGGGTGTTAGTGTATATGAGTTAAGGCCCATGAGGCTAGGCCCATGTGGCCCATGTACAGCAACTATATTGCCCACCCTTCTAGGGTTTGGAGGAATAGACAATCATTCACTCTCTAACAAAATCTCTGTCAAGAAAGGATAGAGCAACCCATCTGCCTTCCCTGTTCCACACACAGTTGTTCGGTGCCTACATGGATACACCACTGGACCCTTGTTCTTCACAATTTGTGTGCCCACACACGTGGTTGCTAGAACGTGCCTCTCTGGTAGTAGCATTAACGTGATGCCAAGATGCACAACTAGGTGTAGCATGCCGGGTATGCAGCACATTGGTGAAAGGATCAAATGGTCGAAGAGGGGCCACTGAATTGTGCTTTAAAAAATTTGATGCGACAAACCTTAGCCTATGCAATTCCACTCACCCCCTTGCATGCTTGAAACTTAGGATTAAAAAAAGATCTCACTAAGATCTTTCCTTAGGACCAACACATAGCTCAACTCCTTAGAAGATTCGTAAGAAAACTAACTAGATGAACACATTATAAGCAAATCTATCATACATTTGACACCACGATTAAGGTGCAGTGGTGCACAACAAGATAAGGAACAAAAAGGAGTTCAGGGCCACACAAAGATAATGTGGAACTAAAGTCTATAAATAAGAGCACACCTAGCATGGAGAAAGAAACCTAGTTGTGAAACAAGATTCTTGCACCTAATTAAACAAAGATGGAAGCACAAGCTAGAATAAGTAGGAATTGCATGAATGGAAAAGATGGACGAGAGAACAAGATTTCCTATGGTATCAGGTAATTGCCATTACTCCCTAATCCATGTTAGTGCACTAAAGAGTCACCATTCACCAAGACTTGGTTACACTCCCTTGGGCCACTAATACTCAAGTCTCCCTAGTGAAAAACCCATCATTCACTCTAGATTAGTTGTCAAACCGAGCACAAATCTAGTTAGTTTTTCAAACCGGGAAGGTCACTTAGTCTTGCGAGGCCATCGACATGATGGTAAATACCAAGAATAAGAAGTGCTTTATTTGTGGTCTACCTGAGAAGATTTCTAGGATTGTACCCCCATCTCATGACATTCATGCTTTGGAATTCATGTTTGAAACGGTACCAAGTATGCTTTGAAGTTTTATTTGTCCTTTCCCTTTAATTGTCACTTTTGAACAATGTCTTATGTTGGCTTTTTTAGTTCATGATGATTGCATTGCCAACAAAGGGGGAGAAATTGCACAAAGAGTTAGTCTTGCATTTGGATTGCCAACAAGGGATAAGAAAATGGGGGTTACACAACTAAGGGGGAGTCTTGCATTCATATGAAAAAGAGTCCACAAATCGAGGGTGAGCATGCATCTTTTGCATCTAGTTGTGTTGATCTTTTACCTCTTCTTAAGGCCAATGTTTTTGTCAATTGTGCTTTGTTCATGACCACTTTGAGCTCTTACCTCTTCTTGAGGAGTCATGAATCCTTTATCTTGGTTGTGTTAGCTTTCACATGGCTTTTTGATCACTTGGATGATACTTTGAATTGTATGCCTCAAACCATTTCTTCGTGTTTGGATGTTGTCGATCGATAATAAAGCAAGGGGAGAAGTGAAACCAAGTTGATAAGAACTTTGGTTTATTTGTGGTGATCAATTAACAAATGACGAAATGGATTTGAGTGCTTTTGGGATTGCATAAAGCTCTTGTTTTATCTTATTTGACACTCTAAGTTGTGTTTAGCTTTTGTCCATTCTTTATGAACCAAGAGTTTTTTACTTCGAGCTTTCATGATCCTTACTTATCAAGTGGCCTTGTGTTTTCTTTTATTTGGCTGTTGGGCACTTCATCGACTTTTTCCCTTTTCTTTTGAACCTTCTTCTATGCACATTAGTGCTGGTCAATGCATTCCTGAAGGTGATAATTGAGAGACCAATTTTAGAAGTGCCTTGGTCTCATCCATGTGTGATGAATGATTGATACATGAGTTGGTATTAGATAGTTTTCATACTTTCCATAGTTGCCTATGAACTTTGGATTCAAGATATTCCCAATCCCAACCGGATCCTCCCATTCTTTCTTGGTATTCATTGACAGACGGATTCTAAATTAACACTTAGTCTCAGGGCGAAAAATAGCCGTGACTAAAGCTCGTGGACCTAAAGTTTGCTATCTACTAGTGTGAGAAGGCTTTGGACTAAAGGACCAAGAGGCTGATATTGGACCATGGATGACTTGCATTTGGCACATGGAATAGTAGGAGTACATGAATGATGAAGATGACATTGACTAGAGTTAAGGTCAGGGTTATGCTGGACTGAGTCAAGGTGAGGCATTGCACGCACTTGGTGGACCGCCGAGCCAAGGACATGGAGGTTGGGCACACATTGACATTAGCGAGTCACACCTTGAGGGTTGCACAAAAGGGTTTGCTGACTTGGTCCTCAAAACCAGGCATGGACAATTTGGTAGTTTGGGCCTCGAAGCCACAAGTGACATGTTTACCAATTTGGGCCTAAGAACCGAGTGGTAGATTGGCGGATACATGGTGGCATGTCAAAGCTTGCATCAAGGTGAAACAAAGTCGAGAAGACACCGAGTTTGTTGGATCAACGAATAAAGTAGACGGTTTTACCCCTAGGGTCGATTTGAGAAATAATCAAGTGTTTTGTATATGTGACTATAGTTTATTTGGTATGAGATTATTTTCATACTTTCCATAGTTGCGTATGAACTTTATATTCAAGATATTCCCAATTCCAACTGGATCCTCCCATTCTTTGCTTGGTACTCATTGACAGGCCAATTCCAAATTAACACTTCTTACTTGGAGGCATGGACCATCGTTGTAAATTGCACCTGATTCCTAATTGTATAGATTGTGTTTAGATCACCCGAATTTGGCTTGAAATTCCAAAATTCCCGCCACATCGAATCATTAAATGTATCAAAAGATGCATGCATGGAGTATGAAATGTAGGTAAACAAAATAACTAATTGCACAAATTAGATGTATATTATGAGACGAATATTTTGGGCCTAGTTACCTCACAAGTAGGATAATATTTATCACAAACAAATAAAAAAAGTGCTACAACGCTTTTTCAGTTCGAAACAATGCCAATTTTCAGGATCTAAACACACCCATAATCAAGTTTCAGTACAAGAAGATGCTCGACATTGATTCAATGCAACGATCAGCCTAAAGCATGTACCCAAATTTTCGTGCTTCATTAACCGCTTTTGGCAACAAAGCAGAAACCAAAACAAACAGTTCCCAATGCATGCAGGCCAGATACCGGCACCAACAGTTCAGTGCTTCTTGTCAGCTCTCCACAATGCAGCCCCACTGTTGTTGACTTGCCGCGCAGTGCAGCTGCACCCGTGCATGAATCATGTAGGTGGGCAGTGGTCCGTCAGTGGTCCGTGCATGAACTGAACTGGGCATGAATTCTGCTCCATTTCTGAGCTTTTAACCCTCTGACGAACCCTGAAAACATAGCTGTTGGAGAATCAGCAGCATATGCTGCATGTTCTGTATTCTTAATTTAGCATGGATGGACAAATATTGGTCCTATTTTTCATCCCTACTCCTAATCTTTACCGGTACTCATCAACGTGTAGATTCCAATTGATAATCCGGTTTCAGTTACTACTAGAGGATGCTTGACAATGACCTTGATTCAATCCAATGATGAGGCTGAAACATGTACCCAATGTTTCGCGCTTCATCAATCGCCTTGGGCTAAAAAACCAAATCAAACAGTTCCCAACGCAGGCAAGAGACTCAGACTGGCACCAACAACTTGTCACCTGCCCAACTCAGCCCCATTGTTGTTGTCTTGGCGTGCAGTGAGCAGCATGCATGAATCATGTAGGTGGTCCGTGCATGCACTGAACTGGGCATGAATTCTGCCCATTTTTGAGCTTTTTAACCCTCTGACGAACTCTGAAAACATAGAGCTGCTGGAGAATCAGAAGCATATGCCGCATAATCTGTATTCTTCTGTGTCTGGTGTAGCAATAGCATCTGCATCGATTGCACGTCCGTCTTCTTCAATCCTGGGTTCTGTGTCGCATCTTCTTTGTTTGTATATATCGTTTCTCTAGCTGAATGCAGTGGATATGGCACCTTGATTGCCGAATGTTGTCTTCTTTTGTCACATCTTCTCAATACAACTGATGTGGATTAACTGAATGCAAATTATGTTACTGGCGCTTCCGTTTTCTTTTTACTATTTTGTGTTTTCTTTGTCTCTATGATCTTAGATTTTGCACTTTTTAATTAACTTTTTTTTTTGAAATACACAGGAGAGCTACATATCTTCGACTTTTTAATTAACTGAAACAGTAACATTCACTTTACAACAAGAATTCACCTTTAATACATCACTTTTACTTTTGAGGAAGAACAACCTTCCATTGAATATTGGGTACGTCGATCGACGAGGAGGCAAAATTCGTTATGATCACTGAACATAAGATTATTCTGCTGCACCCTTGAAACTGTACATGCTGCGGACAATGCTCAAGCAAACACTGAACATGTCACCTGTAGATATATGCCACCGAAACTTTTGTTTTGTACTTCTATTCCACCTCTCCACAAGCAAACACAGTCTAGTTTTCGTTTCCATTTATTTCTTCACGGATGGGTCGTACTGATATCTAGATATGGGGGGTACTCCCTTCTTCCCGTAAAGAGGAATGCATTTTTAGATTAAGTCCTAGTAAAACTATTTTAAATTTGTACTCCCTTCAAGTTTCAAATTATAGTTCGTTTGGCTTTTTTTACCCTAAGTTTGACCACTCGCCTTATTCAAAAAAATTTACATAAAAACAGTCAAATTTAAGTCATTCTTAAATATCATTTGTTAATAAAGCAAGCCACAACAAAAGAAGTGATATTTCGCACAAAATTTTTGAATAAGACGAGTGGTCGGGTCAAAGTTTGGGTTAAAAAGTCAAACGAACTAAAATTTAGAACGGATTTAGTATAAAAGATAATTTTATCAACAAATATAATTTCAAATATGTATACTACGAAAATTTTATTGACATCATAAATATTTGTACATTTGTTTTAATAAAAAAATGGCCAAACTGAATACTTTTTAACTTTGCAGGTTAGAACTATAGCAGAAATGCACTGTTTTTTTTTTTCTTTGTGAATGAAGGGAGTAATTAGTTGCACCCTTTGAAACAGCACATGACATCCTGAGGACAAGCAACCAGTTACATTTGTGTCCGGTTGCTAACGGCAGGAATGCTACAAAAAGCAGTCAAAGGATTCCCTTGGTCCAGGCAAAGAGCTAACATTTGTTAAGCACCAGTTTTGGGAACGACGAACATGCTTTATTGGATAAAATAACCAAAATTATCACACTGAACATCTCTGAAAAACAAAGGCCAGATTCATGCTTTATGTCTGATGAACCTAGATATGCAAGTGGACTTGAAGTCGAACAATAAATATATTTCATCTTTGCTTACGACTTCGCCACAACAATGCGATTACATCTTGTCAATTAAACATAATTGCAATTGGGTAATGATGCAATGTCCACTTTCTATACTGAAAGCTGCAGGTTTCCTTTATTTGCCCTTTTTATAGTGTTGTTGGTTTTAGCTCATGATCCACTAGATTGATTATGTGTGTCGATCTGTGTATCCGAGCTCATACTACACCGAAGTATTGGCATTTCATATTACTGAAGAATATAATCTCGTCAGAGTCACTTTGTGGCGATTGAGTGACAAAGATGTGCATTCGTCATGCACTATATGAATGACTGGAAATCTGGAATCGCACAATCAATTATTGGAATATGCGATGGACCTCACTTAACGGTTTTTTACTCTTACCTTTTTCCTGCCCTTTTGGACTTCAAGAACTGACCAAGCACATAATGCTTTATTTGTGCATTTAGGCAGCCACCACGATTAATATACAGTACTTCCATTGTCAGTATGGTATATATAGCGACAGCAGATGCTTTCTTAGATTGTGTTTAAGATTCGTCTCGTTCATCCAAACACACATATGATTAGAATAACAAAGACGAGAAGGATCTAACCATTGCTTCAACTGGATGTAACGAATCTTATTTATAACTTAGTTGTCTGCCAAGCTTGCCTTTTGCGAGCGAGAAGGGTTTCAGTTGATGTCGACTCGATGGAAACAGTGGTGATTAATATATGCTCTGACTTTATGCAAATATTTGTGTTGACTTTGGAACACATATCCACACTTTTTTATTGCAAAAACATGTTGACTTGTCTACCTCTGCTAGTAAGTCAAAAAACTGTCTACTTTGTTGAATCAAGTAGAATTTTCGATTAACACAAATAAGGTGATTGCAATTTGCCTTATGCGTGGCTCCTCCATTTGCCATACGAGAGGAGCATATAATAATAAGAATCTATAAGCATCAGAATTATTTGCGGTGGTTCATCATGCAATTTACCAACATCGTTATTACAAAAACGATTTGTAGAGATGCTGGTTATTTTTGGGTAGAGGCGGCTCAATTAGGACCCGCCCTAAAAAGGTTTCCGAAAAGAGCTACCTCTAGAAATTCATATTTAGAGGCTGGTCTAGAGCCGTCTCCAAAAATTGGCGTGACATAGTAAAATTTATAATTTTATCAAAGAAAGTCTAATGAAGACAGATTTTATATCAAAGTTGTATAACTCAAAGAGATCTACAACTTTGTAGTTGTCAATTTTTTTCATTTCAAATTATTTCTCACATTTGGAATTGAAAAATATTCAAATGACCTAGAATGAAGAAATGACAAAAAGTTGTAGTAATCAACTATGTCTTCAACTTTGTAGTTGAAACAATTTTCATTTGAATTTGGTTAGGGTCCCAAAGATTCATTTCAAAATCGGTCGTGGTGAATACGAGAACAATGGATATGCGCTATATATAAACAGAAGTGACTTCGAGGTGGTGTGGTTTAGAGGAGTTATGTGCAAGGCCATAGGTTTCATATTCAAATTTTGTTAGCGTGATCTAGGTCTCAACTTTAGGTTTGGAGTTTAGGTGGTTGATGAGCCTACGTGTTTGTAACTTAGAGCATCTCCAATAGTTCCAAAACCAATTCCCAATTTTGGTATTTTTTGGTAGGATATGTAAAAGGTGTCTTCAACAACTCAATTCTTATCCTAACTCCCAATGTTTTTGTACTTGGGAAAAGTGAATGCTACACAGAAAGAATACACGTGGGGCCGACCTCCAATCCGCTAGTGTGACTTCTATTGATTTTCTTCTTTCATGTCTTTTCCTTCTCTTGATATTTTTTGCTCGAACCTCACCCCCGGCATTGCCCTAGCCACCACTGGTTTCCCATAGTCGCCGCCGCCACCTCTGGCATAGACCTGCCTAGCTTCGCTGGTCCGGCTGTTGGCTAGACATGGTTGGTTGTTGGCTACTGCTTGATATTATTCAAGATTAGATTGCTAATTAAGAATTAGACTAGTCCCCGTAAGGGTAAAAAAAAGATCCATCGCGAATCCGTTTTCAAACACTAGAAAATAATAAAAATCGTAAAGACCACACCCGAATATAGAGAAACCAAAAGTAAAGTCTATTACTTTGCTTCACTATGCATTCTCACAAAGATTTCCAAGCCAACAACCTCCAATGATTTGTTTGCTTAGCAGAGTTCTACCTTGTAAGTGGGAAACACAAATAAGCAGATGTGTGTCTGACGCATGGACCATGACACATATGATTTACCACGCATGCGGTTAAATTGATACAGTGGCCCACGCCGCACCACGCCCTAGTAGGGATGGTCCTCATCCAATTTGTTTCCGTAAGGGGTCCATGTGTGCATGCTGACCATTAATTTGGGCTATTTATTAGTTTTTAACCTTTTGACGCATTCTGAAAACATAGTACGCATTCTGAAAACATAGTAGCGGCAGATTAGAAGCATATACCATGCATGTTGTATTCTTACATGTCTGATGTAGCAGTGCCATCTGTAGTGGATATGGCACTACAAAGACCTTGGTTGCCCACCGTAAGGAGGTAGTTGCACCATTGCCCAATGTAACCGTGGTGATGGCTCTGTATGCCGGCACCAGTGCTTGGAGACACCGCCGGTGGTGACCGTCCCTGTTGCCTTCAAAGACTAGAAAATAATAAAAATCGTAAAGACCACACCCAAATATAGAGAAACCAAAAGCAAAGTCTATTATCTGCTTCGCTATGCATTCTCACAAAGATTTCCAAGCCAACAACCTCCAATGATTTATTTGCTTAGCGGAGTTCTACCTTGTAAGTGGGAAACACAGCGCGGATGTGTGACGCATGGACCATGACACATATGATTTACCATGCGTGCGGTTAAATTGATACAAAGAGCCCACACCGCACCACGCCCTAGTAGGGATGGTCATACCTTTGACGCATTCTGAAAACATAGTAGCTGCAGATTAGAAGCATATATCCTGCATGTTGTATTCTTACATGTCTGATGTAGCGAGTGCCATCTGTAGTGGATATGGCACTACGGCACCTTGATTGCCCTTGTGCTCCTGGTTTTTTCACATCTCCTTTGTCTTTATCATGTCCTCCTATAGTCTTTGCAAACAGCTCAATGGAAAATCCTCTTAATGGTGCTACTGTTGTTCGCCTTTCAGAGATTTTTTTGTCTCTTTGATCTTGTTCAATAACAATGATCATTATTTAACATTCTTTGATAATAGATTCTGCATTCAATAAGAAAGGTCTCTTACATTTGGTTTTTGTTAAGTCAAAGTTCCCTCTGGTCACTGAAAATGAAATAGGAGAGTTCTTTTTTGTTTGACTCAATGGCTAGTTGATTACTCCCTTTGAGAAACAAAGTCTAGTTTGTTTAATTTCATTATTTTGTCAACGATGATAAATTTGTTGTGATGTCTGAATATAGGGTCACTGGCTGCCCCCTTGAGGCAGCACATGACATCCAGAGGACATGGAAACAGTTACTTGTGTGTCTGCTTATTGCTTGTGCTTAATAGGGCATCTTATATCAAGTGGCTGTTAAATGATTCCCTTGGTCTAGGCACAATGAGCTTGTTGAGAACCAGTTTTGGAATGGTACATAGTTTATTGGATGACTAATCGAATTTACTTTAGTGAACAAGCTAGATGCACAAATTGGAACCAAACAATAATCAATATACTTCACCTTGGTTGGTCACTATTTTGTGGATTCCTTTATTGGATAAACGTATCCTCAATTAGTGGTGCATTCTCACTTTCTACATTGCAGTACTTTCTTGGTGTCGTTTTGTTGAATTTAGCTTATGATCCACTAGGTGGTGGTGATGCTATATCCTAGATCATGAACTACAACAGGATTGCCATTTTATATGATCATAAATGAAGATCAGTCTATAACGACTAGAGTCATTTATAGTGGTTGACCAATAAGATTTGTATTCATCATGCACTTTTACTGAACGTCAGTGGGTGAACCCCTCCCAGTTTATAATAACTATAGATTAAGATCACTCAATAGTTTCTAAATCCCTTTTAGATTTATTTATTTTTCTTAAGTTCTGTATTGAGGATTACACATCTTTTCTTCTATATAAGGATTACCAATTTTACTATTTTTGGGGAACGTAAAGATTATCTTGCTCTCACTTTTTTCCCCCTTTATTCATTTACTTCCCTTTGCGTGGATGTTTCTTGTTTTACTTCTTCGAGCAATGATAACGGCCATGAAAGTCTTACTCATGCTCTTTGAAAGCCATACAATATTAGTTTATTTTACATACTCCACATTTCTTAAAAATACCTCTGCTGCCTCCTAGATTGTGTCTAAGATTCGTCTCATCAGTTCAAACGTACAGCTGAACTAAGATGATGAGCAGCATCCGGACATTTTTCAAACAAATAGAACTTGCGTCAGAACATTAGCTGCTCTACTAGATTGCGTTTAAGATACTTGTCATCAAGATCAAAATGTATAACTGAAGCATATATTGAAGATGAGTAGATGGCATGCCTGTAGGCATGAAGTCATTCCTTCAAAAGTTCAGATGCAGGTTCATTGTACATGTCCTGAGTATAACATCTCATTTAGTCAAATGCTTTTGTTTAGAACCTGCGCTTGTCTGCTTGTGTAACGGGAGTAGGGTTTGAGTTGACATCAACAGGAGTAGCAATTAAAAATTGTTCTGACTTTGAACAAGTGGTGATTTAATTTAGAATCATATCATTAGTTTTTAGTTGTTACCTTCCTTGTTTCTTTGGATACCAAGATTTCTCACCATTTGTACTTTCATTGTACATACCACAATTATAACTGCAAACATATGGAGAAAATAATATTAGCTGTTGAAGTTACCACATGTAGACAATGCCATGCATCAAGAATCAAAGTAATGATCAACCTTATTAGGTTGTGTTGGAATATTAGTGAATTGTCCAATTCTACCCATCAGTTTAAGTTTTTGGGTTGAAATATTTGGTGCATACAACTCCATAGTTTGTACACCTTGCACTTTGACATTTGATACTTTTAGAAAACAGCACAAAGTCTAGAGGAGTGAACAATGAGACACTATAAGTAAAAGAGCCGGTGGTAATTAACGGTTATTTAATCGGCAAACGCATTGTTCAGAGTTTACTTTTCCCTGTTTGTCTGCCTATTAGTGGCCTATAGGGAGGATGGATTGAGTTGTAATCAACTGCTCACCTGGAATGGCTGATTAACAATCCTGCTGACTTTGCCCATGTAGTTAAATACTGATATTTGACCGACACTTTAAAATTAACAATGCTATAATATAGCATCGAGTCAAACATGAATAAACCAATTGGAGTAAACTACACCACTGTCACATAAGACGACTTTGTGTTCTTTATACACAGCAAAGGTTAGATGTGCATAAGCAGAGACATAGAGTGAAAGAGAAATTATGAGCTGACTCAGCCCACATGGCGAGCTGCCTATATAAACCGCACACAAGTAGTACAAGTCCAAACCAAGCCAGAACCAAAGTTCAAAAGTCCCAATCCAACCTCCAGAGCTTTCTTACCTTCACTTAGCCTATCATCCATACATATTCCCATCTGAATATGAATATGCATATGAAGATGAGCTTGGGTGGTCATGATCTGAAGCTCAAGGGCCTCAAGAGGGCTCTGAAGCAGCAGCAGGCCAAACTCTACATCATTCGTCGATGTGTTGTGATGCTCATAACGGCTAGGAGCGATTTATTGGTTCTTTGATCTAGCAACTAGCTTGCTTGGATCAAAATTCTCAGGAAGTGAGACCTTGCCCTCTCCATGCAAGAAAGAGAAGCATCACCTCCCCATCACCGTGGCCAGTATATATCGTCTCAAGGAGGGTACACGGCTCAGCAGTTAGGAGCTAAACCTTTGTGGAATGGCAATATTGCCGAGGCCTACTGGAGCAGGCCAAGAAGCAGCGAGAAGAAGGCAAAGGGTGCTCCGGCAGAAGAAGGCCAAATTCTACGAGATCCGTTGATGGAGAAATTGTACACACCTGATGAAGGCACATCACAATTATAATCCTGTTCCTTCTCTTCCTTTTCATCTCCCCTCCATACCATTTTTGGTGGGTAGATCTTATGACGAGCTTGACATGTCATATATCTTTTGTTGACAAGATGACACTCTGAAATTCAAAATTTTCATAAGCATTTGCGCAAAAATCAAGTGTGTCCATAGTTCGCAAAAAAAAAAAAAAAAAAAAAAAAAAAAATTCAAGTGCACATAATGTTGCTTCAGACTAGAATCAGTGCTGGTTTATTAGTTGTTACTGTATTTGTTAAGGTTAATTAACTGTGCTACCATACCATCCCAGTGGTATCTTCACATTGTCGGTGGGAAGTAACTACTAGCTCACACACTACTGTCAGTCTTCTACTCTTGTGTACCCGTTCTCTCAGTATAAATTTGTTTATTCTGGGCACAAACCTAGTCAAATTTTACAATGAGTTTGCACATGTAAACATTATTGAGCATTTTTAATTTAATTATATTATAGCAGACAAAGTGTCTTTTTACCATACACTGATATCCAAACCATCTAAAAACTAGTTCATCAACCCATGCTCATATACGGATTAGATCTTAGAAGCATCTCCAACAGTTCACCAGTAATTAATCCCCAATAGAACGATATTGGTGGTCACTGATAATACTTTTTAGAAATATCAGGAGAGATGCTCTAGCATATCACCAATAATCTTTCCCAGTACATGGAACCCACACATGTCAAAATGGATGATGTCAGAGAAAATAGTTGTTGTGGTCCCAACACTATTGGGGAGATGCAACTTCCCCTTATTTGAGGGGGATGAGAGGCTACCAAAAACGGAAGAGCTACTGGAGCAATGATATTGTCTCATCTCCTCCATATGACACCCTTATGGAGACTGGCAAGTCTCATTGGGAGTTTCATCATAGTTTCATGGGCATTAATAAATATGCTGACATGATGAAGAGAGAGACTATAAAAGTTTCATGGGGACATTTCTGCACTATTTCCAAAATATTAATGTGTTGAAAACTAGGACATGAAACCTCTAGTAAGAAGGGACGAAAGAAGTTGCGGGCGGTGGAGGATGAAGACGAGGGGGGGACTAACCAAGAGGTTTTGGTGTCAACGAGTGTGTTCTTGGCGGCGTGCTTGTTGAGCCCGAGGGCCAGCAGCGGAGGAGGCAGATGCGGGCCCCGGGGCGGCGAGAAAGATGGGAAAGAGGAGGAGATAGACAAAGGAGATGAGAGAGTGATTGGGGACGAGAGAATGATTAGGGAGGAGGAGGGGGGCGCCATGACAGATGTGAACTTAAGACATCGGTCAGGTGCGTTGTACAATTTTTTCGAAGTTTTTGACCTTGACGGATTTATTGGTGCGTCGGTGAATTAGCACTT
Source organism: Hyparrhenia diplandra (assembly GCA_015847255.1). Lineage (NCBI taxonomy): Eukaryota > Viridiplantae > Streptophyta > Magnoliopsida > Poales > Poaceae > Hyparrhenia > Hyparrhenia diplandra. The sequence continues at coordinate 289,813 of JADLZK010011241.1, read as the reverse complement.
GATGTTACAGACGCATGCAAACACGTACTACAGACACATTTTCTTTATTTGCGTTTGTAGTAAGAGCTATTACATACGTGTTTCCCATTTATCAAAGAAAAGGTAGACCTCCGCGTCCCCATGCAGCACGGACGAACGCACATATGTGATATGACGCGTGATTATGTGCTGGGAACACACGTCTGTGAAACCATATCACAGATGCACGTTCGTCCAGTGTTGTAGGGGGCGCTCAGGGGCGACTACTATCAAAGATGAAGTTATTGCTTTGCTTCCAAATTTTCCAAGCAGCACTCCATGAAGAGTTTTTAAATCGTTTCTTTGCTTATTGCAACATCTAGAAAAAATCTCTTCCAAAATCCAATGGATGACTAAGTGGGGCCAACAAGTGAAAGGCTTCAACATTGCTACTTGGCAAATTTGCTTGCAAACTTGGTTTGCATGTAATAATTATTATTTATCTAATTATTGTGTAGGAAAAGAATCGTTTTGAAGATGATTTGAAAGATTTATGAGCTAATCTAGAAGTGAGTATGCTATTTAGATGAACCATGGAATAGTACAGCTAAATGTAATTTTTCTGTTTCCGGTTTGAAGTGGTAAACTTGTAAGTTGAAGTAACTTGCTTGACATATGTCAGTATAGAGGCTTTGAGATGAAGTTGAGGTCCGTCTGTGATTAGGAATTCTAGTCATCCATCTGTTTTTTTAAAAAAAACTTCCTCCAGTTTATGTTGTGTTCATGTGCTTGAGCAGCGGCCATAACTTCTTTCTTAACTGCACTTCTTTTTAAAAAATGAGAAAAGTCGGTCAACCATGTTTTACAAAGTCATTGACTTGAAATTGTGAAACTATCAAAAGCTCTGACTTTTCTGTATATGACACTTATTTAGCATGCAATGTCTTAGCTTAAGATCTTAGTTCTTACCTCCGTGTTGACTTGAGGACAAAACTCGCTTCTCGATCTCTGCTCCAACGTAAAACAAAACCTTCTCTCCTGGATTGTGTTTAAGATTACATTTTCATTGGTCCAAACGTACGACAAAGCTAGAAAAGAATATAGCTTCTTGGCTGCAGCACGCATCCCATCATTGCTTTGAAGTTCAAATATAATGCAGGTTCAGTGTACATAACACCTGAGTTTACTAAAACTCGTTTGGCCAGACTTTGTTTTCGAAATCTAGAGCTTGCTTGTGCCTGTGCCGGCTTGTCTGCCGAGCCCTGATTTTTTAGAGCAGGATTTTAGTTGACATCCATTGGACTTGGTGATTATCAAGTGCTCTGACTTACTCACAAGTGGTAGCTTGGTAGCTAGTCAAGTTCAGGGGCCACATTTGATTGCCTGCCGAACCAACCTTCATGCATATTTTAGCTTCACTTGCTGTCTCTTGCTGTCCTTGTTGCCTTTGGACGACAAGATCATATTTCTTTAGAAGGAGCAGCAAGAGCTTTTCAGCAAAATATAAGTCTAGGGGAAAAAGGAACAACAGGACCTTTCAGCCGAGACCCGCCATCCAAACAACTAGGACAACCACATGAACTAGGACAATACATATAGACTACTTTAGAGTATCTCATATTTTTCTTTTCATATTTATCTTAATGTACATGTTTTTTTTTTTTTTTTTTTGTGAATCTTAACAACGTTCGTCTTTATACATTGTGCTTTTTTCACCATATACATTTGCTTGTTGTAATTTGGGCCAGGGCTGTCGTCCAAATTAATTATCAGGAGCAAGCATCGAATCATTTCTATAACCTGGAGAAGTAAGCAATTAGTGGCAGGTGCATTGTACGTAAGTACTACTAGCATATAATATATAAAGGATGTAATTTGATTTGGTCAAACGCGTGTTGTTTAGAGTTTTACCTATCTGAACTGAATGACTATGTGCTGTGACGATCATGGGCTCGATCAGTTGACTTGTAACTGCCCACCCAGGATTCCTTGATTACCTATTGTGCTGATGACTGTGCAGAAGTAGTTGACTATGGATACTTTACTTTCACTTGTTACCATCCCTTCCTGTTGACCTTTACATTATCAGAAGATTCGATCAGTTTCCTTGCTCTGTTCTTACTAGTTGTTCCCCTCATAAAAACAAATATCGATTCGTTTGTCGTCATATGTTTTTGTTTGGTCAAAATCTTGCTCATGTATTGAATAAGTTCGTTGACATTACTTTGCATTTATTAGTGTAAATTACAGGCTGACCTAGAATTTTTTGTCTGTATCCCCATATAAGATTGTGGCCTTTGACTTTGCTTTAGTTGGCATTGGTTTTATTTGAGTTCCTTGCATGCTTTGCTTACGTTATCCCTAAACCAGAAGTCACAATGACATTGCTCCAGGAAATAGACGCTTCAGCTACATGCTTACTCCTCCATCCGGTTTACTTAATTGTGTTATTACTCTTTTATTTTTCAGTCGAGATCCAAAAATGTATGGTGCTCAAAGTGAGTTTTTATGGATCCAATAAAAGTGCCATACCACAGTTATGGTCCAGGGTTAACCGTTTTATGAGGTGCCATAGAAGTCACTGGAAATACTCTTTTACTAGACAAACAAATTCCTTTGTACACTACACACAGCAGTCTGTTACCTGGTGTCCTGCTGATAATTGTCATGAGTCATGCAGTGCACACAGCTCTATATATTATATATAGTACAATCAAGTCAAATAGGCATCAGCGAATTGGAGTAAATAACTCCAAGATCACAGAAGACTTTATTTTCTTACGGAAGGCATGAACGGAATGATAAGTTAATTAAGATAGATGTCCGGCTACCAGCTGACGCAGCCCACATGACAAGTGCCTATATAAACGGCACAACTCCAAGCCTGGACCAAGCCAACACCAAAGTTCAGAAATCCAAACCCAACTGGAAAAAAATCCTTCTCAGCATCATCTTCGGAGTTGACAGCCTTCTCACATATATCTGAAGATGAGGATGAGGATAGGCGCTCATGATCTCAAGCTCAAGGAGCTCAGGAAGACGCTGAAGCAGCACAAGGCCAGGCTCTACATCATCCGCCGATGCGTAGCCATGCTCATAACCTGGCATGATTGATCAAGCAATTAGGAGACACTAAATGTTTCCACATGCCTTTTCTATTTCTTTGTTTGTTGATAGGCTTCTGTTAGCTGCAGTTTTCGCCTGAATTCTGTGAGAAATTGTAGTACATGTGTACATAGATTGGATGAGTATCCGGAATCAGAAATGAATGGCAGCTTCTTGTGTAGAAAATTGGAGCATGGTACCTAAGGCTACCAAGTTGTGGACAGTGCACAGGTAGCCACAGAGATGTCAAAGCTTCAAACCCGATGCCACCCGTGATATGAACAATTGATTTGGTCAAGTAACCAATGCATATCATTTTCAGAGATTATTTAGCTTCTTTTGGTTGAGAACTTTGTCCCACGGCCTTCCTTGTGAATCCAATCCGTTTCCTCTCCTAGTTGCGGATTATATAAATAAAGAAGATTTAGACTAGCTAGGTAAACAATGGCACCCGAAGGATGTAACTAATCAACAATGATGTGTGTGGCATGGGAAGGTTTCACCGTCCCGCAGCACGCACTCCCTAAAAATTTCGACACTACTAGAGATTGGTGGGTGATTCGCAGTGGCTAAGGCCAGTCTCAATGGGAGTTTCATAGGTGTTTCATGCACATTAAATAGGATGCCACATCAGCAAAAGTACACTTTTTGCATGAAACTCTGGAGGAGAGAGAAGGAAAAAAAGTTTCATCTTGGTGAAACTCTCTTGGCACGAATACCAACTCTTTATGAGTCATGGAATTAAATGCATATGAAACTTTAGAATGAAACTTTGCATTGAGGGAGGGTGTTTCATCCGAGTTTCATTTCATCTTGTAGTCTTGGAAAGAGTGCAATGAAACTCTCCATTGAGACTGGCCTAAGTCAATACTCCCTCCGTCCCAAAATAAATATCATTCTCGCCTCCCGAGAAGTCAAACGTTTCAAAATGCCGGTAAATATATATTAAAATATATAAATATTTATGCTAAGTAATTAGTATGATCAGAAAAGATGTTTAAGTCTAGTTTTTTAACAAATTTATTTGGAGATTTAAATGTTGCATTGCATGTATTTTCTACCAACCTAGTCAAAGTTAAGAAAAGTTTGACTGACACGCTTACCATAGTGACATCTATTTTGGGACGGGAGGAGTACCCAACATCAATGGTACTGCGAAACAAAAAGGATGTTTAGTACACTACAGAAGGGTGCTACATTTGCAAGGATAGACTACTTTTTTTTTTTGGGGGGGGGGGCGGGGCAAGGGAGAGGGCTTCCTTTTCCGTTGTTCGGGGGCGTGGGGTGCAGATCCCCACAACACTTCATTTTAATTTTATAAATTTATTAGAAGACATAAAACGAATTGATTGAAGTAAACATTGGTTCTTAAAATTCGTAAACCTGATGTTGACATGGACACTACCGTTATGAAGACTCAGTCATTCCGGAGCTTCTAGATCTCCCAAGCTACAATGACCACCACCTCCATGAAGAAAGGAGTATTCTGCTGCTGTCTCACATGTGCCACCCAGTCACCCACGGAAATAAGCTGAGGTCATTGTTACACTGAATGCCTATTTTATCCCAATACCTTTTGGAGAATGCACAATCAAAAAAGAGATGGTCTAAGTCCTCGTCTATTCCTGCTGTGCACAGGACGCAGTGTGCGTCTTCCTCATCATACAAGTTTCTTCTTCTCAGCATCACTTTGGTATTCAATCTGTCCACAAGCACTAGCCATGCAAAGAATTTAACTCTCTGTATGCACTTGGATTTCCGGAGCCAAGAGAAGACTAGATGTGCAGGCACATTCTAAAATACTAGCCCGTAAAATTTTCTCGATGAATATGTTGTACTGCCCCATTAGTATGTCTAGACATCTGTACTTTGCTCATCAAAGGTTTGGGCCAACAGGACATCTCTAAGCATTTGGAGCTCTTCAAATGCCTCTTGTGATAATGGCAACATGAAGAGGATGTCAAGATATTCAGCACACATAACTTCATTAACACTTATATATGCTTACATTCCGAGCGAAGTATTTCTTCAGACTAGAGATCTTCCCAGAACGTGATTGTCGTGCCATCCCAAGGGTACAATGAGCTATGCCTCTAAAGGTGGTGTTCAGTCTTTGAACGTCGTTCCACTAGAATGACCCCACCTCTCTAGTGGCATGCGGCACCTTCCCAGTATAATATTTGTTCTAAACGAGACTGACCCAAGGAACATCCATCATATTGTAGAATTTGTGAAGTTTTTAAGATGGAGGGCATCATTCTGCACATTTTAGGTTGATGACGTTCAACGGTTCAAGCCTGCTTTGAGGGTGTAGTTGACGGGAGTGTAGATTTGTGAGGGTGATTCCCTATGATGAGGGGTTTAAACCACTCTCGTAGACAAATTCTCTTTTGCTCTTAATTGGAAGGCAGAGCTCCTATCATCCCTTAAAGAACAACGATTACAACAGCTAGAATAACTCCATCAACAACAAACCAGTCGCAACACCAACACAGCCACAAAAACAGCAACAACTAGAATCAAAACAAAATCTAACAAGAACGAAAAGAAACCTCCACCAACAAGTTTTGGAAGCTCGGAAGGCATGAGAAGGTCCGGTAATATCAGTTCCTGGAAGTGGTCAACATTGTCTCAAGTTACATCCTCGTTGAGTTCTTCATCATTCCCAAGTCCTAAGAACACCCAAATCTTTTAAAACACTACACTGCAAGGTGGATACTTCTATGAAATGAGAATCTATCATAGTACATACGACGATGCCTTGCTGTCATGGTTGGTGACGAAGAAGGAAAAATAGGAGGGCATGCAAGGCCAAGCCCATTTTAGCTATGGTGGACAGAGAATATGTTGCCTTTACCCTTGGGATCCTCTGTTCGCTCATACTCATTTGCCTTGACTGCAGAAATAGAATGCAAGGGTCATCTTCGATGGTAATGAGCAAGATAGGATCCTCAACTGTCACACGTGTACGTATCTAAGATACTTTTCTAGTCATTAAGCATCCTCCACAAGAACAACATCCTCGACAGAGTTGATGATCTGAAGCAACGTATGCATGATCTATCATCGGAACAATGGTAATCCATGAGGGCACCTTCATGACCTGCTCTATGGGCATCTTTTGGTGGATCTCTATGTCGTACAGCTTTAGAGCCATATCAATGGAGATAGAGCTGCAACAAAATTCTAGTGTGTATCTCATCGACAATGGGGTCTACAGTGTGTTCACACACGTATCCTCCCACACCAAAGTGCTAAATATAGGAGAACAGGGGCCAAAAAGCTCATATGCTCTCCGAGGCTCCACACACTCCAAATGGGTGGCCACCCATGCCAGCCACAATTTTCCTTAAGGCCCTCTTTGGAACACAGGATTTTTTTTTTCTGTTTCCTATGTTCACGTGAAAATGAACTGATTTATGTGAAAATCCTATACTATTCCAGTGAAATTCGTATGTTCCAAAACCGTCGAAGGAGTAGCACAACAGCAGTGGTGGCAAGTAGTTACTAATGCAATATAAAATTAGTAATAGTTTGTTTGCTTGGTATCCTCAAAAGTCGTGTTTTTCGGGCGGATGCTTTGCCACCAAGGTGGTTCCGGTGGATGCTTTTCCACTGAGGTCGTCATTTTTTCCGATAGATGCTTTGCTGTCGAGGTTGGTTTTGACGGATGCTTTGTCGTCTGGAGTTCTATCGAATCCTGTACCTTTGTTTATCATCTACGGCTCCGATCACTACTGGCTACCTAGGTGTTCAGTTATCTTTTGTATTAGGCTCAGCTTGATGGGGTTGTTAGGTGGAGGGTCCCTCACCCCTCGTGTTTTTTGCTTTTCGTTTGAGTTTCGTGGGCTTCGTTGGAAATCCATGGATTACCTCGCGAATCTTGTTATATCAACTATGTGTAGGTCTATTGACCATTCTCTTCTACGTAATGAAAAATGTGCTATATCCCCGATCTCCAAAAAAAAAAAAAAAAAAAGGTATCCTCAAAATATGCATTTTCTAGAAATCATTAGTTGAGATTTCATTTCTGGGCACCAGTCTTTGGCCTGCTCCTCATATCTTGGTCAGTGTTACACGTTCATCAATTTTGTCAGTAAGGGACTGCAGACGATGCTAATATGTTATTGACATACCATCAAGGTCAAATATGCAACTGACCTTTCGAATAAATTACTCCAAGATTCTCATAGACATGACGTTATTATGCAATTAATGAAACTAATTAAGTAGACGTGCAACATCGGGTGAATAAGCTGACACAGCCCACATGACGACAACTGCCCATATGAACCACACAATCCAAACCCAAACCAAACCTAAGCTCAAAGATTATTAGAATCCAAAAGTAATGCTGACTCACTATCAGGACTCGGAATCAACCATATTCATATGTCAAGACGAAGATGGGTGGTCATGATCTAAAGCTCAAGGTCCTGTCCACCTCATCCATGACCTGTCATGATTGATTGGTTTTTTCTACCAAACAATCAATAGGAAATTCTCTAGATCTTTCTTTACTGTTTTATTTGTGTTGTTCAGGACCATTGCAATGACTAAAATTTTATTGAGTTAAATGCACTGTAGCACTTTAAACTTGTCATGGTGTGTCATCTGGGTCTATCATCTTGCAAAACGCACATCTGGCACCTTAAACTTGTCATGGTGTGCCATCTGGGTCCATCATCTTGCAAAACGCACATCTAGCACCTTAAACTTGTCATAGTGTGCCATCTGGGTCCATCATCTTGCAAAACACACATCTGTCACCTTAAACAACTAAGCCGATTACTCGTGAAATAAACAACTAAGGTCATGCACTCCGGATAGAGTACGCACGTAGTCAAGCGCGTCCTCCGTGGCGCTTCCTAGGGTGGATCGGCCGCTCGACGTCCGGAACACCGCCTCGCAGCCTCCTTGTGCGAAGGTTGTCGCCAACAGATTCTCGTATGCTTGTTTGCCCTCCTCCGTCGGCGTGCCTTTGATGAACCCCATGCGTTGCATTACAAGGATCTCTCCGCGTTTGGCGACCGGTACCTTGGTGAGTGGCTGCGCGGCGATCCGCCTGCTCCGCAGCGGCAGCTTGGCCGATGAGGAGTCTTGTGCCTTGTAATATAGCAGTGGAGATGCCTCTTTCTTGAGGACCCATCCAGCGAAGTGCTTAATCCGGCCCGTCAGTGAGGAGGGCTGTTCGGATGTGCGTTTTGCAAGATGATGGACCCAGATGGCACACCATGACAAGTTTAAGGTGCTACAGTGCATTTAACTTAATTTTTTTTTTTTTGCGAACTGCAATGACTAAAAATTAAATTTGGTATTATCTGTGATGTATGTAACAATTGTATCTAGTTTGGCAAAGTAGGCAAAATCAAAAGGAGTTTCTGTTGAAGGTTTAAAGTAGTACTATTTACCTCTTTATTTCTCTTTTGATGTGGCCTTGCCAAAAATTCTTAACCTTTAGGCCTAGCTGACATGTAGGTGATCGATATGGCATGAAGTAAAAGGTACCAGAATTTTCTTAGTGGACAAGTAAGCATTCATCATAGGCCACAAGCAAGAGTGGTCAAACACTCAGGCCATCACTCCATCGGCAGGCTTGATGTCATTATGTAATGTAATTCAGCCTGATCAGTTGGTGCCATTTCCATGTCTGAAACCGATGGTTCCATCTCGTGTACTCGTCCGTTTGTGACGACACAGTCTTTGTGCTTTTGATCATTGATGCTCAATGAGCCAACTACACCAAGTGTGCCTCACTTGGACTAAACCATGTTTCTGAAAGGTTATATTATGGCCTATAAAGAGAGGCTGTCAATTTGCTAGCTCTGTACATACATACTAGAGCCGATCGGGTTTACAGATTTTTCTAGAATGAAAAGAACAACTTAAGGTAGTTTAATTCAGCTGATCTACTTATGTTAAATTATTTAGCATGGCAAATTAATCACAAAAGGCTGATCTGCATACTAGTGCTTGTGGGGAGCACACATAGCTTTAGAGGGAGCACACTAACAGTGCCTACCTCTTTTGTGAAATAAAGGTGGTGGATGGAGAAATGCTACAGGATCCCACTTTGCAAAAGTTGATAAGTGCTCCCATTGTTCCACAGTTCCTACCAAGATACTGAGCTCTCCATCTTTTTTTTTTGGCCTGTCTTCCAGATCTTTTCTCCTTCTCATGCATGGCCGGTATTGCATTGCTAGCCATGATAACCGCTATTTTCTGAGAGTAGGTGTCTGTTTTCTTTTGTCTGAAAGTTGCTAAGGATCTCTTTTCCTTTAGTTCTGGAGATCTGTGGAAGAGTGTCTAGACACTACGGTTAATGTATCCAAATGAACTGTGCATTAAGACAAAAAAAAAATCCTTATCCTGTAAATGTGGTATCGTTGTTTATATTATACAGTATTATATAAATGGTCAGGCTTGCTAGCTTTTGAAAAAAAAAATGAGTAGAACTTCAAAATGATGCTGCAGAAAGTTGTAGGTTGTATTTGTATCCGACACATCATCTTTTTCTTATTCCGCATATAATTATGGTTTTCCTTTTGTGAACAAATAGTACCCCGGCCCTATCATAACTTTTTAAAGGTAAGACGTCCTTGCTCTATTGCGTACTACTGTAGAAGCAAAAGATCTACTTTGGAACTATATGTCTATTTCATTTTGATATTCAGCAAAACAATGAAATTGACATGGACTTGCTTTTGTGGATTAAAAAGAAATCAAATTCTTAACCTGCATTATTTGCACGTGCCATGATTTTGGTTATTGGTTTTCATAAGGGTTAAGGATTAAAGAAGATATAAATTCATACTGTGCTACATGAAGCTGAAACTTATGGTAATAACTAATAACACCCAACCTTGTTTTTTTTTTTTTCACTCTCACTATACTAGGAATATAGATTTTTTCCAGGCTACAGGCATAGAACATCACGTATCTATTATGCAAACTTTTACGTAAAAACATCGTAAAACATCGCTTCTGTACTACGCATACATTACGGCTCTTGTCCTCTGTTCGTGCATATACAGGTTGGCATTGCCATTGCTCTTCCACAGTAAAAAATTTATCTATCTGTGATATGTGATTGTGCTTATACAGATAGAAATTGTCATTTGTTCTTCCATAGTAAAACATTGTAACTTGTTGATCTGTATTTGGTACTTGTGTTCTGTACTGACGTGCCGTAATGTTCACGTAGTATAGAAGCGATGTTTTACGATATTTTCTGTGATGTTTGAATAATATATATGTGATGTTTTGTCGCCTAGAACAAAAAATCTATATTCCACGCGACTGGGATATAGCAAATCCTTTTTTTTAAAAAAAACACAAAAAATAGGCAGAGAGGGTCACATATAAGTACACATATATTTACCTGCTTGAGTGTACATTTTGAGAGATTAAACCGATGCACTCAAGCAGTCTAGAGTGCGGCTACCGTAAGCTATGAAGGGGAAGGGGAGGCCACGGTGCGCTTCTATATACGCCCCTGCTGTGAGTGGTGGAGGGAGAGACACACGAGGTTAGTGCTTGGCTGACCGCCACGGTGGCACATTAATTTGGCCGCGCAAGGAAGTTTGGTGTGGCCAAACAGATTAGATTTGAAATAAAATTTTGCTTAGATTAATTTAAAATTTCTTACAAAAAGGGATTTTAAAAATAAAAATCACCTAGTGACAAATGCACACGTCATACATACATTGATACTATCCAATCCGTTTTTCAATCATACATTGACACTATCCAATGCATTTTTTCAATGCTTAGAAAATAATGAGTACATAATTTGACATCATATTTGTGAAATTTACAACTGAATGAGCGGTTGGCTAGCTGTCGTGACTAGGCCCACGTTGTTCTTATCGAGGCTGTTTAGCTGATAAGCGGGGCTGATGCTGATTTATTGTGATAGAACACTATACCATGGATGATACTATGACTAGATTCGTGTCCAGCATGGTGGTATGGGTCAAGGGGTATAATGGCCATGTCTAGGCTTTATCCTTAGCACGACGCAGCATGGCACAACACTTATAAGTAGTTGTGCCTAGGAGCGGTCATTTCTCGCGTCGTTTGGATGTTTAAAAATTTATTTTAAGTCCTTTTGGATATAAACCTATAGCAGAGAAAATCTCCTAGATATTTACTATCACACAACACAAACATAGACAGGCATTTAGAGTCTCAAGAGCCATCAAATCGAAATCTTAGTATACATTATTTATCACCACCCATCAAACATAATAAGATGGGAAAAAGAGTGGAGATCGAGTTCACCTCTAAGGATTATAGAGAGGCATCAACGGATATCAATTGCCATCAAATCGACATCTTAATAAACGTTATCACCATCATTACGCATAAAATTTTCCCCTATATATATCATGAGCCATTGAGCCATCAAATCACCTGCCTCTCGTTTTCACCACTATCTGGCCCAATATTATTTCCCTATATATACTCCTCAACTACCAGAGAACAACCTCCTTCACGTCACACAAAGCCAAGCCAAGACAACTTTCTCATCTGTCCATCCTTTAGGCTCTACCAACAACAGCAAGAAGACCAAAACATCGCCGTCGCCTCCAAAATAAACAATCAAGGGAGAAGCATCAAGCACACATCAATAGTGACACAAAGGCCCTACATGATTTGAACAGAAACTTGATGCGTGACTGCCTCCTTTCCTCCTGGCCCTACCACTATGTCATATGCCACAACCACCTTCTCTCTTCTAGAGCTATAGAGCTAGAAGCATTGGTACAGGTCTATGGGCTGCTGCTGGTTCCATGCGCTGGCGCCAAGAATATCAGAGGCGCTGCTCCATGTTGTGAAGCTGTTCATCATGGCTGGATCTGTAGGAGCAGTGTTGGTGCTGCTGGTGCTTGAGTTCATGTACCAGATGATCTCCGTCAGGGCGCCCAGCCTGCTGTCCAGCTCCATCTTCTGGGTCTGCAGGACAGAGTTTTGTGCTTGCACTGCCACAAGGTTTTGGCTGGTTATGCTCAGTGCCGTGCTGAGCTGCTTGTTCTGGTCCTTCAGCTGATTTACCTGTTTTAGGCCACAATATTATACACCTCAGAGATATGAATTCAATCCTAGCTTGTTTCTGGTTTGTTTAGGTATTAATTTTTGTGAAAAATAAATAATCAACGACTATAGTAGCAGGTGATGATGGTAGAGTTATATATTTTCTTTTAGCTTTGATCAGTGAATTAGCTAGGAAGAAATTGATGATTAGTGTGGCCTTTGTCAAAACGGGGAACACAATTATTGAGCTTGTTTTGGTAGATATTTCAAGTGGGCCTTTGTTGTCACCTGTTTTACTTTTTCACCTGCATATGAGTGCAAGTCTACATGAATAAAAAGTAAAGTAATTGCAAAGGTTGAACAAACAAATTTGGATCTATGCTTGCATCATGAATTATAATAGAGATGCTATGACATAAATAACACACACACACACACACACACACACACACACACATATATATATACCTGTGAGGTGAGGTCGTCAAGGTGTTGTTGCTTCCTTAGCCTGGACCTCCGAGCCGACTCCCGGTTCGACTCCTTCCTTCGCTTCCTCCTGCTCTCCATCTGGGCCTGGAGATCCAGGTCATCCTCGGACCTGGAACTCAGGGTCCCTTGGCTCGACCCAGACGAAGTCCCACTTGACATAGTCACCTCTTGTAAATTGAGATGTAACCTAAACTTCTTTCACTCCCTCTTATTTGGCAGGTGTAGGTACCTCTTTGTTACTACCTTAATTTTTATATATGGTAAATATAGACAACGCCTAGTTAACTTGAAAAGGTGAGATTAACTACTGGCAGCTTACTGAGAAGACATAAAACCAGTAGAGGAAACAACAGAGAAGGACTGGACAAGGCGGGTTATGGCGGAACCGACCATAAATCTGGAAAGGAGGTGCTCAGACAGGGGACGAGCAACAACATCTAAAAAAGATGCTGCGGCCTCTCTACTAGCTTATCATCAAGGACAAGAAGGAAAATACTCTTGTTTAGTTACCTTGCAAATTAGAAATTTTTTTTTATATATAGCTATGATGTATGTGAAGAAACTTATGGCAGGACTTGGCGTTGGACAAGTGACAGCGAGAGAAGAAAATTTTGGCAGAACCTCTCCTTGGAAGACTGATGGTCAGTGCACAAAATTTTGGCAGAATCTCCCTCTGGAAAACTGATGGTCACAGGTGGAAATTTTGGCAGAACCTCCCCTTGATAAACTTATGTTCACAGGAGCAAATTTTGGCAGAACCTCCCCTTGAAAATGGATGTTCTGAAGCCTTTTTTTTGGCAGAACCTCCCCCTTAAAATGGATGTTCAGAAGCTAAAATTTTGGCAGAACCTCCCCTTGGAAACTCCTAGGTTCAGAGACCAAAGGCTGGTGCTCCAAAATTTTGCTAGTAACAGCAGGTCAACAGAATTGAGCTGTTACTGAAGAGACTAGGAGAGATGGGAGGAGAGATGAGGGCCTGAAGTGCAGGCAGAATGTGGTTCAGGAAGGTAACCTAGCAAGGGAGCTCGGGAAGAGGGGAAAAGGGAATTGAAGCATGGAGGAGGGGGCCATTTATAGCCGAAAATTGGGTGGTTTTAGAGTGTGAAAAAAAATCGCCAAATTGAATAATTTTTGGTGGAGGAGGAGAAAAGCAGATTGAAAAGCAAAGTGTGTGTGTGTGTAGAGAGAGAGAGAGAGAGAGAGAGAGAGAGGGAAGGAGGGGGAGAGGTGTTTAGAATCTTCTCCCTTGTGCTGGCAAGTGGAAACAATAAAATTGTGGGCTGATATTCTGCTTTGATTGATTGATTGCTTGCGACATCTGTGGATGGTTTCAGAATAACCCTCAACAATCTGCCCATGGTAGTGTACTTGTTTTCTGAGCAGGGCGATCCAAACAAATTAAATAAATAATTGCAGGAGGAGGGGTCATCTTGACTCTTGAGCAGGAGTATGGAATACTACCTCCTATAGTCCTAGTCCTATCTAAAAGATACTAGATTGCATCATCATCAAGTGTGAACAATGAGAAAACAAGCCTCCTTGCTCTATTTCATATTACGATTCCGAGAAAGACGCGTGTGTTGGCAGGATTCATTAGTGGGACATATAACTAGGATCACTAATGACAATTATTGAGCTGAACCTGATCATCAGCAAGAAAAAAACTATGATTGTTCTCAATAGGATATGGTTTTCTTCTTCCAGTTTTCAGCAGGAGCAACGTTGTACAATGTCTGTTCCTAATAACTCTGCACAGCTCTTGGCTGATTGCCATTGTCTGCTTCTTTCTGATCAGAGGTGGACATGAACATTCATCAGCAAATAGTAGATGACAAGTCTATTAGCAAGAAGTTAACCAGACAGCAGGAGAAATCGTGAAGATGGTAGTTGATGAGCGTGCAAGAAGAAAGTAGCTAGGAAAACACTAGTCACTGACAAAAAAAGCTGAAAACGATCGAGGTGCCACCTGTTGTACTCTGTAACGTGCTGTGCTACCAGCTGGTTGGTTTGTAAATCTGAACTTTCATTTGGTGATGAGCGTTTTTTATGACCGGGAATCATATTTCTGGTGTTGGGGTTGCAGCTATCACATACGTCCTTGTTGTCGGGAAACGTACAGTATTTGGCACAGCAGTTTGATGAAAATTCACAGAGAATGTAAATAGCGTGTGCATCTTCTTGAAGTGATGACTAGTGAAAAAGTAGCTGTGATCTGTCAACTTTGTTGGCACTTGAAATTGACCTGGTGCCACGCACCCATCAATTATTGTGTTGAAAACAACAGCGTGATGGCGTGTAAGTACTTTCGACCAGAAATTAATCCGAGAAAGAATTCAGGAGAAGCTTCGGTGAATAATCACTGGACTTGCTCAACTTGAGCAATAACGCCTTCATATCATCGTACTGAACTTGCTCATGCAGTTAGCTGCTCTCTGAAGTCTGAACTCAAGCCAGTTCTGCAGGCTTGTCTATCCTTGCTTCAACTTGGACGATGCAAGCACCGTTCTCGTTTCAGCTGCTGCTACATCCAAAGCATTTCATTCTGAAAAAAATTAAACCTATGAATGGATGCCATGCCAATAAAAGTTGGTCCATACTTGGGACCTGTCTAGAAGAACACTGTCAATAAAAACTTTGTTCTCGTCCTGATCGCGCACACATTTCAAGCACG
The DNA here is from genome assembly GCA_015847255.1 of Hyparrhenia diplandra. Classification (NCBI taxonomy): domain Eukaryota; kingdom Viridiplantae; phylum Streptophyta; class Magnoliopsida; order Poales; family Poaceae; genus Hyparrhenia; species Hyparrhenia diplandra. The sequence goes on along the minus strand of JADLZK010011241.1, from coordinate 274,554 downwards.
ATAGGCTCCCTAGTCACATACTACTAGGACTCTAGGAGTATTTCTGTGCAACATGCTGAACCAGCCGGACGGTGAGCAAAAGCCTTGAAACATGTCAACTGCATGCCAAAAAGGATATAGTTAGCATACGTAGGCACAAGTTGGGCAACCTGTTTGGTTCCCATGAGACTAGAGACTAGGGATTAATTTTTAGTCCCATTTAGTCCCTAAATAACCAAACATAAGAACTAGGGACTAATTTTTAGTCCCAATTAGTCCTAATTTCACTGGACTCTGGGAGGGGCTAGGAACTAATTTTTAGTCCCTATTAGTCTCTAGTCCCTCCATCCAAACATGCCCTAAAACGTCCATGAGTCAAAAAATAATGCATGCATGGTATGAATTATAACAAGTTAATAAATAAAGGAGACACAGTGCGCAGCAACTAATAATACAATAGAAGATGTGTGTTGAGCAAACTGACATATCGGTGAAGAACACGTTTCAGATCTCCACTAGTTAGCTTTAAAATTGCTTACAGCGTACGCAAGTATATTATTACCTCTCTCTCAACTTTGCATCTAGGACCATCCATGCTTGGCTTTTTGTTTAGTTCCCCTGCATGTTTAAGAGTACAGATTAATTCCTTTTTTTTAAAAAAAAAACACAAAGCATATATGCTGTACGCTGCTGCTTCACAAGTGTCAAGACGAAGTGGCAGTAAACTAGTACTAGTCGTGTGGTGTGGCACGGCACGGGCGGCTCCATCGATCACAATTCACAGAGACCCGACAGGTCAAAAGCCGTTGTGTACGTGCCATCATCCGTCGTCAATCAACACGTCGATACACACCTCCCTTTTTTCTTAAAGATAATATAAGAGAAACCTATTGATTTTATTAAATTTAAGGCACTTCCCTTTATTAAAATTAATAAACTACTTTTCTTAAACTAGCTTCAGATTCAGCTTATTCTCACTCATAGAACACTGATATGATTTCGGCGGATTTCGACTAATTCAATAGTGTTCTATGAAGGAGAATAAGTTAAAGCGAGCTGAAACTAGTTCACGACCCCATTGCTCGAAGAGACATAGTGTTCCATTCTCGTTTTTTCTTCACAATTGGTGCACAAGAATTGTTGGATTAATACATTACTTCTAATATCTACATGGGCCTCAGCCCTCTGATGTACTTGATTAAAATTAAAATGGGACAATCACCCAATCGAATCTAACTGTTATTTCACTTAGGCCTTGTTTTGATGCCCATGTATCAACGTCAATCAATATATGTTGTAATGACACACATAGATTGAGGTGGATACATGGCATCTAAACAAACCCTTAAGTGACGGCACGTGAGTGGTGAGCATGCCCATATAGCAGTATTTACGTTGGTTCATGGCCCTTTATCTTTCCTATATTTATACCAATTCAATTGAATGAGAATGAGAATGAGATTGAGCTACGTTGGGAAGACCGAAGAGATAGATAGGATGGGCATGTCAGCATGGTTTCGCTGGATTCTTCTTGCTACCTCCCCATCTCCTAGAATGAGGCAAGTAGGCCAGGCCACCATATGTATAGCTTGCCACAGCCACAGCCCACAGGCAGGAGACCTTTTATTTTGTTTCCGTCTATACTAGTGTAGCGCACAGATCGAAAAAACAATGCTGGTTTACAGATCGTTAACCAATTTTAGATTTGTCTAACAATTGTCATATGATCTTTGGTGTGTTGGTTCACCTCAATAATCTATTTATCTTGCTTAATGACCATATATCTAATCTAAACATGTCTCGTATTTGAGAATGTAGTGAAGGGCCATGATTGTTTTCATGTATAAAATGTCACTATAACTTATTACCAAGAAAATGTATGAAATTAGTTCATTTCTTCCTCAATCCCCCCTAAATGAAATACATGTGTGGACGTAGATCCCTGTTCGACACGGCAAGACAATGGACGCTGTCTGGTTGCTCTTTCATTTTTCCTTCAACTTCAGTTGTAATTTCAGACTATGAGTAGTTAGCTTAGAATTATCAGTCCCAGCTGCGCCTAGGCACAGTGGGGAGAGCTGCTTGCGCTTGTAATTGGATGATTTGCTTCTTCTTCTTAATATAACCAAAGCCGGGTGATCTTTCAAAAAAAAAAAAAAAAAAAACCATGTGTAACGGAGCAAGATTGAATGAAGTAAAAAAAAAAGATAAAGAAAAGAAAGGGGGATGAAAACCTAGTCGGATTTAAGTTATTTTTGAACAAGTTTTATTGACAAAAGCAAGCCACCACAAAAGAAGTGATATTTTGCATGATTTTTTAAACATGACAAGTGGTCAAACTTGATGTCACAAAAGTCAAACAACTTACAATTTGTGACGGAGAAAGTAGTGCAAAAAGTCAGGTAAGCATCTAAGTGTACTGAACAATCATGCATGCAACGTCATCGAGAGTGCAGGTCTCCACATGACGAGAAATATAGACTACTTTTGTAGTATGCATTGACACGTAGTAAAATGACGATCCACGCACGCACAATCGTCCTTTCTTTTTAATTATTTTGAGCTGAGGCTCTATATGTCTTTGTATGAACCGTGGTGGTGGTGTAACTTTTTTGGGACAATAAAGCTTTCGTGTGTGGAATACATCAGTAATCGTCGTTGAATAACTAAGGAAAGCGTTGTGACCGTGTCGGTGAACAATTGGTAGATTGTTGATGACCTCACCCAGCAAAAAGATGTAACGATTGAGTTGAATCGTCAGTATTATCCGTTATCACGTCTTTTTGTTTAAATACGCCTATAATACTTTAGACGTAATTAATTATTTTTAAAAATAATAGCTGCGGTAAATAATTTCCTCATAAGCACGGTAACAAAGCTAACATTAATGATACCAACTAAATATCATCAGATACTTCATAGTTCATTTTAAAAGTATACATGTTTCATGCCATAATTTTTGTAGTTCTCTTTATCATTTTGGTCAAACTTGATATGTGAAAAGTTAGAATAACTCTAATATGGAATGGAGGGGGAATAATGTGCTTTTTTTTTTTTTTTTTTTTTTTTGACAACAAGGAGTAGTGTGCATTGACACTAAAATGACAATTCGCGCAAGCACAACGTTTGTTTTTCTTATTTTGAGTTATGGGATGTGGTATAACCTTTTTAGAACAATATAAAGCTAGTATATATGTGGAATTACATCAGTAATCATCGTTGAATAATTAATCAAAGTAGTATAAACTTTGTCGGTGAACGATTGGTAGCTGGCTTTGGTGGTGGTGATCTCACCCAGCAAAAGATCGATGTAACGATTGAGTTGAATCGTCAGTATTATTATCCGTGGCCGTTTTCTTATTTATTACTACTCCTGCTACTTTAGACGTGGACGGATGCACCCCGCATGTCTGTGGTCGAAGGTCACTGTTTCAGTGGGCTCATCAGTTCAGTTTGCATATGAAATGAAACAACAAGCAGTGCTAAAATAAATATCTGATCAAATTCATGGGCTCGATTTTTATCCAAATCTTTTTGGGGTATTCAGCAGAAAACCCAAGAATCATGGAGAGGCCCGCACATGGTCTCAAAGCTAAAATGGAGTCGCCAGTAACACAACATTTTGGCCCATGAGTTGACACTAAGGAAAAGCGTTGTGACCGTGTCGGTGAACAATTGGTAGATTGTTGGTGACCTCACCCAGCAAAAGATGTAACGATTGAGTTGAATCGTCAGTATTATCCGTTACCGCGTCTTTTTTTGTTTAAATACGCCTATAATACTTTAGACGTAATTAATTATTTTTTTAAAAATAATAGCTGCGGTAAATAATTTCCTCATAAGCACTGTAACAAAGCTAACATTTATGATACCAACTAAATATTATCAGATTCTTCATTAATTTATTTTAAAAGTATACATGTTTCATGCCATAATTTTTTGTAGTTCTCTTTATCATTTTGGTCAAACTTGATATGTGAAAAGTTAGAATGACTCTAATATGGAATGGAGGGGGGAATAGTGTGCTTTGTTTTTTTTGACAACAAGGAGTAGTGTGCATTGACACTAAAATGACAATTCACGCAAGCACAACGTTTGTTTTTCTTATTTTTGAGTTATGGGATGTGGTATAACCTTTTGGAACAATATAAAGCTAGTATGTGGAATTACATCGGTAATCATCGTTGAATAATTAATCAAAGTAGGCTTTGGTGGTGGTGATCTCACCCAGCAAAAGATCGATGTAACGATTGAGTTGAATCGTCAGTATTATTATCCGTGGCCGTTTTCTTTATTTATTACTACTACTGCTACTTTAGACGTGGACGGATGCACCCCGCATGCATGCATTTCTGATTTCTGTGGTCGAAGGTCACTGTTTCAGTGGGCTCATCAGTTCAGTTTGCATATGAAATGAAACAACAAGCAGTGCTAAAATAAATATCTGATCAAATACACATCATGGGCTCGATTTTTATCCAAATCTTTTTTGGGGTAGGAAAAAGTCCTATTTTCCTCCCTCAACTTTCATCAAAGTTTAAGATTCCTCCTCCAACCACAAAACCGATAAAATTACTCCTCGAACTATAAATACCGTGCACTTTTCCTCCCTACACGCATTTGAAGCTGGTTTTTAGTGACATAATGCAGACGTGGTCGGTTTTGATAAGCAAGATAAGTCGGATATTTCATGGCACATTGCTGCGAAGGTCACCGCAGTGGACGTTGCGTGCATGTGCCATGGCGGCGCCAGAGCTCGATGGCACGAGGGGCCGCCATTGCGAAGCGCCCGCGGTGGCCTAAGCAGCGAGGAACCCCCATGAATCCATCCTCTCCGCCGAGTGTGTCGGCACCGCCGCCGCTACAAGGAGGCGGGCATATCGAGAAGGCGCAGGAGACGGTCGTGGGCGCGTCTGTGGGTAGGGAAAGGCGGCGGGCCACGGTCGCCGGGCGCTGTAAAAGCCCCAAGACGCGCGCACGCCGAGTCCCGACAGAAGCGGGCCGCGACCATCGAGGAGGCGCCCCGCGGCGGCGGAGGTGCATCCGCAGACGAGGATGATGCGGTGGCTCTACCCACGGCCGCGCCTTTGCCGGGCGGTCATTTGCCTCAGACTAACGTGGCAGCGGCGCCGCTAGCCGCTGCGGGTGGCATCCGCACCGCAACATGGTGCGACTCGCCAAGCCAAGGCCCATCGCCCAGTAGCCAGAGGCCAACCTGCTCCCCATGCCGAAGGGGTCGCTGGGGCGCTTCCGGTCGCTGGGTGGAGGAGTTTGTGTTCATCGCTCTGTCTGGTAGTGCCATTAGAACATACATGCGGAGCCCCATGGCTTCACCAAATTCAATGTGACTGTGTGTGTTGGTCTTTTCCTAGTAAACATTTGAAGCAATAGTATGCCATAGCTGTAGACATTCATCGGCGACATCGCGCCCTGGCGCACGAGTTCGCACGCCGACGAAGCGGCCTGTGTTCGTGGCCGCGGTCTCCGACGCCGCCGCAGTAGCCGAGGGCCTCGGAGCACACTGGACGACCTCGTCGCTGACCTCCTTGGGGCTCCTCCCACGCCCCTACAAGCTCTTCTGCAGATGAGATGCGGCTACGACGACATCACCGCCGGCATCCTGCTCGACGCCATCTACTCGGGACCACAACCCGTCACTTTGTCGAGTCTACGGTGTGCTGCCTGCATGGCCGCCACCTCCGACTGCCACAAGAGCTCCAGGAGGCGGGCCTCGTCGACCGAGGAGAGTTCGGGAGCGGCACCTTGTAGTCGCGCACTTGCACGGACGCGGCGATGGCATGTGCTTTGGCGTTCTCGACCCCTTTCTGCTTTCTATAGAGGTGACGTCGGGATGATGTGGATCCATCAAAACCACCGCCACATCTGCGCATGTACGCCAAAACCGGCTTGAAATGTGTGCAGGGAGGTAAACTGCATGGTATTGATAGTTCAAGGAGCAATTTTATCTGGTTTTGTGGTTGGAGGAGGAATCTCAAACTTCGATGATAGCTGGGGAGGAAAATAGGACTTTTTCCTTTGGGGTATTCAGCAGAAAACCCAAGAATCATGGAGAGGCCCGCACATGGTCTCAAAGCTAAAATGGAGTCGCCAGTAACACAACATTTTGGCCCATGAGTTGACGATCATGCATGCTGAACCATGAAACAGTGACCTTCTGAAACATGATGTGCCGTGCATCTTCTCTTTAGCAAAATGTTATGCCAAGTTAACGCCAATGCATCAGTGTAGTGTATGTAAAAAAAAAAAGCAAACCTAAATATTTGTTTGAGAGAGAGTGCTCACGTGGCACGTATTTTATTAAGCAAAATTGGTTGTCATACCCTCAAGTAATCCATAGATTATCGGGGAAAGAATGAAACCAACGCGACCTAAATAAACTTAACTTAAATTAGATTACACTAGTCCATCAACCCATGCTCTCGCAGACGGGTTAGAGTCTTAGAAAACACTGACTAATAATTTCTCGGAATGTTTTTGGTGATTATAGTCTACCAAATCGGAATGTTTTTAGTTTTTGTAAGAATTTTCTATTCATGAGTAATAATTTCTCGGATTAATCTTTTTTTCTAGCTAGCTCGGTATGTGTCTAGTTAAGACATAAACTTGAAGTAAATAAACTCTTATCACTGTATGTGATATCATAAAAATCTATATTTTAACTTTCACTTTTGATCACGTATTAGCTTAAAAATTCCAATGCTTATTGTATCTCTTATTTAATTTTTAATTTGCATAATTCCAGGTCCATCCTAGGCTATCCTCTTAGGATTTACATATGGATGTGAGATTTTTTTTTGGTAACGGCAAGATGGACAATTTAGGTACGAATTTGTAGTTGCAATTCTCGCATTTTGAGGAGTCAAAGAGTTAAACTTCGACCAAATTATATGAAAAAATATTAACAACAATGAGACAAAACAAATACAATTAGATTAGTTATAGATTATAGAATATATTTCATAATAAATTTATTTACATACACAAATGGTAATACTATTTACTATAAATTTGGTCAAACTTGAGCGGGTTTGACCGAACAGAGTGAGAATTAATTACAATAGATTATCTTTCATGATGCCCGATTCCAAACTTAGCGGTCATGGTAATTTATAAAAATAAATATTATGGAATTAGTAAGTTATCTTTAACAATTAGCCGCGGGGGAGCCAGACTTCGACACGCCATCTGCGATGGCGGAGGTCAGGGGTGCCTGCGACTATGGCTTCCTCAGCCAGAGATGTTATCTGCTCCCTCCGCTCCATGTATCTACAAATATTATTATATATATAGATGCATAGCAAAATAGATGTACTAAAAAAGTCAAAACGACTTATAATTTGGAATAATAAATAGTCACATGTACGATGAAGTTTGCAGACTCAAAATTAGGCTAATCAACTTACCGTTCCATGCCAGGGTCACTAATACATGGCGTGCCAGCATCACTTATTAGTGCAACTGCTTCACCTTCATGAAGCCTCCTTAAGATACTGGTGTTATGACCAAGAATGTGTACCAGCGCAAAGGGAAGCCTAGTGGCTGAATCCCTACGCCTAGATAGGGGGCTGTTAGCCTGAACTTGGTCATCATCATAGTTATCCAGAGTCCTAGAAGTTAGGAGATTGGTTTGGAGTTTGTTAGAGTCAGAGTCGGATTTTGTAAGGACTATAAGAGTCCACCTTGATTAATGAGAAGATTAGCCAGGGATTGTGACATAAGTCACCCTTAGGCGCCCTAGTCCCCTATTCCCCGTCATCCTATTGTCGCCTACAACCTAGCCGCCAGCCATGGCTCCTGCTCGCCCCAATAAGCCACGATCTCACCTCCCCTACTCACCTCCATACTTCCTGCGATCTAAAGCTCGGCCGTAACAATCGGCATCGAGCCAATGTCCGCCCCCCACCCGACCATTGCCATCCCGGCCGCCCCTGTCACCCCCACCACCACCTCCGCCACCACCTCCGCCATCACCACCTCCACTCTCGCCACCACCCGGCCCCGGCGCCGATCATCCCCACCCTCCAAATTGGACTTCACCAACGCCGACCTCGCCGCCACTGTCAATGGGCTTGGAACGATGATGGGCGCCTTGCACCGTCAGTTCGCCGAGCTCTCGCTCCGCGTTTCTAATCTGAAACGGCGTGGCCAACCTCGTCGCCCGGTCGGGAGTGCCCGGCTCGTCCGGTTTCGGCGGGTGCCCCGGCTTCAAGCGCTGGAGCAGCCCGGTGTTCGGAAGTTCTTTGCACTCGCCACGGCGCAGCGGCGGCTGCTCCCCTTCACGTCCCGAACACCGCCGATCTCCACGGCATCAAGCCGGCCCGCCCGGCGACGTCGGCCCGGCGAGGTTCCCATCACGCGAGATCAACTTCCCAGTCGCCCTCGCGGATGCCCGGGAGCGGAGATCTTGCAAAGGGCGCCGGCCGCCACCACCAGGGACCATCGCTCCCGGGCGTCCTCGGATGGGAACCACTTGGCGTCAATGATCAGGAGCAGTCCGCCGTACCACGCTACCACAAGCTGACCTTCCCTCCTGACGGCGGGCCGAGGATCGGCGGGATGGCTGCTCAAGTGCGAGCGTTTTTTTCGAGGCAGCAAATACATCAAGCGGTTGGGTGTGGCTTGTGTCGTTCCACATGATCGGCCGCGCCCAAGCGTGGTACTTCAACCTCGGCGACAGCGGGCGGCCATCATGGGAGGACTTCCGCGCGTGCCATGAACGCCGACCCTCTGCTCAGCACCAACCACCTCGGCCCGGATGGCGGTACTGCCGTTCGCATTGAGCGTCGAGGCGTATCTGGATGCTTTCGGGCCAGACTTGCACATGCGGTCATCCGTCGGACCAACAGACTCGGCGCCGGCGGCGGCCTGCTGAACACGACTGGTGGATGTCGAGCTTCACGATCCGCGCGACCTACGGCCCATGCGGGGCTAGCGCCGTATGAACGCCCGGAACGAAGCGCTTCCGCTAGCTCTGCCGGCGCCCCCGGCGCGTTCTGGCGCCCATACCTGCCTGTAACATCGGGCGGCTACCTCGACTGGCGGTCTCGACACCGGCCCGCCTCCAGTAGCGGCCGTTCAAGTACTTGACGCCCGAGGAGATGGCGAGCGCCCGCAAACGGGGGTTATGCTACAACTGTGACAAGCGGTATGTCCGGGGGCCATAAGTGCTCCCGACGATTTCTTCTTGGAGGCGGCCCGACTATATCGTCGAGGCCCGGAGGACTCCGACGACAAACCACCACCACGCCGGCCGCGAGATCCCCGTTCGACCCGGAAAAGCCCCCTAATTTCGCTCACCGCAATCACCGGCATTCGAATGGAGGAAATCATGCAACAAGCATGTCTTCTGCGTCGCGCATTAGTTCTCGGCGCTGCTGGATTCAGGGTCCACCCACAATTTCATCAGCGAGCCTGCCCAACGCCGAGTGGGAGTCCCTTTCGCCGACAGCTCCGGACCGTCGTTCATGGTCGCTACGGTCTACCTCCACCGGGCTGCTGCCTTATTCCCGGGGCGCTCGCCTTGACACCGGCCGACGCCATGTTCTCTAGACGCGACGAGTTCGCCTTGCCGAGGTGCGTGGCCGGCTTCTTCAGGCACAGGAGCACGCCCGGCGGTTCTACGACGCCAAGCACCGGCCCCTGGAGTTTGCGGTGCGCGACTAGGTGCTTGTTCGGTTGCTGCGTCACAGGGCAAGCTCGGGCCCAAATATGCAGGCCCCTTCTAGGTGTTGGAGCGCATTGGGAGGTCGCATATCGTCTTCAGCTGCCCGAGGGCACCCGCATCCATGATGTGTTCCATGCGGGGGTGCTCAAGCCATTCCGAGGGCCTCCTCCGTCAACCGCGCCAGCTCTGCCACCACTCCGCCACGGCCGTCCACTGCTGCAACCTGAGTGCGTGCTGCGCTCCCATCTCCGCCTTGGCGAGTGGCACATCCGCTGATGCTACTTGGGAACTGGCCACATCCTTCCGCGAGGCGTATCCCTCATTTTAGCTCAAGGACGAGCTATTCCCGAAGGACGGGAGAGATGTTATGACCAAGAATGTGTACCAGCGCAAAGGGAAGCCTAGTGGCTGAATCCCTGCCCCTAGATAGGGGGGCTGTTAGCCTGAACTTGGTCATCGTCATAGTTATCCAGAGTCCTATAAGTTAGGAGATTGGTTTGGAGTTTGTTAGAGTCAAGAGTCGGGTTTTGTAAGGACTATAAGAGTCCACCTTGATTAATGAGAAGATTAGCCGGGGATTGTGACATAAGTCACTCGTGGGCGCCCGGCGTCCCTATTCCCTGTCATCCTGTTGTCGCCTGCAACCGAGCCGCCAGCCACGACTCCTGCTCGCCGCAATAAGCTACGATCTCACCTCCCCTACTCACCTCCATACTTCCTGCGATCTAAAGCTCGACGCCAGAACAACTGGGCTCTCTCACGCTCATTGAACTTATGGAAGCTAAGCTGCAAGCTTATAGTTTAGTAAGTTGAATTTCTCATATTCTACAATATGATGCAACTATATTAATTGACTCACAAGAGGTGTCTTGATGTTGTAATGTTGAAGTAGTCTTCCTGAATGCCTTGTGTCTTCAGATAGTATCACATTAGCACATTTAAGGACACACCGTGCCCTGAAGGAAGAATTATCCAAGCTTAATGTAGGAATATATTTCAGGAAATGATGTAAGAACAGGATGACTCTAATATATAGTATGCAGCTCCCAATTAAAACCTGTGAGCCACTGATAAATTTTGCAGTGGGGGTAAACTGAGATCCATTCACAATATCAGCATAAAAGATGAGTTTCACGAAAACAAAATTCTCTGTGAAGTAGAAGAGACTAGAAAGAAAGACTTGCTAATTGCAATGACTAAATAAAATTTTAAAGTACGGATTTAAAATGAGCATTACTCTGTTACTCTTTTTATTTGATATAATGAAAAAAAGGTTAGAATAGCTTTTGATTTTTATCACCAAACTTGGCTGGCTGCATGACATACCGGTTACTATTGATTACCAGGAAATATCTCATGACCTAAAGTGATGTCAAGGCATAAGCAGATGTACTTGAAACTTTTTCATGTGCAAAATGGTTATGAACTGAGGTGCGAGTTTATATAAAATGACTCATGGGTGAAGCAAATATACCTTAAGGAGATATCTTCAAGGTTCCCATCGGCGTTGCCACAAGATACAAGCCTGACTCCAAATCCTGCATATTAAAATGAAATGACTGAAAGCATCATGGAACAAGCGCTGGACAAATAAAAACAAACCATGTGATTGTGATTTTATCCCTGAAGCAAGCAAATGCCTGAAATTAAGGTGGCACATGTTAGCCCTTGTCCTCTTCTTTCATCCTAAATATTTCATAAACCAGTAAATCCATTTGAGAACAGATTTACAGCATAATGCCGGAGCCCTCATACAGGCCCAACTTCTTATCATAAATCTCCCACTCAACGACCTATAAGGCTAGAAACAGAGAAATAATAACTCCTAATACGTTCCAGCTCTAACCAAGGATAACTGCTTCGGTGCAGAAACAATAAGTGAAAAGCAATTCCTTTCCAGTTTATGTACAAGGTAAAAGTAGAGCTGAACAAAGAGCAGAGCTGATAAACGAATAACTTGGATTAAACTCCTAAATAAACAATCTATACACTCACCAATTTATGTAGAGAGCATGCTGCCAATTCATCTAGGATAAGAAGAAATCAGCCACCCAGGAACAGTTCAAGACTTGAACAGAGGAATAAAATATAGGTCGTGTGTCCTGTGCCAATATGTGTCTTCCGATGAGATGACCCGCAAAACCAAAGGAACATAAAAGAATCATATTAACTACATGAATTGTGTTCTCAAATTAATCAGAACAATACGAAGGTTCATCTGCAGGTAGTGGGGACACGGCATGAGAGACTGTCATGGGTGGTTGTCTCCATAGAACTTATACTGAAAACGAATAGACGTATTTGCAAATGTACAGTTCAGCAGTTGAAAGCATATAAATCATCAGCGAGCATGACTTCTTAGGCATAATTTTGGCTGACTTTGATCAGACATTGCAAGCTTGAAATTGAAAAGAACAATCACCTTGCAGTACTACTAGTCTGTTTTGTTATGTTAATTCTGAGAATCTTATGCTTACCTAGAGAACAAATCCCAATTCAAAAATATTCAACATTAATCCCTATCTCTGAAGTCAACATTAATCCCTATCTGAATGAGGGCAACAGATACTTTCCCCAAGGGCCATTCAAGAGGGCTTGAGTGTATGAAATAGATAAGAGGCCACAAATCATGTCACACCTGCGAGACCTAAAACCTAGTTTTGTGAGAACTCCCAGAAGGTGATGTCGAGCTTCAGGAGAATTGTAGGCTGCTTCTGAGAGTGCAGGGATTTAACTGCTTGCTGAACCATCATGAAATTATCTTGGATGAACCTTTTTTTTATGAAGGCGCTTTGATTGGGGGACACCATCTCATTCAGCCGGTCTACAAGCCGATTAGCTAGGATTTTGGTCACAAGTTTGGCGAAGCTGTGAACCAAGCTAATTGGCCTATAATCCTTGACTTGAACAACATTAGTCTTTTATGGAATCAAGGTAATGAATGCAGAATTCAGCTTCTGGAGGTTTCTAGAGTTTCCAACCCAAATAAAATGAATTGCTGCATCACATCATTCTTGATAACTGTCCAGCAACTTTTATAAAATCTACCAGTGAACCCATGTTATGAACGCGATTGGGGTGAGGGGATTGAGGAGAAGAAGAGGGCTGGGCGGCTGCTACAGTGCCCGGGTATAGCCACCTGGAATTAGGCTAGACCACGACCAGCGGAGACATCCTCGCGACGGTGGGAAGCGGAAGAAGGTGGCACTAGGCAACACGTCCTAGATGCTGACAAGAAAGGGAGCGCTGCCCCTACCAGCGGTGGCACTAGGCCGCACGCCTAGAACGCTAAGCTGGACGCCACACTCAAGGAGATGGGCTTCCAGCAAAGCACTCACGAGGCAGTGATGTACCGCCAGGGCACCGGCGACTCCGTGCTGCTGATCGGCATCTACGTCGACGACCTGATCATTACCGGGCCAGCAAGCAGGCAATCGAGGAGTTCAAGGCCGACATGAGTGACCTCGGGCTGCTGCGCTTCTACCTCGCCGTCGAAGTCCATCAAGACGAGGCTGGGATCTCTATTCAGCAATCACACTATGCCAAGAGGATTCTGGAGCTCGGAGACATGTCTGGCTGCAATCCTGCTCATACTCCAACGGAGCGGTTGCGGCTCAGTAGAGAGCACACGGCCAAGGAGGTCGGTCCCACTCAGTACCGGCAGCTGATCGGCAATGTGCATTAGCATTCTCAGTCAGCAGGTTCATGGAGTGGCCAACGATGGAGCATCAAGCAGTAGTCAAGCACATCCTCTACTACATTGCTAGTACGCTAGACTACGGCTGCACTTCACCAAGGCACCGAGCAAGGCTCACTTCATTGGGTACTGCGACAGTGATCTTGCTGGTGATATGGATACCAGCAAGAGTACAAGTGGTGTGTTGTTCTTCCTGGGGAACTACCTGATTAGTTGGCAGTCAGTCAAACAGAAGGTAATGGCGCTCTCCAGTTGTGAAGCTAAGTATGTGGCCGCTACTACCGCTGCTACTCAGGCCACGTATCTGTCAAGTCTGCTGGCTGAGCTGCTTGGAAGAGCAATTGAAGTCGTGGTGCTAAAGGTGACAGCAAATCTGCACTTTCTCTTGCCAAGAATCCAGTCTTCCATGAGCGTAGCAAGCACATAAGGATCAAGTAACACTTCATCCGCAATTGCCTGGAGGATGGAAGCATCAGGCTGAGCACATCTCCACCGGTGATCAACTCGGCCGACATCTTGACCAAGTCTCTCGGCATGGCCAAATTCCGTCTTTGAGGAGAGAATTGGCTTGAAGAAGATCACCTCAAGGGAACACAAGGCAAAGGGGGAAAACTGATAGCATTAGCCTAGTGTTACCTTGATTAGTTGTTCAAATTTTGCTTTTGCTCTAATGGTATCCTGACCAATAGGCAATCTGAATCTGAGATCCAATCTCTATGCTACTAACAACCGCTCAAGATTGCCATCGAGGCGATGCTCAACTACCGTGCCCTCAATATCGAAGAGGTCATGGGTCGGCTCAAGACGGTGGACGATCCGACCGAGCTAGCGGCCGGAGTCGATCTCTGGCTGGTGGCAAGCTTGGCGCGAAGAAGGAGGAGAAGAAGGGCGACCCGGGACTTTGCTTTCGGAAGTGGATCCAGGATCCCCAGCGGCGTCCTCACGGCGAGAAGAAGCGAGGCGAGGCGAAGGGAGAACGCAGCGTGACCCGAGGTCGTGACGACCGCGCGGTGGCACAGTGGCGACAACGGCCGCGGGGCGGGTCGCGGCGGCGACATATCCAACTCAACCGGTCGGGTTGGGCAGGCGAGGGCGCCGCCGACCTCAACGCGATCAGGAGGGTGATTAGGGCGGTAGTCATGGCAGCCCGGCCCGCGGTGGCGCTGCGCTATGGCCGAGGCGGGCGACTTCCTCGAGTTAGACGAGAAACCGTCACCATTCGCTCCAAGTTGTCGTCATCAACCCCAACGAGCCGTGGCTCGAGCTTTCCTTGGCGCGACGCGAGGCGAGGACAAGCTCGACGGTAGGTACCTTGGCGGTGGTGCCACACACCACATGATTGACCGCAAAGACTTCTTCTCCGAAGTTCGAAACCTTTGTCCGTGGCTCGATGCGGTTCGATGACGCGTCACGGTGGAGATTCTAGGCGTCGGCTCCATCATCTTCCAAGTGAAGAACGGAGAGCACCGGATCCTTAAAAGTGTACTTCATCCCGCGCCAAGCAACTCCATCACAAGCTTGGGCCGGCTTGACAAGGCAGATCGCGGGTGGAGATCAAGCACGGGTGCTCCGCATTTGGGACCAACATGAGCGCCTTCTCGCCAAGGTGTACCGAAGGCCCGGGCCGCCCTCTACATCCTCCCCTCGAGGCTGCGCAAACACTCTGCCTCGCCGCCCCGAAGGACGACGATGTGTGGTGCTAGCATGAGCGGTTCGACCACCTCCAATTCGAGGTGCTACACCAGGCCGCAAGCACGCCATGGTACGCGGGATGCCGGTGATTCAAAGATGCGAGCAAGAAGTAACGACGCCGCCCGAGAGTCGCCGGCGCCTCCAAACCGTAGAGGTCGCCTGTGGACGAGCTCCAAGCCCTCCTCGGCGCGTAATCGACCTGCTACGAGGAATGGACGGTGGCGCATCTTGGTGACGATGCAGTGTCGCAGACTTGCTCGCATGCTCAATCATCGACATCCCACGTGCCATGGCGCGTGCTTGCCGAGCCGGTGTAGCGCCGCCACCGGCCGTGGAAGAGAGAATCAAGGCGGAGGCCGAGAAGGAAAGTAGGCGTGAGCTCAAGGTACTGCTAGCATCGACAATGGCGGGGGCTTTCACCGTTCGACTCTCGCTGATTTCTATGCGCTTCAAGGCGTCAAGTGCCACTTCTTCGCACCCCCATCGCCGCGCAGCGAATGGCGTGGTGGCGACCGCACGAGTCTTTGCCAAGACTCTCGCCAATTTCTATGCGCTTCAAGGCATCAAGCGCCACTTCTCCACGCACCAATCGCCGCAGCGAGAATGGTGTGGTGGTGACCGCCGAGCGCGGAGGCGATGCCGCCAAGTTTTGGGGCGGCGGTGATGACAACAGTTGATCTCGCTCAATCGCCGCCGACGAAGTCATTAATGGGAAAGACTCCCTACGGGCACGCACGGCACGCGGCCCATCGGGCCGGCAACCTATGCGTCTTCGGTGCATCGCCTACACCAAAGATCTCGGCCAGGCCCGCGAAGCTCGACAACCACGGCAAGGCGGCGTAATTGTTCGTTACGTGGAAGGGGCTAAAGTACGCACCGACCGCCGACCCCAAGACGAGCGCCGTGAAGATGAGCGTGGACGCTCGTCGGAAAGGACGCCGGGCGACCGGGTCCAACCCCGACGCCGGCGGTTGACCCCCGAGCGACCGTGATCGAATTAGAACAACCGGCGAGGAGGTGCAAGCGGAGGCTCGGAAGGTGTCCCCATCACCACCGCCGTGCGGTCATCAACACATCGGGCCATACGCCGGCCTGGCGTTCGCCGTCACCGGCTCCGGGAGCTCGGAGGGTCATCGGCGGCGACAAATCCTGCCGCCCGCCTCGGGCGCTGCTCCAATTCCATCATCGCCAACCGCCGCAAAGACGCCTATCGCACCCAAAGAACACCAGCGAGGTGGTAGGAGAGCCGTGGAGTTTGCCACTCGGCGGAGGATGGCGACAAGCGTCCCGTTGCCTTCCACGACGATGACGAGCCACTACGGTATCGCACCATCACCAACATTCTTGGTCCGTAGTCGACTCTCCAATCGCGGCCCCTCCACGCTTGTTCGCCGAGCTGCATCTCACTCATGATAGGAGCTAGCCAATTTCGCCCCAGCAAGGATGATCATGCCGGGCGGGCTGCCATGGAGCAGGAGCTGAACCGCGGAGCATAATCCCATTTGGGAGCCGGTGCGGACCGACGGCATAACCGGAGGTGGAGCGGCAGTGTCCGAGCATCCATCAAGTCGCCCAAAGTAGACGACAAGCTCAGTGGTGGGAGACCGGTGGAGAGCCAAGCCGAAGTCAACAGTGCCGCGGATATAGCGGAGGAGGCGCTTCATCGCAGCAAGATGTGGCTCCCGGGGATCATGCATATGAAGACAAACCGCCGAACAAAGATACGCCATGTCGCCCGGTGAAGGTGAGGTAATCGCAACGCCCGGCCCGGACTCGGGCGCGAAGTGGGATCCGCCACCGACCGCCCTCATCGCCAGAGAGCTTCGCCTCGAGTATCAACAGGGGTTGCACATGGCTTGCAAGCCGTCATCCCCGCCGCCGAGGATATCAAGAGCATACCGTCGCCGGGTGCGCAGAAGAGGCCCGAGGGGGCGAGGCTCCACAAAGGACACCCAAGAAGTGGTGAAGTGACCAAGATCCTTCATGGCAAACTCCTCGCTACAAAGAAGAGACCACACGCCAAAGCAACCGCTAACCGGAGGTCGTGGAGGACAATGTCGCCAACATAAAGCAAAGGTAGGCGCCTCGCCCCATGTCGATAGACAAACAGAGAAGTATCTGACTTGGCCTCCCGAAACCCCAAAGTAAGTAGGAACGTGGCAAACCGGGAGTACCAAGCTCGAGGAGCCTGCCGCACCATAGAGAGACTTGTTGAGCCGACAGACCACATCGACGCGATCGAATCCACAAACCCGGCGGTTGATCGCAATACAATCGTCAAAGGTGCCATGTAGAAATGCATTCTTCACATCAAGGCGATGCACCGCCACGCAGCGAGATAGAGCAAGTGAGAGGACGGTGCGCGAGCTTCACAACCGGACCGAAAGTCTCATCATAATCGACACCCGGGGCATTGAGTGAAACCCCGAGTACCCAACGAGCCTTGTACCGCTCCAGCACGCCATCGCCGACGCTTATGTGTCCGGATCTACTTGCCGTCCACCACAATGCCACCACAGCAGGGCGTGGCACGAGCTCCCACATTTGGTTGGCAAGAAAGGCCGCATACTCCTTTTTCATCGCGCGTCGCCCCGTGAGGATCCGCCAGGCTTCGCGGACGAGAAGAGGGCCGGACCGGAGATACCGCGGTCCCTCCTGGTGGTGGAGAGAGCCGCAGGCCGAAGAACACCGGCCGCCCAGAGTCACCATGGGATGAGTGTGGAGAGGATCCCGATGGATGGCCGACGGGTGGTACACCTCAAGGGCGGCACAAGGTCGACGTGGTGGAGGCGGTGGAGGTGGCGGAGGCGGTATGGCTCCCGGCGAGGGGCGGTGGAGCAGTAGCCGGGCCCGGAGGCAGCCGGCGTGGGCACCGGACGGCGACGATACACTGGTGGTCGGCTCCACGAACCGTGGAGGAGGCTACACAACCACACGAGGCACCGCGGATGGCGCCGGGGTCGCGCGGGCATAGAGCGGCGCTAGGGCCGCGCATGGCTCTGGCGTGCGGGTGCGGCTCCGGCTCGCGCGTGGCGCAGCGCAGGGGAGTCGCCCGGGCGCGCATGGCGATCGAAAAACCCGAGTACCCGCGTGGAAAGAGACCGAGAAAGGAACCGGTGGCTAAACCACCGGTCGAGAAACATGGACTCCAACTTAGGACCCAAGGAAGGCGTGGAAGAGGCCGAGTACGGAAGTCCAACTCGCCGAAAACGACGTCTTGCCGAGAGATGAGCACCCGACAAGAAGTAAGGTCGTAGCAACGGTACCCCTTATGGTCGAGGAGTAGCCAAGAAACACACACCGTGTCGAGCGGGGCGCCAACTTGTGAGGAGCAGTGGCGGCGATGTTAGGGTAGCACGCGCAACCAAAGACACGAAGGTGAGTATAGCTAGGAGGGGTACCGAAGAGAGTGGTGTGGAGTGGGAGCAGGACAGGTGGCGGTGTGGAGGCTCTTGGCCCAAAAATGTGGGGGCAGGGAGGCCTGGAGGAGGAGAGTGCGCATAACATCATTGGTGGTGCGAATCATGCGCTCAGCCTTGCCGTTCGGGAAGAAGTATACGAACAGACATGCGCACCGACACACCGCGAGAGAAAGAAAGAGCGGGAGGCATTGTTATCGAACTCACGCCCGTTGTCACAATCGGGCGACCTTAATGGTGAGGCCGAACTGAGTGGACACCCACGCAAAGAAGTGGAGGAGGGTGGGAAACGCCTCAGACTTAGCACGCAAGGGGAAAAGGGGAAAGTCCAAGAGTAATGGGAGAAATCATCAACCACCACAAGATAGTACTTGAGCCCAAAAATGCTTGGGACATGAGAAGTCCACAAATCACAAAGCAGTACAAGGTCAAAGGCGCGAGTGGCATGGGAAGAAGAAGAAAACGGAAGTCGAACATAACGACCAAGTTGGCACGCATGACGGTTCTGCAGGAGTGCGAGTAGAAGGGATGCTTGCACTACGACCGAAGCCGAGCCGATGCACGCCGCGCCGGATGACCAAGCCGGGCGGTGCCGTGTGGTGGAAGAGGGCGCCACGGCAAGAGCAAATGGAAGGCGGAAAGCGAAAGAGTGTAAAGGGGGTCTCGTGCTATCACATCGGAGAAGTGGGCGCCGAAGCCAAATCCCTCACGATAAGACCGTAAGTATCAAACTCGGCTGAACAAGAGTTATCGCCAGTGAACTCGGGCGAATAGAAAGGAGATTGTGGACCATTTGAGGAGCAACAAGAACAATTGGAAGACGAAAAAGGACCAGGGCGGGCAGAACCCACGGAGGTGACGGGAAGACAGGGACCCATCACCCACCATGATAGAAGGACAAGAGGGATGAGGTGGTCGATGGAAGAGAGTATACCACCATCGAGTTGAATCGACGATCCACTCGGCGCCCGGTCGGCGGTGTGAGCCCCATGGTGCTATAGGAATGTGCCGGGCAGACGGAGCCCACCCCCCGGCCGGGCATAGGTTGGTCGGGCGGAGCAGGTGGAATCCGGGGACGCCCGAGGGGCCGACGCCCGAGGTGTAAAACTGAAGTCAATAATCGAAAAAAGATGAGTGAAGTCTAGATAATTTCCTACCGTAGTTTTCCCATTCTACACCACTGAAATCAATGAAGTAACAATGCAGTTTGTCCTAAAACATTGTCACCTAGCCTCCTACAATCTTGAACAGTATTGTATGAGCACTGGGGGAAATCTTCGAACGCGAACTTTGCCAGGCAATGCAGGGGCTAAAGAACTTAAATTGATAGATCATTGCATACTCAAAAACATGAATGAAACCTGTGCAGCTGTTGGTGCAACTGGTCTTGGGTAAAATGTGTTTTGTCTCATTTCCTCGTTTCTTGGTGTAGTAAGTGCTGCTCTGGGTCTGCCTTACTAGTGTTGGCCATCCAATCTGCTGAGAGGGTTCGCATATCAGAGAGAATCCTGAAAGAATACAAAGGAAAATGAGCAAAAAATTTTAGTTTTACAAATCCATTCTCAAAATAGGAGTGCATTGTCACACAAGATCCAGTTCAAAGACTGTCAATCACAAAATGAATAAAACAGAGAATCAGAAATGTCTGGACCCAGTGGAACTTTGGATAGCATACAATGTCCACTGTGTAAACAACAAGATGGTTGCAAGAGACAGAATTATTTACCGAGAAAGGTCCTTCTTTCTAAATGTTGTACGAAGCATAGTATCGAAGTTTATCCTGTACAAAATCTTGGACCTCCATGTGTATTGTTTCCCACAAAGCTTCAGACACTAAAGTATCACAATGTTGCATCATCAATCCAATACTCTTTATGCAACCAATTAATTCAAGCAAAGCCCTTCGTTCTTCAGCAGTATAGTTATAGCGTACTACCTGCATTGCAAATAAGCAATAAACATCAAGTCATGAACACAAAAAAAAAAAAAGGTGAAAAATTCATATTGTAATTATGAGTTGTGCAGTTATAAAGGAATGCTTTATCACAACACCAAAAACAAATCAAGGAAAAAAAAAAAAGACAACCTCGCAAGCGTAATGGATTCTGTCTCTACTTTTCCCGCAATGATGCACGTTTAAATAACAAAGCCTACATTGTAATGAAGAAAACTATAAGCAGCAGAGTGACAGAACATTTAAAATGTTATGACATTTGCTGAAGACAAAATCATTCATGTACATAATCCCCAAGGTTCATAAAATATTAAAATCTGCCAAGGCCTCAAGAGGCACATATATTTGTATAAAAGAACTAAGACATTGAAAGATAACAAATAAAAAGAGAGATTTTTTCATAATTCCAATGGGATGTTACCCATTCATAGACCTGAACTTAGGAAAATTACAACAGAACAAACCCGATAAATTAGGAAACTAATCACTATGAATCTAATTCCCAATTAGCACTGCCTGGTCGCTCCAAAATGAACAGTAAGGTGCCATAATCTAATTCACAGCAGCATTGGCTACAAAAGGAAAGGGAATGGCTATACTGCTATAGTACAGTAGTACACCATTATTTTTTTTAACAAAAGATCTAAACAAGCAGCAACATAAGGAAATGGAATTATGTAACTAATAATAAAGCTTCAATAGTCAAAAAGCAATCAGAACATGTTGTAGAAAAGTGAGAACTGCTTGCAGTGAAGCAGATAAGACCTTTTCATAGTCAAAACATGTCGTGGAGTTTTGTTGCGAATCTGAAATAGGGCGAGAGAATTTCCAGGCACATTGTTCCCAAATCCTGCCAGTCCAATGACTAAGAAGCTGGAAACCTTCAACAACAATATCATACATGTTCCCTTTGATATCCCGGGACCAGTCATTATCCACACCATCTGATGACTTCAATCTTATCATCTGAAAGAACAGATCAATATCAATGCATGAAAGAGGACACCAAAGAGAATAAGTGTTACTATCTCAGTATTAAATGAAATACTTTTTTAATTCTTTTCCTTTTGATAACTCAATGTATGGTACAGTGCAAATAGGTTTCAGCAAACTAAAGATAGAGAAACGAATGGTGGATACTATTAGAGCACAAACCTGCTCGTGTATATTTTCCATAGATGAAGAGGACTGTTACAAGTATAAATGGAGAGAGAGCCTAAGCTAGAGAGTTAAGAGGGGGAAGAGTCCTAGAGAGGCTAAGCTAGAGAGTTGGGGGACGTCCCTAGGCAACACACCTGGAGAGTTCTCAGGTAGCACACAGCAGATACAAAGTAATGGCAGGTATTAATACAAAGTAATAGCCGGTATTAAATGCTAACAGAAACAATGTTCAGACAGTGATTATTATAAGGACAGCAATAGTGATGGCTCATGACTCATGCGATATCAATTTTACAGTTATTTTAGAAAAATATAAGAGTGATGCAATGAAAAAGTTTATATGTTTTACCTGATCCATAGCAGAGGCAAAACGTTATAGAGAAGTCGTCATGCTCAGCTCTGATAGTTCCCATATGATTCAAAATCAAGTAATGCCTCTGATAAGTGGTTTAGTTAAGGAACTTCAAGCATACTATGACCTACCATATGCAAATTTAGTTCATTCTTGTTGCGCTTCCTGCTCTAACAAAATTCCATTTGCCTTTATGTGGAATAAATCATGAGGATCAGTATTTTGTACATAATAGGGATTCTATCTAGGTAAGAAATGAACATTTGTTTGAACCCATTTGTGAAAAAATGTTTAGGAAACTCAGCGGAAAGCATATTCTTGCAGCTCTCGACCCTGAATTTCATGAGGTGCTTGAAGAGTAAGGAGACGAGTTTGACTGGAAAAATTCTGAGCACCATACCCTTACTTCGTGTCCTACTTGGTAGAATATCCTCAACACTGTTGTTTTAAGTTTAAGGAAATCAACAACAGATTGACAAATAAAATGAAGCAACCAGCCATGAAAATTAATCTGTTCTAAAATAACAGGTGCATAGCAACAAGCAGATTTTTATAGCCATCTAAATTCTGAAATTAATCTGTTCTAAAATAACAGGTACATAAACTAACAATCAGACACTTAGACAGCTCAGGTACAAGCACACAATCTATGATACTGGTGTGCAGATTTGTACTATGGGCATCTAAAAGGTGTTCCAATAACTGATTTTTCACTAAAAAAAATCATGTGCAGGGTTGTGTTGCTAAATTCTCAACATGCTCTATTTAAAAAAAAAAATAGATTCATTTCAGTCAATTAAACAAAGTTACTTAAGCTCTCACCTACAGCAAGAAAACTTGCAAGAGACAGGATCTTTGTTGCAAATGTATCAAAACTTATCAATTTTGAAATTGCATGTTTTTTTCCTACTACAAGCAACAAAAAATCATCTGAAAGAACTCATATAGAATGCTTATAAAAAGCAAACAATTGTGATGTTCAAACACAAAGTGGGATACGTATTTGTCCGAAACATCTCAGCATGCAAATTTAACAAGATGGCCCATCTGGTGCTCAGAAAAATCTGCAAATGCAAGCAAAAATCAAGTTAAAAATGCATATATATTAGCTATCGTGATAATACTTGCATGTGTCAAACAATTCAGTGAGTCCATTTCCAACCCCTTGAAAATCGGGATTTCAAAGTGTTCTTATTTTAAACTATTTTACACAAGGGTTTATTCTACTCAAGAATCAAGATACTTCACAAGCATGCAGCCCATTAAATGCTGTTAAACAATAGCATCAACTTCAATGTCTGTAGATTCCTGTAATTGATGTCTGTAGATCAAGTTCTTATAAATTCAACTAATTTGCTTATTATTTTAAACATGGAGTAATTGCTGAGCTTAACACAATGGAACCCAACTCTGTAGAAGTAAAACAGCAAGGAAAATTGTGCACAAGGCTCTTGTGTCCGGTTATCATAATTGACTTGGTAGTGTGGATGCTAGAGGAGGGTGAGGGGGCTATGGCATACAGCCAGGGCTTCTGCCCTGGGTCGGTGTTCTTGCACATTGGCCATATCCTTTGTTCAAGCATGGTGCACATGTTTCAGTTATTCTATAGTATTTGGGTCTTGAGTGTGTTGCGTGTGTGGTATTGTACATTTACTCATTCAGTACTCTCTCTTTAATGAAATGACACACATCTCTCCTTTGTCCTTCGAGAAAAATATTATCGTATTTGATTGGTAATATGGGCTAGTGGAGTGCGTGCATATATATTATAACATGACAATATTCCAAAAGTTTCTAAGTCAACATGATGTCCAACACCGGGCCAAAGTTCATACCTCATAGCCGGTTTAACATTGGGCCAACAGATACATTTTAAGTATGTGGGTGTATTTACAAGATAACATTCCAGAAGTTGGTATCCTTTCTAGGTGATGAAGGATGAAGATACTAAATCAGAGTGGAACAAAAGTTGATCCAGCGTGACCTGTTAAAAAGGAAAACTAAGGAATAGTTAGGAAAGTAGACAATAGTTGTTAACCTGATTTGATGTCATTATCTGAACAGAAGAGCAGGAAACTTGTGTATCGGCTCATTTTTGTCTTACGTAAATATAAATCTAGATACGAGGAGGCATATTTTTTATTTTTTTGAATGGGAGGACAAAAAGTTAATCTCTCTAAAGTTTTGTTAATGACAAATATAGTTTGCAGTTAGAAATGGTGATCACCTATTCTTTTAGGCCTTGCTGAAATGGATTTTTAGGGAACTCTGTGTGGACGCTGGATCCATCGCCTCTGAGCCTGGATATTATTGTCAATATGTCCAAATAGGGTAATAGCATAGTTAGGTAGGTAATAAAGTGATTATGGATTCTGAATAATGAAGCAAATACACTGACCTCTTAGCTTTCTGGCCTGAGGTCATGCGGGGTGGAGTGTGCTGATCATTTACAATGGCATCATCAGATTCTAGATCGTCATCAGTCATGTGTTCCTGTATTAATAGTGTTTTTTTTTTGTCAATAAATGTTGTAACAAAGATCCGTGGTAGACCATACAAGAAGTACGGTAAACCTTATCTGTGTTGGTGTCTGTGGTTGGCGCAACACTTTTGGACATTGTAAGACCTGCTGCAGCTCTGTAGAACAGTTTGACATAGTTTATGTAACTGATATTAGTATGAAGGAGGAAGAAAGGCGCAAAATACATGGCTTTTTTTTTAAAAAAAAAAGATATTAGAATGTATATTGAGCACCGTGCATGAACTTACTGGTTTAAAGGAACTGAACTTGTCGTTTCAGCAGGATGTGAAGAATCTGCTGGAGTTCCCTGTAGGTTTTAAGAACAAGCCATGTTAAGATAGTCTTATGTGATGAGCGCAAGATCCTATTGTATTAATAAGGAACCATGTTGAGGCATAAGTCACATTCTGTAAACTGACCTGCATGAATAGTGCTCGCTGGACCGTTCTTTCATTTGTGTCTGTGGAGGGTTTGGTAAGCTCGTTGGTGGAGATCCTGTATTCATGGGCAACAACAGGTGACCAATATAATATTGTTGTAATTATTTACAAACTCATATAAGAAGTGGTAAAGATCCGACCTTGTAATCTGAAATGTTTTGGGGGTGTCATCTGGTGTAGCACCTGGTGGTGGTGTTCCCTGTTTTTTATAATGCAGTACACATATGGTGCATGAGCAGAGATAAGGACAACATAAGAAGTGCAATATAAAAAATGAACATTTGGGTTTTGACAGGTATACCATGCATGACTGTCTCTGCATCCATAGTGTCTGCAGTAGATCGACACAGAGTATTTTGAGCCTCGATCTGTGGTGTCTGGAGACCAGAGATGACTGCTGATGCATTCGCCAACAAATTGCTTGGTCCAGCTAGGAGCTCATGTGCTGTCCTATGAGGTTGGACGACATGGTCTGGCAATACTGATTTAACAAGATACGTCCTTTCGGCTATTCACCATAAGATTCATCTGTTATAGTCACGAGCAGCGTGTATTTGTTCAAAATGATGTCTTTTAGGAAGGGTGGGAGACCAGGTTCCCTAGCAGCCTCTATGACTGCTCTAACATTACGTGAATGATATTGCGTGCTGCCTCATCATATGCAAAGAACCCTGTGTGGCCTATCTTGTCTTCAGCAGTAAAGGAAAATTTGTAGCTGTTCAGATATATATGGAAGGGGGGTGGGGTGGGGTGGGGGGGGGGGATGTTCAGATCAAGCGAATGATGGGCAGGTTTGGCTATAACAAAAATGAAGGTATTGTATATAAATAAACAAGGGGATCCATAGCATTAAGTTCGTTCAGATTTTTGTGTTCTGCAATGACTGGGACAACTGCTTCTTGTTGATTTGGCTGAGGTGATGGAGGATAATATACTTGGAACTGGTTTTTCCTAAGACTTTTATCAGAAAATAAAATTGTTATATTTTGTCTTGTTAATATGTGCAAGATAAAACAGTATTTATGTGAATAAGGTCACTGTGTACATGGTTCAGCAGGTTACCTTTCATAGAATGGTTGTGCCTCTTCATTCAAGAACCAACGACAACTGTAGCTTGCACAGACCTGAGTTTTTGCCTGTGCTGTATAGGTAAAATTTAGATATTATACAGAACACTCAATTATTATAAGAACAAAATGTAACATATTGTGAAGAAGAATGATCACATACAATCCAACAAAAACTACAACAGACTGAGTAGACTGTGAAGTTGATGGCTGAGGTATAACAAAATTCATGGCATGCTCAGCCCAGAGCGTTACTTTAAGCACATTTTTTTGTGGCTGATGTATTTGAACGGTGGTTGTGGAATTTACCTCAATTTTTTTATGATGACTTCTCTCAGTGGGAGGACCTTTTCTTTGCTGCTCAAAAGCTTATCAACTACGTTGCTGACAGAAGTGGTAATGCCTAATACATCTACATGCAACAAATAAGATTACATAAATTAGATTGAGCCTGAGAAACAACAAATATGCAGAGACCATAATAACAATGCTCACAAATTCTTAGTGATCAAATACTGCACTCATTTTTTTTGATTTATTTCTGAATTAGACAGATTGCTCTCGATGCATAGGTCTATTTGATGTATTCTTTGAAGCAAGAGCATCTAAATCCCATGGGAGTCAATTATCCAGTTGTGTACCCATTTAGAATTTGTTTTTTTGGTCCTGATGTTACCCTCATTCAAAAAATATTTTTTATACCGATCTTACCATCAAACAGAAAATTAGAATTTGAGTGGCACTTAAGCTATCCTGACCCCACGCAACTAACAGTACCTTATAAGTAGGCCTAAACTTGTTAACCCAAGTCATTTAACTGTTATAATGCCATCAAAATCTCCGGCACAAACATATTTTTCTAAGATTATGAAAGAAAGATCGGGCATCATCCCCACAATTGAGGAATGATTAGGTCACATCTAATCTAGAGAAATATATACTCTCAATATTTGCAGTCAATACTCAACGGAATTACATGTATGAAAGTGAGCGAGTTATATGTATGAAAGTTCCCAGTTCAAAAAAGTGGGGGTACGTACCTGCAGGTTCTTGGTATGTAGCTCCACTGTTATCTACAGACGTAAAGTTTGTAGAGTCCTTATGAAAATATTCCGTCTTGTCTATAGGACCTTTTGGTCCTAGTATTTGGCCTGAACCAAAATCTAATTGTGACACTTGCTGTTGAGATTTCATTGACTATGTTAATAAATTGAACTATCAATTCTCAAAAAATTAACAAGCTTGGTCCTCGATTCTTACCTTCTGATGAAATGCGTAACCTCTGGCATGTCCTTAATCTCTTTCCTCTCACGAGCTGCATGCTTAAGCAACTTATCCCGACTAATCAAAGTGGCGTATCAACCTCGTGGGTGAGCTCATTGGCAGAAAGTGGTACCTCAGATTTGGAGTCATCGCTGTGTGCATCGTCTTCGCCTTCCTTCTTGACTTGACCGAAGCCATCTACATCTCCCCATGTAGATGCATATACGGCCTCACGCCAAGTGCCACGACGCCATCGTCCTCCTCCTTGACTTGGTCAGTGTCGTCCTCATCACCCACGTACACTTTTGCTTGTTGATGTCCCCAGATGAGTGCATTGTCAATGCCAACACAAAGACAATAGAGGGTAAGTATACAGAATAAGAGGAAGAAGAAGAGAACTCATTCAAATGACCAAAAGCCAAAGAAAAGTCAAAACAGGGTTATTTGAAATGAGCAAAACTTGGTCCCCAAGGACATGGCCAACAAGCCAAGCAAAGCACAACTAGCCCTCAAGAAGAGGCAGAAAAGGGATCAACACAACTAGCAAAGCTCAAAGCACCAAAAAACCGCTAGAACCTCCAGAAGAGGCAAAAGCTCAACGCAGCTCAAAGTGGAACTCCCCCTGAAAAGATGTAATATCTCAAATGAATGCATACATGTTGGATTTGTGTGTCACTCTCCCCCTTGTTGGCATATATACTTATTATCAAACTAAAGCCCAAAGACTACAACTCCCCATCAAAAAATGCTATGAAAAAAAAGGGATGCAAAATGCAGAAGCTTCAAGAGCATAGCAATCAGAGTGAAAAGATGCTCTAGGTAGTTCTCTGTATAGCAACAAATACAAGTGCTAGCAAATGCTCAAACTGATCAAGTGAAACGAAATATGAAGTTAAGCACTTTTGTTCAATTTTAAGCAATTTAAAACGAGATTCACCACTAAAAGTAGCACATAGCAGGTATAAGCAAGAAATCAACCTAGTGCTAACAAGTGTATGCAAGGTGAACTACCCCAAGCAGCGGCCACACATCATGTCAAAGACAAACCTAGCACTTGTGTTCTCATTAAATTAGTCAAAAACATGTGTGTGCGAGAGGTTATCGATACTGTCAGCTTTAGTTCACAACCATGCCAAGCCATAAGCTTAAGACAATGATTTAGGGCATCCACTACGAGGCTCAAGTTCAATCATAAGTGCAAGTGAAAGCTGTCTCGATACCTCGACGTGGGATAGTGTAGACCCATCTCGATCTTTTCTCGTCACTTAACTTGGATTTCAAACTCGCAGCTTATTAACACAAGAATTAGTCAAAAACATGTGTGTGCGAGAGGTTATCGATACTGTCAGCTTTAGTTCGCAACCATGCCAAGCCATAAGCTTAAGACAATGATTTAGGGCATCCACTACAAGGCTCAAGTTCATCCTAAGTGCAATAGGAAGCCGTCTCGATACCTTGGCGTGGGGCAAGATAGACCCATCTCGATCTTTTCTCGTCACTTAACTTGGATTTCAAATTTTATCACAAGTTTATTAGGATTTGTCCAAGCAAGTGAATGGCTCAAAACATGAGGCGTAGCAACCTAGCATATAAATGATAGCAAATGGGATCTCAACATATCGTACACATGCTATTTGCAATCTCAGTGGTGAATATTTTTCAAGTTTAACAATAATTAAGCATGTTAACATATTATAAAACAAGCTTAGCTCATAACATGTATCAAGTGATCAAAGAGAGCCTAAGCTGGAAGCACTATCTCACAGAATATACCATAGAGAGCATAATTTTATTCTAACAGCTATAATCATGAAGCTCAAATATGCTCTATCATACATGATGCTATGAAATGCAATATGATACAAAATCAAAAGCAAAACTAAGCTCCAAAGAAAATCAAAACCATGGTCAGAAGAAACAATGACATCTCTTGCCACCAAATCTGCTACCTCATCAATGTTGCTAACCCACAGCTACAAGAACTATGCTTGATAATTTATTTAAGAAAATTAGTGACATGATGCAATCAACAATATGAACCACATCTATTCCAAAATATTCCACATGACGCAAGGAGTACAATGCCGCAATTTTGTTAAAAAGGAGATGTATACTTACTTACCCTTAGCACATTTGCACGTATCCATCATCTACATTGTTGCCCAGCCTTCCCATTGCCAGAAGAAATTACCTGATGTGAAACCTGTTAGAATGTTAGAATGAGGCCAACCACCAACCAAATGTATTGCTAGGCCCAAAGGGGCAGTTATACAATGTACAATGTGCAGAGAAAGCCCTCAAGTAGAGGGAAATTGTAGAAAGCCATGACCAGACAGAAAGGCATTTTTCTCTACCTCGATGAAAACCTGACTGGAGTTCAATTGATTGGTAAGGAGGAGATACTCAGAATATAAAAATACTAAACAACAACTTCCCTACAGTATCAAGATGTACAAAAACTGAAAAAAGATTTTGAAATGTGCTATGTAGATGGTAATTTAAGACAGACTGGACATCTCGACCGAACTAACTAACAGGAAAGGCACAACTGCTGCAGAGTTGCATTACATCTTATCTTATAGAGATAGATTCTGAAATTTGATATACCAAAAGTATACACCTGGTGCCTGATGGCAGAGCAATCTATCTAACACAGATTATATAATAGCACTTCCCATGGGGAAGCCTCAAGGGTAACATCAATGAGCTTAGACCAGCGGCAGCCTCTAATCTAGATTAGTTGAAACTCTAGCCCAAGGACATCAAAACTCACATCTTGTCTAGAAATTCAGGCAATAATTACAGCAATATCGCACTGAAACTTTGCATAAACAGCCTATATAACAAACTAACAACGGAAGGATTTCCTTTTGGCTTCCCTAACTGTTACGGGGGCTCTCTACCCCATGGTTTCAGGAAAAAAAAAAAAACTGTCATCGGATTAGAAGATACAGGATGCGCTCGCTATTTCGCAAGGTACGAGTTGTGGCGTTACCGGTGGCCGGCAGCTCCTCGGAGGATTTGGGGGCGGCGAGAGAAGCATCCGCTCTGAGCTCTTGGAAATCACAGGAAACGCCGCCGGAGCTGCGCTCGCCTCTGCTCGCCAAAGCGACTCCAACGTGGCCAGCGTTGGCGAGGACGAGGCGACGGAAGACGACGAGGCCGGGTTGGACGGCAGCACGGACGGCAGCACGGATAAGCTGGCGGCGTCGGGGCAGGCTCCCGCGGCAGGAAAGAGCCGGGTGGCCGCGGCGGCACGGGCCCGCAGAGGAGCGAGGAGGTCGACCGCGCGGCCTCACTGGGAGGGAAGGAGCTGCCGCACGCCCCCAGCGGCCTCCGGCTGCGCGCCCGCGGCGGAGCTGTCGTGAGTCGGAGGCACTCCGCGCCGGCGCCCGAGTCCGGGATGCCATCCACTCGTGAGTCGGAGGAGCTCGGATCCACGAGTCGGCCAGCGAGGGAGGCGTGGCGGCCGGCGCCGGTGTCGATTTGGAGGCGGATTTGGTGGGCGTTGTCTTGGCCGGCGCGGACGCCGCAGCGCGCTGCAGGAAGCTCAGGCCTCCTCTGCACGGGTAGGACGGGGCGAGCCGGTCGGCCTCGTCCGCGGTGTCGAGCGGAGGAGGCGCAGGGTGTCCGGCGGCACAGGGAAAGAAAAGGAAAGGATACGAAGACGAAAGGAGAAACGGGTGCCTTCCTACCCGTGCTGCAACGGTCGGATTTTGGGTCGTGAAACACAGGTCTAATTTTGGGTCGGTGAAACACATGTCGATCCTACTCCAGCCTACTAACTTCACTTGCTCTAATTTTCCTATAACCTCTTACTGGTATTAGTCATTCTCCTTGTGTTTGTTTCAACACAGTCACTGCTTCAAATAATCCACTTGTATCTACCTACTCTGCAGGTCTATTGTTCCAAAATGTACATTCTTCTAACCTCATAGGATTTTTTTTTTTCTCTCTAGTGCTTCCTACTTGTGTTGTTGTCAAGTACCAACATCTTCTCTCTGCAAGTGCCTTCCACACACTACATAAATTGGTTAGTATATACACTGTAATTTAGAGGTTTAATCCTAGTTGTTTGTTTACCAGCTCTCCTTGTTCTGTATAAATTAAAGTTACCATTGTTTTCTTCTAACTGCTACTTGGGTTTGGGTTTCCATTACGATGATCATGCCATGGCTGAACATGCATAGTTTTCAATTTTTATAATTCAGAGTTACCATGTTAGCTATTCAAAGATAGATATGTGCTCACTTTAAATTGAAGTTACATTGTTTGATTTTAACTATATGTCACTGTTAGTCAAGGGTTGGGGTTTTCATTACAATGATCATGCCACCGCTTCAACTGATCCACTTGTACTTACCTACTCTACAGGTCTCTTGTTCCAAATGTACAATCTTCCAACCTCATAGGACTCCTCTCTATCGATTTGTACTTCTGTTGTTGTCAAGCATCAACATCTTCTCTCTGCAAGTGCATTCCATGCCATTTTTTTGATTGGTTAGTATATAAAATGTTTGGGAGTTTAATCCTAGTTATTTATTTATCAGCTCTGCTGGTTGTTTGTGCTACTTTTTCCCTTTTCTGATATTTCAGAGTTGCCATATTTTTAGTTGTTCACAGAGATATGTGCTCTCTTTAAATTGAAGTTTCTGCTACTTAGGGGCTTCGTTTCCATTACAATAACCATTCCATGACTCAACATTTCCACATTGTAACAAGTCTAGTAGAAAATGTTGTCTTCCTAATACTAATAAAGGACGAGAGCTCATGTGAGCATCTTTAACTGTGTCAGTCTTATTACCTTTTTATTGTTGGGGAATTACCTGATATCCTTAAAATGTGTTTCATAGATTTATCACCATTTGTCGAGTATCTTAGCTGTGTGAGCTAGAAGAGTAGTAGTTACTTGATCATGTGAATATAAGTCAACCAATGCTTAACATTTTTCAATACATATGGTATTACTCAGGTTCATGCTCATGTATCTTAGCTGGTTGTTTATGGTCTCCAGTGGACCTGGGCCAGGTTTGGTACCAGCTCATGTGTATAGCGAGCCGGGTCGATTCTACTGTGAAACATGTATCTCCAATGTTGTAAAAGAAAAATTAGTTTATACATTTTAACTCTACCACACACTGTCATGTGCTACTTAAAATTTAAATTCACATCCTGCCCCTTGCTATTCGGTTGTTGTCCGCTTTTCTCTTGCTAATCTTTGATGCAACTATTTATAGAAAGTTTTTTTTCTCACTTCAAGTGCCCTGTTGTGCTAGCAGTTTCATATGCTTAAATAAAACCTGCAGAAACAAGCTGTATTGGCAGTACTTGCTGCTTCTGTACATGACCTAATTTACTATTTCTGCACACATGAGTTTAGCCATAAGAGAACACTTCTCAATTTGTAGAACTTTCTTGAACTACTTGCCTATTGCCTTGATGTACTGCTGCAGAATATAATTTGCACCCTTAAGTTTTCAACTCAGTAACTACTATAAGTTCTCAGCCCTGATTTTTTTTTTTTTTTTTTTTTTTTTTCAAAATAGGACATCTTTGTTCTTCGTACATGGTAAAATATTCTGCTTTTCTGTTGACATGGTTGACTAATGGAGCATAATGTAGCATATATTGGTATGTACTCCACAGTACTTGAACTCATTCATGTTTTCATTACATACGGATAGAAGAACACTGAATATTTTCAATCTGTCTTCTCTAGGTAAGCTCCATTGAATTCTCATAATTAACATGACAGAATGTTGCTTGAATCAGAGTATTAGTAATGCAAGGTGATTGCTCTTTTTCCAGCTCCTCATCAATGATCTCGTAATAACATAACATGAAGCTACTATTTCATTTGAATAACCTACTTGTTTTGAGCTCTTGCTGCACCCATCTGCAGACTCCTATCTTCTTCCCTCACCAAGTTACAACTTTCTGAAACCAAGGAGATGGAACACTTCACGGTGGAGCAGGACGACGCCCTGCAGCTCTTAACCTCCCTACAACACCTCGAATTTTATGATTGCGAGAAGCCGCAGAGCCTCCCAGTGGGGCTACATAGATAGATAGACAAGCCTCAAGACATTAGAGATCAGGAGATGTCCATCTATCTGCTTGCTGCCCAAGGACGGCCTCCCTAATTCCCTTCAAAATTTGAATACCCAAGGCCAGCCTTCCAACTTAATTGAAGCTAATTGATGTCAGAAATGGCAACAGCGATATGATCTAACAAGGCAGTGCTGCAACCTGATAGGAAGTATCCCAATAGTCAGAGCATGACTAATCAAGGTAACATCAACATAGGGTGGATATATTTTGCTCATATGTCAACATGGTTCACTAATGGGATAGGGGATGTTGAATATTTTCGAACTGGGATTTGTTCTCTAGGTAAGCATAGGATTCTCTCATAATTAACATAGCAAAAACATTGCTGGAATTCGACTATTAGTAATGCAAGGTGATTGCTCTTTTCAGTTTCAAGCTTGCAATGTCTGATCAGAAGTAGCCAAAATTATACCCAAAAAGTCATGCCCACTGATGAATTATATGCTTTCAACTGCTAAACTGTACATTTGCAAATATGTCTATTTGTTTTAGATTGTATAAGATCTATG
Organism: Hyparrhenia diplandra; assembly: GCA_015847255.1. Classification (NCBI taxonomy): domain Eukaryota; kingdom Viridiplantae; phylum Streptophyta; class Magnoliopsida; order Poales; family Poaceae; genus Hyparrhenia; species Hyparrhenia diplandra. The sequence continues at coordinate 240,704 of JADLZK010011241.1, read as the reverse complement.
GACACAACCACCCATGTCCCATGATGTTTTTTTATCCCCTGTCCACCAGTAGCTGTAGATAAATTTTCGTATTCATTCTAATTAATTTCAGTATATATTCAAGAAACTAATATGATATACTTTATTTATGTTCCTTTAGTTTTGCGGGTCATCTCATTGGAATACACGTGAGAGCAGAGGAGACAGAACCTGTATAATGTTATTAATCCTCTGTTCCAAGTCTTCATCTGTTCCTTGGTGGCTGGACTCCTTATATGAATTGGCATCAACTTTTATATGCACCCTTGGTCCTACCCACGCTACTATCTACCTGCTGATCAGAAGCTATTATTCAGCTGCGCAAGCAGGCATGTTGAGCAGCTCTGAACCAAATCCTCCTTCGATATGAGGTGAGTGTTATTATTTCTTCTTGCCGTGCACTCATACAGGTAATCGGTTCCAAATATCGATCAAGTTTCTACAACTCTAATTTGTTTGTAATCTGGTTAGCAGAGAATTTTGTCAAGTTGTCTTGCCAAGATCAAGACCAGTTTCGGAAGAAATCTACTTTGCTCGCCTGCCATGAACCAATGAAGTTGGGCAAGGTTTCATGCAAAAAGACTCATTTACAAGGATGTAAGGACGAAACCAGGTTGGAACATGCTAAGCCATCCTCAAAGCTGAAAGCATGCTCAAATGCATATGACGTTCTCCTGTATGAATGTGCCTTGCTCTCCAATCTCTAGACAGTTTTATCAGAGCGAACAATGAAACTAACAATAGTTGCAATACGGGGAGAACAGATAATGTTCCTGTTTCAGAATGTATTTTGGCAACCTCTTTTTGTTTCCTGGTATGCAATATATTGTTCATGTTCAGTATAATGAGTTGCTGACCACGGCCAAAGAGAACTGAAAGATACAAAGGTAAAGAAGTTGTATAGTTCAGATTCGCAATTCACGAGTGATTTTCGCAAACATCTGGGCCAAATGGCATTTGCCACTTTGCAAGCACTGAACTAGTATAAGAGAAAAACAGACGAATTTTGTGTTTCCTGAAAAAATTTTTAGGAAAATAGCTTTTGTCATAAGTCATCATCCCATAAGATCTTGTCGTTTCAAGAAACCACCAGCTGTATACTTGAAATTCCCATCTGTCTCATCCGGCGTTAGCGCGACCACCCAACCCAAGGGGGAAATGGCGGGAAAGCGAGCGGCAGTTTGGCGCCAATCTGCAAAACGTGAAAAATGACCCATCCCCTCATTTGCCTGCCTATCGCATCCAGTTGCTCTCCTCTTCCTCCGGCGAAGGAAAGGGGATCGAATCGAATCGAAGCGAAGGGACGGCGATGCAGATCCGGGTGCAGTGCGGTTGCGGCGAGTCGTCGTGCCCGGAGTGGGCCGTCGTGGAGCTGCAGGGCGTGGTGCAGCCGCAGGCCTCCTTCGCCGGCGACATCCGGGGACTCCACATCGGCCGCCTCTGCTCCGCCTCCTCCCCATCCTCATCTTCCAAGGCAAGAGATCTCGCTTGATTCGCTGGCCCTCTCTTGTGGTCTGGTTTCTTGGCTGATTTCGAGGTGCTCTCCGTGTGTGTGTGGTAGCAGGCAGGGTACACCTTCACGGTTGGGTACCATGAGCTCACCGGGACGAAGGTGACGCTCAAGAAGCCCCTGCTGGTGCTCCGGAAGAAGAAGCTGAATACTGGTTGTGGGGAACAGGAGCCACCTGAGGTGGAGCTGGAGGTGATGGGCATCATCCGGCACAAGATCCTCTTCAAGGACCGCCCCAAGGCCCTCATCTCAAGTAACCCCCCCGCTGCTTTTTCCCCACTCCATTCTCCTCACCCTAAGTAGTAAATCTGAATTTTGTTTATCAAATGGCTGATTGCGTGATCATCTTCTCCAGAGCCGCCAACCAAGGAGAAGAAGACCCTGCAGCCAGCAGCAAAGTGATGCCACGCCAGCAACTCGATGGCCCTTGAGAATCTGAAGCTCCCTTGGTTTGGCTGTGTTCCCTGAATATTGCGACTGTTCTAGTCTTGACTGGGTTTCGTTGATACGTTGTCCCTGTAAAAGTTTAAGGATGTTCACTTGCATTGAATTGCAGCTGGTAGAACATTTTAGTTCTTTTAGTGTCACCCAAAACTTCTCTTACAACATCGAGGAAGAGAAACAACAAGAAGAAGACATCCCAATCCCAGCACTAGGCGAAGAGTGCTAGAAATCACAAATATACTAGCGACACTGGGAGGCGCGGAGCCATTTTGGGCGCGTTTGGGAGGGTGGCCCCTGGGCTCGGCTCACACCCTAAAGCGTAATTTCGTGTTTGGCATCATTTTCATCTCTCTCGGCCTAGCTCGCACGCTGCTCAAAGCAGCCCATAGCCTGGCTCCACTGGTACGCCAGAAAATGGCGTAGCAATTGGGTCTGGTTGAGTGGAGCGCCGGGTGGCTCTCGTGGGTGAGATGGCCTCACCTCTCAGCTTCTCACCACGACACTGCTCCTGTCCCCTTCTCGCGCGGTCTCTTTGGGGAAACCACGACGGTCGGATGTAGGGAGGGAGGCCGCCGCCGCCAAGGAACGCCCGTCCTCGCAAGGCTGGCCGTGGCGCCGGCTGTGGGATGCCCTTATATGAGCGGGCAGCGCTGTGCTATCGGGTTGCCGCCAGGGGATATTTTTCCGACCACGGTTCGACCTCCCGAGGTAGTGGGAACTTGATTCGGAGATGGGGAAGGTCGATTCACGCGTGAGCTCCCAACCATGGATGAGCTGTGGACACCTTCGCACGGGTGGCGCATCGTCACCACGGGAGCAAGTAGAGCTGGCCGGGCGGAGTGGAACGTCGTGGGTGAGCGTGGTTGAGGAGCGCCGGCCTGTGCGTGGCGAAAAGCGATAGGCTCGACATGGTCGGTCCAGCGCGAGAGGGCTTCGAGGGTGCTCGCGAAGGTCGAGCGGTGAGCGCGGCTCGCAAAGTAGGCGGCGAGGGCGGCGGTGGAGCTCCAATGAGAACAATTGAGCGGGTGGTGGGCGAACTCGTGAGCACAACAGCTTTTGACATGCTTCATCCTCGACATAGCCGTCCAAGGCGTGTCGCGAGCTCGGCGGCCGGCGACGCAACTACAAGCAATGGCGTTCGTTGTGCTCTTCGTCTTCTTGTTGCCCCTAACTAGGGCGCCCCTCGTGTGCTCGGCAAAATGCGAATGAAGATTGAAAGGTGAAAGAACGATGGCAAGGTTACTAGAATGTTTGTGGAGTGTAAGCATATCCGTGCGGGTCGACAACCAAACACGATCTCAATTGAACCCGAGTCCGCATTTGGGGCGGTGCACCAACTAAGTAGGGGTGGCTCATGGGATCCAAGCTTTAGCTGGCCACGACTTGAATGACAAAAGCCACCCTTCCAAACACGCCCTTACCGACTTGTCCACGATAGTGGGAGACACTCAAGGATCAAGCATTCACGCTGGATTGGGGGGTTCAAAGTACACCACGGTTTTTAAATTTCGCCGCTTCCCATCGGCGGGGCCAACCCAAAGGGCAAAAGCGTATCCGCCCTACAACCATAACGGTTGTAGACCTTCGGCCTTGTTTAGATTACAAATATTTTCAACTCGAACTCTTGTAGTACTTTCGTTTGTATTTGATAAATACAGTCCAATCATAGGCTAACTAGACTCAAAAGATTCGTCTCGTGATTTACGACTAATATGTGCAATTAGTTATTTATTTTACCAATATTTAATGTTCTATGAATGTGTCTAAAAATTGATGTGGAGAGAGTAAAAAAATTTGGAATTTGAGGTGTATATGTAAGCAAAGGCCTTCCTTGCTCCCGGCGCCAAGATCCCGTCGAGGTCAACGTTGCAGGGCGGAGTTGAAGTGACGGTCGACGTGTTTTATCCACGCGGCGAGGGCTGTATCCGCGCAAACTGTCATCACAAGAAATTGGAGAAATTTCGAAATATGACTGTTATTGGCGTGCCCCGCACAATATGACACAGGAATTCGTTGGCCTTTTGAAATATGACCTCGATCACGCGAATTGTTTTGAAATATGACCATTTCAGGTTTTGCCTATTTCTAAAATTCCTGAAATTATCTTGCACTATTTGGACACGTGAAAAGACTCATTTACCCTCTTGTTATTTTCTCTTCTTGGCTGAACAGATCGACGGAAAGAGACGGGGGAATCGTGGCCTTCTTTTTTCGCGTCCCACGCGTGGCTTGTCTTGGCCCCGCGCCCGCCGGATGCAACTCTATCATCAATCCAGTTCCCATTTTTCATGCGGACCATGCCCAAATGATCTCTACCAAATGGCGGTACAAGTTGCGGCGGCTTGTTGATTACTACCAATGGATTCGAGTGACGCCATATACGTCCGATGATGATTATGGTCGAAACGGCATTGCTTGCTTTGGATGATGAACTTATCGCAAAGCGCGCATAATCTAAAACTCCTATATAGGAGCTCCCCACTATTTATCCTTAGGGAATTCTCGGCCCTCCGATTGGTCCCGGGAGTGATAACTGAAATTGAAACTGAAATGTAGCTCTTGCGCGTCGTGGCGATGTCCCACCACCAGCTTGCCCGTCCTTTCTTCACGCGCCGCACCCAGCGATGGGCGGCCCGGCTTGCTTCTTGCAAGCCCGCCGCTTGCATTTGCTCGTAGACCCTTCCCCTACCTCCCGGACGAGCTGGCGCCCGTCGCCGCCACATCGAAACCGCCGCCCGTGCGGTGGCATTGATGGCCACCCGGTCGCCTTCCCTCTCCTAGTGGCGCCACAGCGACCGCCAACCGCCTCGACCCGCCTATAAAGCCATAGCCGAACCCTCCCTTCCCCATCCTTTCGTTTCGGCGACTCAAATCGCCGCCATCACCGGCCGCCGTCCGTCGTCCACCGCTAAGCGTCGAGGAGAACCCGGAGGTCAAGCCGCACCCGAACGGAGCATTCCCCGCCCTTTCTTTCTTCTTTCAGCGAGTTTGTGCTCACCGGAGCTTCCTTTCTCTTTGCGGATCGCCGCCGCCGTCGTCCTCGCTGTGGTGAGCTCTGCCCGTCGATGCCGTGGGTCGCAGTAGTGTCCGCCGTCGCCCCGCGATCACCCCGGGGCTTCCCGCAACGCAGGCCGAGGCCGGAACGCCGCATCGCCCGCCGCGCGGGCGAGTCCGGCCGGTTCCCATGGAGCTCCTATAATCATGCTGTCCGGACACCTTGCGCCCATCGCCACAACAAACCACGTCGTCTGCCGCTCCACCAGTCCAACAAACCCAGGTAGCAGCATGATTTCCTTGAATTAATTTACTTCCTAATACATGACTGCTTCATGTTTGATAAAATGCCAAAGTAGGATGCTCAGATGTGGCAAACTTTTTGATTTAGTTTACTTCCTGGCATAAGCAGGACTACAAGTTATGGTTGGTAGGTCACTCCCTTGGAGGAGCATCGGCAGCGTTGCTTGCTATAATGCTACGGAAGAAGTCAAAGTAGGAGCTTGGTTTCAGTCCGGACATTATTTCTGCTGTTGGATTTGGAACTCCACCTTGCATATCAAAGGAAGCTGCTGAAAGTTGTGCGAGCTATGTCTCTACTGTTGTGCTACAGGTTATGCTTCATCTTTTGTTGGATTCAGAATTTAGTTCCCATTGTCTTTTTTTTGTTGAGTTGTTTGTCATTTTTAATCTGGTTGTTTCTTCACTTGCTGCAGGATGATATTATACCTAGCCTTAGTGGAGCTTCATTGGCAATGCGAAATGAAATACTCAAAACAGATTGGTAAGTATTGTGTTTGGACTGGTAGTAAATGACAAGAACTTTTGTCCAGGTAGCTTTCACAGTAGAAAGAACACTGATAATTTGCCTTTTATATGTTGCTTTTGGACACCATCCTAGCACATGGACTATTTTTGTGTATGCTAAATGTTAAAACATTTGGTTAACAGATGTCCCTTTATAGATGATGCCTGTACCATGTGGCCTTGCAGGGTAGGTGTTCTGGAAATGGAAGACATGAAGCATATAGTGGATATCGTGACTAACGCTTCGTATTCGATAAAAATCCAAAGTAATAAGTTCAGATGCGTCAGAAATTTTTAGAAAAGCCTTTTCATTTAGTATTCGTGACTAAATGAAATTATGTTATAGAGGTGGTGATTGTGAATTTGTCTTACTGAATCTTCATCATAGTGTTGTGTGAACTTCTGAAGGTAGGAGCAATTCGACAACCTAGAAATGCACCTTTAGTTTTTGTTCACCTGCAGCTGATCATTAAGATGGCTGGTGGCAGCGTCGGGCCGTCGGCTACAGTTAGCCATGGTGAGTCACACAGTTCCAGAGCTTTTTGGTAGAAGGAATAATGCTGATGGATCCCCTCGGATCCTCCTTTTTGTTTTCTAATCTAATCTAATGACACTGTTCCTTATACTCGCCTTTGTCTACTATTTTTAATGGAACTGAATAAACATACACATCATGAGAACACTGTTTTGCTGAAGAAAAGCACTTGGTACAACTCAATTTTTTTTGTTAAGAACTAGAGATCCAACGACGTTGGTAATAATGGTTAGTTATTTAGTGATGAGATAACCATGGGTTTGTTATTTGACTTGCAGCCGAGACCACATTTGGAAGGATGTCTGATCTCATTGGATCCTTTATGGCATATCCTAAGAAGGATGAGCCTAGAGGTAGTTAAGCCTTACAAATTCCCTTTGGTTCATTTGTTGTTTCTCACTTTATCAATGAGATGTGATAGTTAAATATCTATCAAGTACGATGCTAAAAGAAAACTGCAAGCATGTGCGGTTCGATCTTATAACCTTTTAGGCCTACCATGTTGTAGTATTTAAAATGAACCTACTCTTATCAAAACAGCGTTGTTATTGCCCAAATTTTTATTGGTTCTGGTGTTTTATGCAGAATCGTTACACCGCCAGACAAGCAACATGGATTTAAGGGCAAGGTAATGTGCTTGCTGTGCTCTTTATCAAGCCCGCAATAGCACTGAACAGTAAATAGCTTTTGCGATGTTACTTATCCATGCTTTGTTTTCTTCAGAGGCTCTGATGGCTCTTGCAGTTCACCTTCTCTTAGGAAAAATGCCTCTGTGTCATCTATCTGAAGTCAACTCTACATTGATCAGTTGCTTTGCTTCAAATGCAAGGTATTTTTGTTAGCAAGGAAAGGCAACAAGAATGCTGAAGAAAACCTTAAAGTGACGTTCAAATTATAAACTGGATGAAATACGTTAGTTGAGTTTTTTCCTAAGCTATATTGCTTTGATGGATGTGACAATGGTACACACGATAAGGATTATGCCACCGTGGAGCTTATTAGCATGCTTTGAGAAACATTTGGTGCCTTATAACATCTTATTTGATGTATTATTATCTGGTACAAAATCTTATTTCAATTTCATTATGTAGGTGACATATTTGAATTAACAGAACGGGGAGAATCATGGTTGTAGTGGGGATAGTAGATCCAAATTCTTTTGGTTTAACGAAATGTATATGTATCCAAATCCTAACAATGCACTATGTACATCATTATAATTATTTCTTGATTTTTTAGCTACCTGTGTTTCTGTAACTGCATTTATCTGATATATATATAGCTAGCCTGCCCACTTATCACATACTCAATACACCGATATTTCAACTTTCTATAATAAGCTCATATCTTTTTTTTTTTTCAAGAGCACGCCTAGGTGCGTTTTTTCATTAAAATTTGAAAGAGATAATAAGCTCATATATCCTTATCTTGCAGTATTATGCAATTTCCTCTTATGATCATTGCATTTTTCTTAATTTCCGCAAAGAACGCCACGGGTGGTTTCCTAGTATCTTACAAGGTAGGGTTCCGTTCCAATGCTAAACAAAATGAGCTTCTAAATCTATTGGTTACTGTTTGTAAAATGGAGTCTCGTGTTATTATCCTCCATACTGGTTGGTAACCTGGACTCGAGCTTTTGTCAATTGCTAATGCACTAGACATGATGGGCAGCGGCTATGTATGGATTGCATCTTGTTGGCTTTCTGCTTATCTTGAAGCTAATCCATTGGCCCCTGCGGAAACTATTGATGTATTTTACATGGTTGTTACATTTAAAATATTGTTGAAAAATATTTGTCCAATCTGTACATGCAAACCGAAGGGCTTGGAGGCGTCCAGGAGGGTTTGGAGGTGTCCAGGATGGCTTAGAGGCGTACAGAATGTGTCTAGACCATATGGAATGATTGAGGTGTAGAAAAGTAATTTTTCCTAGCTCAAACAGGGGAAACAGAGCACTGGAAGTTTAGAAATAGGTAAAAATCCGAAATAGTCATATTTCAAAACAATTCGCATGACCTGGGTCATATTTTAAAAGGTCAACAAATTGTGCGGGGCACACCAATAACGGGTCATATTTCGAAATTGAGAAATTGAGGGTAGCGGACCGAGGTCGGATCAAGAGGAGGCAGTGATGCGCTAGCCAGCCACATGCATCGGAATTGGATGGAGAAAGAGCATCATCGTTCAGCAGTTGGGCCGCTGGCTTCAGCAGAATCAGAGAGGGCGAGAGACACATGGCCGGGTATACCTGCATGCATGGTGCCACATGCTGCATCAGCGTGTCCAATGCCATGTTTGTTTTGCGATTCGCCGTACCGCCCGCGTTTGTGGCGCGAGAAGATGGCACTACATGTGTTTGAGTGTTTCTGTCGCTGGATTAATTATTCCCAACAACTAGTAACCAAAAACAGACATCCCCGTCCATCACCATCAGCGCCGCAGTTTAAGAACGCTTCCTTTCTCCTTCCCTACTTGTAGTACTCAAAATTTAAAGTTTATAATTAATTGATTGATTATTCAGACCATTGGATTGGATTGCACACACAGGATGAATTCGTCAATGGTCGCAGCAAAAGGAGCTGTCGCGTGCCTTGTTGTAGCTGTCAAACAACCAGTGATTTATTTGGGGTTGGATTGCGAATACTCACCTGGGCACACCAATGGCCACAGAAACAAGAAAATTCAGGGTCACACGTACGTATATTGTTTTTTTTCCAGCGGTAGCAAAACCTTATTGACGTGAAACAGTAACCAAATTAAACCACCGCCACGCACGTGGTCTTGTTCTTGTGTGGACGTTTCACATCCTGATGATCGATCAGGGTGGCCGCTTGACTTGTCCAGCTGGACCGCACACCGTCCACCGTGGATGTGACCCATCCATCCACTGCTTTCTCATTCCGATTTTCTACCACCAATCCCTCCTACCAAGCTACTAGTGATTGCTTATATTTATATATTTTATATTATTTTATATTTATATAATACAGTTGGTTAGCTCAAATGGGGTTTTCAAGTATCTGCAAATCTTTGTTATCCCAATATTGTAGTTTTTAGCTGACCAAAATCTTAATAATTCAATCTGTTGTTCTTGCTTCATCCATCTTAATGTATATATCTTCCTGTTATTGTATTAATTTTACAACTATTGTGCGGTTCGGTTGTTAGAGCATCTTCAAAAATATCCTAAATTTTAGTCCTAAAAACATATAGTTTTACAACTCCTAAAAATATTTGTAAGAAAGGCATTTTTACATCGAAAATCCTATAGTATTTCTAAATTATCCTAACCACTTTTATATATTTCCTCTCTCTATATATACATCAGTAATCCTATAGTATTTCTAAATTATCGTAACAATTTATATATATATTTTTCTTTATATATTTACATTAGAAATTCTTTTTTACTTTTTATTGTTTCCACGCCCTTCCACCTTTAGATGCCCTTCCTATAGAGTGTCACCTCAGCAAATTGAGCTTGGCCAGCTAGCTTGAGCCTAGGTTTTAGCCCTCTCACAAATCTTACGGGACGGGGTCTATGCATAGATCTCATTTTCTAGAAAAGAATTCTTGGCGAAACCCAAATTTGAAATGTTGTTTTAGCTATTTTACACTATAAAAAGTGCGTGGGTAACCTGCCCGGACACAGGCTTAGCCTGAAAAAAATAAGGCTCGACTTGCCCAAAGGAACAGTCATGCATAGATCTTTTTTGCCCAAATTAATTGGATTTTTTTAGCTTTGGCCCAATCCGTCCCACAAAATGCTCGGTATAATCAATGCGTGCTCGATACTCCCTTTCTCCCTTTTTTTAGGCGTCGTCGATGGTGTATGCGTCTGCACAAGTTTAACTCAATAAGTCAATATACATAAATTATGTGAAAAATTTGTATCTTTGCAAATAATAGATTAATTTAAAAACTAGATTCAAAAGAACTTTACATTGATATCTATAATAGAAATTATTTAATATATATTTAATTGAAGTTGTTTCGTAAAAAACGCATACTACGGATGGAGCGTGTAGCTTTAAAGGAGAACGAGGAATTAAAGGAGAACGAGGAATGAGAACGAGGAATGACACATGCTCATGTCCGATATGAAAGGTTCGGCGCTGTGACGTGTTATGTGTCACCCAGACGATACATCGAATATACAAAACGCTGTTTGGGCTCGTCTTGTCTGCAATCTGAGAGGACTAGAAATGGTCGCGGCGTTGCCGCGTTTGGCCAGTGTATTGGCTTCTTGCAACGTAAACTGTTTTTTAGGTTTAGGGTGAATGGGTGAGTATGGAGATTAGCCATGTGTCTGTGTTTATATATTTATATGTATGACATATAGTGCAAGTATATTATTCTATTTGCGTATGTTTGTTTGAAGTATTTATGAGATTAGCCATGTGTCTGTGTTTATATATTTATATGTACGGCATATAGTGGAAGTATATTATTCTATTTATTATGTTTGCTTGAAGTATTTATATGTGGGACATGATGTACTCACATGTGTGAATGTATAGAATATCATGTACCATATACAGTCAAGTATTATGTTATGTGTGTATATATATTGGCTGAAATGTATAGTAAAAACTTTTTACTTAAACATGTTCTATTTGGGATCCAATGTATAGATGTATTCATGAGGATTTGAAATAAATTTGATTTTGTATTTTCTGATCTTTCTACGTGATTTACAACGCAATTTCAAAGTTGTAGTGAATTTATTTATATATTAAAAAAGATTAAGTGAGTATGGAGATTAGCCATGTGTCTGTGTTTATATATTTATATGTATGACATATAGTGCAAGTATATTATTCTATTTGTGTATGTTTGTTTGAAGTATTTATGAGATTAGCCATGTGTCGTGTTTATATATTTATATGTACGGCATATAGTGCAAGTATATTATTCTATTTGCGTATGTTTGTTTGAAGTATTTATATGTGGGACATGATGTACTCACATGTGTGAATGTATAGAATATCATGTACCATATACAAATCCAAGTATTATGTTATGTGTGTATATATATTGGCTGAAATGTACAGCAAAAAAACTTTTTACTTAAACATGTTCTATTTGGGATCCAATGTATAGATTTATTCATGAGGATTTGAAATAAATTTGATTTTGTATTTTACGATGTTTCTGTGATTTACAACGCAATTTCAAAGTTGTAGTGAATTTATTTATATATTAAAAAGATTAATAGATATGGAAGACTGCATGGGCTCAATTCGGCCCACTAAGGCCCAGGAACGGATGGCAGTCCCACCCATAAAAGCGGCCTGGATTGCAATGTGATTTGGCTAAAGTTTGAGGACTTTTCTGAGAAAACAACTGAGAGCAGACACGGACTGCGGGTTTGATTTCGTTAAAGGTCGAGGACTTTTTTAGAAAAAGGCCGGGACTGGCCCGATCTTGGCCGTCCGTCCGGCCGATCGGACGGCTGGGAACGGCCAGCGACGTGGCCACTCTCTTTTTGCCTGCTTTTGGTGCTCAATTCGTATGGTAGAAGATTTGCCTGCCTGGGCTCGTCTCATCGATTCTCATCCTCTCCTCCCGATAATTAATGAGTTTCCTCATTTAGAAATTAGAATCCAAATAATAGAAACCAAGAAAACCGGAGAAAAGAAAGGGATTCGCCGTCGTCTCAGGTTGGAGAATAGAGTAGACTAGACCAGAAGACGACATCAGCGGCAGCGGCCGCAGCCATCCTTCCAACATCTCCGCCTCCCGCCGCGCCGGCAACCCGCCGTCTCCTTCCTCCTTCTTCTCAACCCATCCACCACGCACGCAGCCTCCCCACGAACCCAACGAATCGGTGGAACCCGATCCGCGTGCTGCCCTGCGGCATGGACACGGAGCCGCTGCTGCCGACGCACCTCCTCCACCCGCTGCCGGAGCACTCGGAGGTGTCCAACTTCTCCTGCCCGCCGCCTTCCCCCACCTGCCCATCCCCGGCCTCCTCCTACAAGGACCGCATCATCTTCGGCGCGCACCCACACCCGTCGCCGCAACAGAACCCGCCGCCCCCTCCGCCTCCGCCGCCGCCGCGCCGCGCTCGCACGGCGCCCACCACCGCCGCAGCACCTCCATCGACGACCTCGACCTGCCCTCCTGCTCCTCGTCCACGCCCTCGCCGCCGTCGGACCCGGAGGACCCAACTTCCTCCGCCTCCGCCACCGGCGGCGGTGCGCCCTCCTCCCTCTTCGAGTTCATCGCCAACGCCACCGGCGCCCGGACCAACCTCCACCGCTCCCGGACCGCCCCGGCCATGGCGCCGCTCAGCGCCGTTGCGCTGGCCGCCGCCGCCGCGGGCGCGGCCGACGACCACGCCGCCCCGGCCCCGCCCAAGCGCCCCGCCATCGTGCTCCACGCCTTCCTCTTCCTGCTCGCCTACCTCGCCCTCGGCGTCGCCTTCTACGCCGCCGCGCCCACCAACTTCACCTCCTCCGCGGGGCCCACGCACCCCGTCGCCGCCGACGCGCTCTACTTCTGCATCGTCACGCTCTGCACCATCGGCTACGGGGACATCACGCCCGCCACGCCCGCAGCCAAGCTCTTCTCCATCTCCTTCGTCCTCGTTGGCTTCGGATTCGTCGACATCCTCCTCTCCGGGATGGTCTCCTATGTGCTCGACCTGCAGGAGCACCTCCTCATCACCGCGCTCAAGAACCCGACCTCCTCTGCGCGCAAGCACAGACACAACTACATCTTTGACATCAAGAAGGGCAGGATGCGCATCCGGATGAAGGTTGCGCTCGCGCTGGGTGTAGTGGCTGTATCGCGTCGGTGTCGGGGCTGCGGTTCTCAGGAAGGTGGAGAGCCTGGGGTGGCTCGATGCAGTCTATCTTGGCGGTGATGTCGGTGACCACGGTCGGCTATGGGGACCAGGCGTTCCAGGCGCTGGCTGGCCGGCTTTTTGCGTCCGCGTGGCTGCTCGTGTCCACATTGGCTGTGGCAAGGGCATTCCTCTACTTGGCAGAGATGAGGATTGATAAGAGGCACCGAGCCATGGCCAACTGGGTGCTGTCCAGAGACATGACCGCCTCTGAATTTCTTGCCGCAGACATCGACAACAATGGATATGTCACGTAAGTCCATGATGAGGCCATGAGGCCCTCCTGCTTTGCATTTACTACTTATAGGTTATAGCAAGATTATGTCCAAATGATTTCTTATTTTTTTATGCTGAGGAAACATTAGCCATCCATCGATATACCATGCAAATGGGTGGTTTCAAGTTGATCCTCCAGATAGCCCTATTGGTAATAGGTCCACAAATAGCAGGCATCTAGTTTGACAATTCAAGGTCACTTCTTAGACATTATGGAACTATCATCCTATAAATAGGGCAAAGTAAATATTTAAAACTCTCAAGGTTCCAGATGCACTTGAGCCAGTCAGGCACTAGCCAGCAATCATATATCACTAGCACTGGTTGTTCACTAGGTTGTTCACTAACACTATCACTAGCACTGGTTGTTCACTAGCCAGCAATCATATATCACTAGCACTGGTTGTTCATCATTATTCAGTTATTTACTTCAGTTATTTAGTTGCAACTGACCTATAAGATTCGATGGAGATTCCGTAAAATCCTAATGTGTGAGGCAACAATACAATGGGCTTTGGCCTCCTAAACCAAGTTATTGCTATATACAAGATTAAATCATAATGTTGTTTGTTTCACAAAGTATGAAAGGAATATGAGCAATGTATGCCTTCTCCTGCTCAGATCCTACCTTTCCTTTATTTCTATGGCCTCTCCTAATGTTCCCTTGCTAGCTGGCTTGCAATATTCATGTTTCAGATATTGTACCTCTTTTTCTTCTTTTTGATTTGCATCTATGAATCTGTGATGTGCCTGAGGTGTACATATTGAAACATTGAATGCTACCTCATATTAGGGCATGTATAATAAGATGCGTAAACATGGCCACCTAAACAGAGAGAATGCACATCATTAAGCAGCGTCATAAAAAGTTACTTCCTTCGATACTGGGTGCTTAATGAAGCTTAATTACCCTGTTAACACACCTTGAGCATCAGCAGAAAACTTGAGCATCTCATCCTCTTTATAAGAACCTGTTGCAAATGACATCGCGTAAATTTTATTTTGCAGACACTAAGCACTTCCATTGTACATGACCTTAACTTGGGAAGAGTTAATGGCCTTTTATGTTGTGGCTTATCTGTCATGTTCTGGCACTTGAAAAAACAGCATAGAAGAATAAATCAAAACAGAGCAAGAGCAATACCTCAGCTTGTTGACATATGATCTCTATCACACTACATTAAAAAAAGGATAAAGAGGAATAATGTGGTGTTTGGAAGCTAGTTCAATATTCTTGCAATATCACACTGCCTGAATAAACTGAAATAAAGTCCTGAAAAATAAATTCATTTGCATATGTAGCTAGTGGAGCGATGTAGAATAGTGCATACAATTTATGATGCTTATGTGTATTGACAGAGAAACCTCTATTTTGATGACAGAAAAAGCAACAATTAACTAACTTATCATGTACATGTGTTTATGGAATGGATTGTTCTTGTCTTGCAATCTATATAAAATAATAGTCCATGATTGAATAATATGGAATGCAATTATGGCACAAATATAATATAGAAAAACAGATGGAATGGGTCTTGACAGTTTGTCAGACTATTGAGCATGGCTGGTAAATTTAGAATAAGTTGCTTAATATTTATGTGGAATTGTAGATATTGACCACATATGAGAGGATGTCCTTTGTGCCATTTTAGGAAAACCCATGAACTTTCCTTTTATGCTCTCATAGATCATGTTCTTATATCATATTTCTGTGCTATTATATTAAGCGCCTGGTGAATCCTAGTAGGTTTTTGGTATGACAATGGTATTGTAAATATCAGTTAATGAATGACTTGTGTTGTGCAATTTCTCTCATTTAGGTGTTTATTCAGTTTGACAAATATAAGGGCCTGTTTGGTTTTTATGGACTAGGGACTAGGGACTAGTTAGGGACGAATCATTAGTCCCTAAAGGTGTTTGGTTCAAAAAGACTAATGAGAGACTAATTGCATGCACATATGAGTTGAGAATTGAGAAGAGCACAAAGGTGTCATTTTTTTCTGCCGCAAGTGCAAGTGCAACAGTGATTCTACTTGCATGTGCAAGTGCAGTGCAATGCATGTGGCGGCTAGGGGCTTCAATGCGCATGCGGCGGCGCATGTGCAAGTGCAGTGCAACACATGTGCAAGTGCAGTGCAAATTTTTCCCCAACTAGTCCCAAAATAGACTCTCAATAGAGACTAATGGACTAGGGGCCTAATTGGGACTAAAAATTAGTCCATTAGTCCTGGTGTTTGGAAAATTAGAGACTTATTGGGACTAAAAATTAGTCTCTAGTCCCTAGTCCCCGGAACCAAACAGGGCCTAAATATACTAATTATTCCTAGATAGTTGTTTTGAAAATATTTATGGTAACTTGGAAGCATTGAATATTTGGAATATATAGATGAATCATGATTCATAATTCTACTGTTCATAAAATAAGACCACTTGCAAACTCATTCAATGGTGCCAGTTCAGGATGAGATCAAAGGCACAGTACGGTGCAATCTTCACCTGCTAGGCTGCTACCCTACTTTCAAGATGTGATAACTAACTAGTACAAGCATTTCACTTAATAAAAGTGGACTAGGTCTGACATGACATTATTGTATATATCATTTGTCTTTGTCTGGGAGATGGTTGGGCTAAAATTTGACTATTGTGAAACATGAGAAGCACTTTATAAGCTTTATTATGCACACATTTTCATTTTTTTTACCAACACATAGAAAGAGTATTACCAGCCATTTTATTTTCTTGAATATGAATTTTTTTCTGCTTAGTTCTAGTAATTTTTATTAGAAATAGCTTATACTTCTGGTTTTTCTTGTATTTTCTATGCTCTTACACTCCGCTTAACTATTTTGGTAGTGGTTTGGATTATCCCTAAAACAAAAAACTTGACCCCTGATTCAATCGATTATCCCTGAATTGGCTTATTTTCAGTATAAAGAAATATCATTATTTTTTACTCGTTTTTTTTAAAAAAATTGCTACCACCATTTTAATAATATCGATTTATGTTAAATCTGATTAATAGTTTTTTTTGCTTCAATTTGCTGCCATACTTGCTGCATTTTGAACTGACCTGGGTCTATGTGTTTGATGTGTCAGATTGATTTGTGTAGATTAATTAACATATGTTACCACTTTCATTTAGCAGTATTCAAAACCATATAGCATGCCAACAAAGAAAACCTGTTGTGTCAAAAAAAAAAAAAAAACTGGAAGCTTTGCTCTTTTTAGGATGCAGAGTGCTTAGATCTTTCAATTTCACTCAGGGTGGCATGCCAACCCCAGTATATAGTAAAGTAATCTGTAAAACATATACATACGACCATGCAAATGGTACCTTAGCTCATTGATTTTGCCAGCCTGTACAGCAGTCTTCTAAATTTTTCGGTTGGTGCTTGCGTTTTTTTTTTTTGAATGTCACCGGGGGGGCGTTCCCCCCTGAATATTCATATATTGGCCCAAAACGGCCTGTGATATAGTTTTACATTTTGCACAATGTGGCAAATAGTACCACAAAACACCAAATAAAAAGAGCACAAAGGTAATACCGAGACACTAGAACTCTTCAACAATGCCTCCAGGGAGGTGAATGACGCCGCAACGTAATCATCGCCGGCCAAGCAAGAAGAGGTGACTCTGCAGGGAGCTTGGCAAGGCTTTCGCCTGAGTCTTGTGTCAAGGTGATCAACGGGTCGATCCAAGGGACCATAACCAAGGTTCTTCAATGGCACCTTTAGGAAGGAGATCTGCCACTGGCTCAGATTAATCTGAGCAAGCTTTCGCCCAGAAACCGTAGGCCCGTTGACCCGCCCCAAGATGGAAGGGGCGCACACCGCCACGCATGGCCAGAAGAGGTGGAAGCCAGCCACCGCCACACCGCGCGAGCCGTTTGCCGCTTCGCGCGCCGCATCGACAACCGTCGGCGCCAGGGGCAAGTGTGTTGGAGGGAAGGCTTGTCGGCCGCCGCCACACCGGTGCGGAGCCAAACCGGACTTCGCCCGCAAAAAGTGGGAGGCGCGCACCGACAAGCGCTCACGGGGTAGTCGGCCGCCGCCACACCGCGCGAGCCGCTTCCGGACTCGCCGCAACGGAGGGAGGCGCGCACCGCCAGGCAAGTGTCGGTCGCCGCCACATCGTCTTGGAGCCGTTCCTGACTTCGCCCGCAACGGTGGGAGGCGCGTGCCGCAAGATGCCCCACGGACGTGCAGCCCCACCGCCCGGCAAGCCCGCGGCCAAACGCATGCACCGCACCACCACAGTGCCCCCCCAAAACAAGAGCGAAGAAGAGACGAGCACACTGCCCCACCACCAGCACGCCCGTGGGCCAAACGGCATGTCCGCCCGCGAGATCCATCCCCCGCTCCACCCCAGCGGCGCGAAGGGCCGCCACCGGGTCACCAACGCCGCTCCAGCACATGCTACCAACATTGCTGCCACCGCCGACCACCACTGGGAGGAGGAGTGCCCGCCACCGACTTGGGTGTCGCCCGCAGCCGAGGGCCACACCCCCAGCCCGAAAGACGCCAGATCCAGCCACTAGGGTTGAGGATCCGTGTCTCATGCCGCCCGTGAACGGAGCTGGGGAGCGCCAAGCCTGGGCGCCGGATCCGCCGCCAAGGCACCGAATCTTGCCACCGAGGCGCCTGAAGAAGCCCGCTGAAGAAGCTCCGACCGGGCGCCGCCACCACGCCACGCCATGGAGGAAGAGGAATACGGGAGACGAGCGCGCCGCTTCCACCTCGCGCCGGGTAGTCCGCCGGCGCCGCCGCAGCGGTAGCGAGCACGGCCGCCGAGCACCACGCTGCTCATAGCGAGGCCGCAGATCGCCCACCGCCGCCGCTAGACGCCACCGCGCTGCCAAACGGGAGAGAGCCCCGCCGCCCGTCATCACAGCAGGCCGTGCGGCCTTGCAGACAACCCACTCGGGCGGCGGCGGCTGAGGAGTAGGGAAGGGAGGGGCGGGGCTAGGGTTTGTCCGCCTCCCGAAGTCGCCCCGCGTGGGGAGCGGGAGCGAGACTACTTCTCCCGAACGGCATAGAGTTATTTTTCATTTTCAGATTTTATATGTTATACTTTCAATAACTTGTCCAAAGTGCGGAAGGATTCCCCCCCTGGATCGCTTATGAAATTGTCTGCGAATATTTCTTTCTATTATTATGGTCTCCACCCCTCTGTTGTGCTACTGACCTACTTTCTAATGCTGTCATTATGCAAAGCCACACCAGATATACTTTTAGCTAAAGCAGATATTCATCATCAGAAAATTACCATAATGACTATCGTTCTGTAATAGCAAGGATTTTTGTTATCTGTTTTTGGAACATGATTTGTTTATTTCTGCCCACAGTGCAGCTTCCATTCTTTTAAAATTGCCATCATTGCTGAGTTAACTAACATATAATCATTCCTTATGCTACTCAGGAAATCAGAATTTGTTGTTTACAAGCTCAAGGAGATGGGGAAGATTACTGAAAAGATATCATGATGATCTGCGATCAATTCCAGAGGCTGGACACAGGGAACTGTGGGAAGATCACACTTTCAGATCTTCTGGAGAGCCATCACTTGGTTTCAGAACCCAGGGACAAGAAAAAGGGGAAGAAATCTTAACAGGTGTCATAGGATGCACAAGCATTGTAGAGCAATGCTAAGATTTTGGGGCTGGAAAATACACAAATCAGCAGCAAGGATGGAACAGGAGGCCTTCTCCTACATGGAATGCAAAAGACGGGATCCATGGAAGGTAGGATAGCTCCATAGGAGTTGTAGTTGCGCTCAGATATGATTCTACCCTAGAAATGGTAGAAAGATCATTGCTGTGAATAGGAGGCGGCTGTAAATATGAACAATTAATTATACAGGACGGGGTACTTGAATTCTTTTTAGAATATACATGGTGGCTGCTGGGGGATTACCGGATTCGGCTGTTCCATTATGTGGAACATTTCTGATCATTTTTAAGCCACAGTTGACCAGCATGCAGTGAGCTCAGCTGCTGACCTGTGGATCCATATAGTTCAGGCTGGTGAGGCAGAATTGACGGCCCCCTTTGGGTTACATGTCTACATTGGGTACCACAAATTTTAATGATGTGATGACGACGTTCCGTGGTTCATGATAGCAAGGCAACGTCGGCTGTTGTCATGGGGAAACAAAAAAATCTTTGTTCGGTGGTGCTGATTGAGCAGAACCGCAGGGGCTGACCATTTTATTTTTTGGATTTATACTACGTGCTTTGATATTTTTGTTGATGTCTCTTAAAACAAAACCTAGTTCGGTTGCAGGGCTCTGGAGTACTTGTCATGAATTCATGATTCATGATGATATATTTGGGAAGAGGAGTATAAATCCTCTTGAGAAACGGTGTGGAAGAAAACAATTTTTTAAGCATTGGTTGGGACCCTATGGTTAAAAAAAAAAAAAAAAAAAAAAAAAAAAAAAAAAAAAAAAAAAAAAATCTTAAAATTTAGCATCATAATAGAACATGGCAATGTGAAACTAATAATTTGAACTTGCATCTTGTTTGACAATTGTTCTTTGAAACGCTTGAAGAGAGATAAAAACTTTCGTGGCTATGATGCCATAGCTGACAGTGACATTGCATGATCCCAATAACGATACAGGTCTGATGCTTCGCCACCGATGCAAAGGAAAAAAACAGTACAAGTGCCCATCTTAATTCCTATGGAACGCTTGATCCAACCACAGAGACAGAACGTGGCATCGAACTTGTGACCCGCGGAAAACAATCATGACCAAAAAAAAAAAAAAAAAAAAAAAGGACAAAAGATCTCTACATTCGGGAGGGCCTTGGACTGGGACGCCCTCAACACAATGAGCTCTTAATTAAGGGCCTGTTTGGTTAGAGGGACTAGGGACCCTCCAAAAGTCTATTGGACTAGAGACTAAATGAGATTAAAAATTAGTCTCTAATCCTCTTGTTTAGTAATTTAGGGACTAAATGAGACTAAAATTTAGTCCTCAGTCACTAGTCCCACTTGAACCAAACAAGCTCTAAGGCTACTAGATAGGACAATTCTTTGTACACTTTCCATGTATATACACAAAAAAGGATATCTAGACGGATAGAATAATGTTTAGTCGAAATGGCTTATTAGGATAATTCTTCGCCACATTTTCAATGTCTCGTACAAACACCGCTTGGATTGTTTGAACTACACGGATCAGGCAACCTATATTCTTGGACCCAAGAGAATCCCAATGGATCAGTCATCAATGGCAATGAAATCTTCAAGCTTGAGATGGAATACCTGAACCACTATATCACACTTGCCACTGGCCTCTGTCCTTATTCAAACCAAATTCCTTCTATTATCTCAGGCCACTTAGATTGCAGGAAATCACTAGATGAATCATATGTAGATCGTGCTGATGTTTAGTTTCATATACACTATGTATTCATCATCACAACAACATTTACCACATTGGTTGGACATTGTCATTCTATGATATCATGAAACTTCTTGGAAGATAATTTATTTGCTTCCTCCAGGAGTACAGCTTTGCTAGCTTGTAAAACCTGCAGTTAGGAGGATGCTCAGTGTCACACTCAGCAAACGTGTTCCTAGAAATAAACAAAGTGGCTAATATTTGGTTACTACATTAGCATTTATTAGGCATTATTAATTAATTTAGAGCAATGCGAGAAAGACTAATAGGCCTGACCCGTTAGCAATTGTAAACCCTTCATATAAATATGAGGAAGGACTTGTGAGAGTAAAAAGAAAAGAATAATTTAGGGTTTAACCCTAGGCTCCTATATTCACCGCCGCTGCCCATCTTGGGTTGCGTGTGCTCGCCCCCACGCGCCTCCACCCTCGCCACATCACGCCCCTCGTTGACCGGTCAGACGTGCTATGCCAGATTGGTATCCGGAGATCAGACGATCTGATGGCTTCAGATTGGAGCAAATAATTCATGGAGGAGCTTCACAACGACATCAACGAGTACATGGTAGCAGTGGAGGCCAAATCACGATCACCACCCTCCATCAACGAGTACATGGCCCCGTCCAAACGCTTCCCGCTACCTGTGGACAACGATGAGTTCACCGTCCACCGCGCTACCGCCTCAACAAATTCATAGTCAACAAACAGCAATGAGCAACCTCTAGATCCACCAAAATGATAGTTCAACTCACTCAAGATAATTTTCCCAGAATATGATGGTAAGGGCGATCCTACTCATTGGTTATATAAATGCAATAAATTTTTTCTTACCCAAGAAACAAGGGAAGATGATCAGATGCAGCTAGCCTCGTTCCACCTCCAAGGGAACACACTCACTTGGTTTATCTGCTGGGAAAAAGAATTGGGAAATCCAATTTGGCCTCAATTTTCGGCAGCAATTACCAGATGATTTGGTTAACCAATGGAACACAATCATCTCGATGATCTTATCGACCCATGCCAACTGTGTGAATTAGAGGCCTACACAAACAAATTTCTTGGAAAACTAAATAAGGTAGGCCTACACAAACAAATTTCTTGGAAAACTAAATAAGGTACAACGTGTCTCAGCCCAACAGCAGGTCATGCTTTATATTGTGGGATTGACACCCTTATTATAGACTGAGGTACAAGTGCAACATCCACCTGACTTAGAGACCGCAATGGCACTCGCCAGACATCTCTTCCTTTCGGCGCGACAACAGCGAACCTATAAGGTACCATTCAATCGCAATACGATTCAAATATCAGTTCATGGATTGATAGGTGTAACTACAAGCCCTACAATGCAAGTCACCATCTCGGTCGGTGGCAACAATTTCTTGGCCCTCATAGATTTTGGTTTTGTTAAGTATATGAATGCTATATTTAGCCTATATGGCCTGGTGAATAGGACTTGAGTGGTCCATGAGGCTCTATCCTCTCTATATATTTGATCTCCTCTTTAGGAGAGTTTAGACTCTCAGAATCCCAAGGTTCGTAACATGGTATAAGAGCTAGGGATTGGGGGTAGGTTTAGCCTCATCTAAATCACCCACGATCCATTTTTTCCCCTTTGGGATCACTCTGTTCTTCGCGTGGCCCGTCGCCGCACCATCTCTTTGTGTTTGTCGCCGCGCACCTGGTGTGTCCTGTCATCACCAATTACTCGCCGCGGACTTCTTCATCGCCCGTCGTCCGCGCGTGATCCGCTTTGTCTGCGGGACTTCATCGCGCGCGTTGCCAATTCCACAGTCGCGGACTTCTTCGTCGCCCGTAACTCGTCCACGGGACTTCATCGCGCGGCCTTCATCGTCTTCACGCGCGGGTGTCTGCGTATCGCGGGTCACCTCTTCATCGTGTCGCGGGCTTCGTCCGTGCCTGTTCGTCTGACTTCGCGGGCCCTGTCCGCACGGTTGTGGACTACATCGACCCACCATCGCGGGATTCCATCGCGCGCGGTACATCGACGCTGCTCTTCCGTCGCGGGACTCCATCACGCGCGGCCCTTCGTCCGTGCCAGGCGAGTCCGCCCCTGGGTCTTCTCCATCACGAGCCTGCCCGGGTCGACCAGTGGGACTTCTCCATCGCGCGCTCTACATCAGCGCGTCCGCTCATTTGGATTTCTTCGTTGCACTTGTCCGGTGCAACGTCTGGTGATATCCCGGCCACTTCCTTACCTCTTACTGCCATTGTCCAGAGTCCATCATGTCTGAGTCTCAGTCTCAGCACTCTGCCATTATCGTTAACATCAAATTGGATGGTCAGAACTATTTAGAATGGGCCTTTACTGTTGAAATGGCATTGAGGGGTCATGGTCTTTATTTTCATTTGACTGATGATCCACCAACTCTCAAGTCTGATAATAGTAATGTCGCTGTTGTCAAAACTTGGGGAATTAATGATGGGAAAGTCATGGCCGCTATGGTTAATAGTGTTAAACAATCCATGATTATGAGTCTGTGCAAGTTTAAGCAAGCTAAACCTATGTGGTCATATTTGAAGGACGGTTATATTCAGGAAAGTGGTGCTCTCCAACATATGCTAATGCAGCAGCTTCATGTTCTTGAACAGAGAGATATGTCCATTGATGAGTATTATTCCGCCTTTGATCGTTTAATGGGCTCTTTAGTATCCATGGTACCCCAAAGGTACAGCAGTCGATTGTACAACACTTTCATTGATTGAGCAGCTTCTCGCTTATAGATTTGTCATGGGAGTTAGGGCGAGTTTGATTCTATTCGCACAAGGTTGCTTCACACTTCCTCTACCTTGACCATGGCAAAGGCATTGTCTCGAATCGCTTGCTAAAGAGACACGTCTTCAGGCCCTCGTCTTCTCCTATGCCTCATCCTCATAGTGTGTTGGCAGGCTTCCTAGAGGACTGGTGCATTCAAAGAGCCATGCAAGCATTGTGGCGGACTAATCATACTTCGCACACCTGTTTTGCTAAGCATCCAAAGAAGCCGGGCTGAATTTCGTGTTCGTCGTCTTTGCCGTGGTCGCGGGTATTACTTCCACTCCTCGAGGTTCGGGATCTACTAGAACTATTTCGGTTCTTTGCTTCCTCGACCGCAATGCTCCTTCGTCCCCGGTGCTTGATTCGAGCATCCTTTCATGTGACATCCGACAGTCCTAGTTGGTTGCCCGCAAGCCTCTGCCACATCGATGGCACTTCTATTCGCACAACAAATGGTACTTCTTGTCATATCACTCATCCGGTTCACTTTCCAATAAACATTTTTGTGTACCCAATGTTTCTTTTGTGTACCTCAATTTTCTTTTTGCTTCGCTCTCCTCCTTGGTTTCCTTGGGTGTGGAACTCTCTTTTAGAGCTTTTCTTTTGGGGATTTTCCTTTCTTTGGTCCCCCTCGTAAAAATGGGAACTTTCTTTATTTTCCGCTCTTCTTTTCCTTTTTTTTCGAGCTGTCTTTTTCTTTTGCTCCCACTTTTTACCGGTGTTGACGGCCTTGGGAGTGTTGCCGGCTTTTTCGGGGGTTGTATTTCTATTTCCTTGATTCCTTGCTCCCCATACTTTATCCGGATCATTTTGCACTCTTCGAGATCCGGGCCCTGAATTCAAACTTTTCTTCATTGCCATTAATGTTGAAGAGGATTTCTCCCCGCCCCAACATTAATTTGTGCCCCTACTGCTTTCGAAATGGTCGCCCAAGGATGAGTGGTGTATCTTTTGTTACTTCCATGTCCAACACCACAAAGTCAACTGGGACAAAGTATCCCCGGATCTTTACTGGTATATCCTCTGCAATTCCTGCTGGATACCTTATGGACGAGTCTGCCAGCTGGAGTGTCATGGTCGTCGGCTCCAGATGTGTATGTTTGAGTTTGTCAAAGACTGACTTGGGCATGACACTTACGCTGGCACCCAAGTCACATAAGGCATGGTCAAATGTCTCGTGTTCGATTGAGCAGGAGATTGTAGGACAACCTAGATCCTTCTTCTTTTACTCGGTAGCGATTTAGAATAGCAAAGACTACATTCTTCATAGCTTCACAACTTCTGTTGTTGGTAGTGGCCGCTTATTCTGGATGATATCTTTGATGTATTTGGCATATGAGGGAATGTTGACATTTCTTAACGTATGCAGATAAATCCGCAAGCGCACGGAATTGTCGTTGTAGCTTTCACCGGGAAGTATTCGTGGTATCGTATTTTCCACGTGGAACGGTTGCGCTCTAATCTTTGAACAGGGGCCACCCTAGGATAACTATGGATAGTGAGGTATCTTTATGGTCTTAGGTTTTCGTGGCGGGGATTTCTAGGGCTTGTTATCTCCTTGCTTCGGGCACCGGCCAACGCCCAACCGGGGCGACTTCCAAAGAATTGGCTCTACGTCACGGCCCGAACGTGGGGGGATTTCAAGGGATCGGCCAAGGCTTGTCACGACCCAAAGCCTACCCCCTCAACCGTGATGCTTCGCAAAAGATAGCTGAACGCTAGCCCAAACACCACGTTTGCACTACCATCCACAACTCTTGGGTCGATCAAGGTTCCCCGGTCAAAGAGTTCCTTCTCCAAGAGTTACGACCCGAAGGTACGACTATCGATCCCGCAAGTCTATAACAGCTAAGATAATATACTTGAAGAACAATAAGCCGAAAGATAATCACAAGCTTTCTTACCAAAGTGTAAGTAGCTTGTAGAGGTACAAGCGTGGCGGGTGCCGACAAGTCCGCACTCCTCACCACCCGAGATCCAAGCATGGCAAGACCGGGAGGCACACACACCGGGACTCCATGGAGAAGAGGCCAAGCCCTCTTCTACTCTTCCCTCTCTCACTCTCCACTAGAACTAAGAGGAAGAATCCTCTCTACTACATTGTGGATCTCCTTATGTTATATGTGGTAAAGGAAGAGCTCTACTATGAAGAGGGAGAGCTCTTGCCTTAGAATGATTGTGTGTGTTGAGGAAGAGGGAGAGGGTCTCCTTTTATAGGTAGAGGAGAGGGGGCTTGTTGGAAAATGTCCCTCCCCATATGGAAGGAGCCAAACCGACCTTGGTACACCTGCCTAATATTGCTAAACCGACCAACCAACGTCGGCAACACACTTTTTGGAAGGTAATGCACCGCCTCGAAAGATGGGCCCAAACCGCCTCCATAGGGGTGCGCGCGCACCCTGCTGGTGCGGGCGCACCATGATCAGGCCCATTTTGGCTGAAACTTTGCAGGAGTGCGTGGGCCTCGGAGTAAGCTTCGTTTTGACCGGTGGATCACTGAAATCCGATTTCGTATGAGAAAGTTATGTCCAAAACATTGAACCCATGTCCCGCGTCCGGTATGATTTCATGTTGGATTTGGGCCTCGACTTCTTGGGCTTGTTTTATGGATTTCACCACCAGCCACACATTGGACTGTACTCCTATGCACTTAATGTACCACCTCGCCAAGGTTGGGCGGTTCGGCACCAAAGTGGGTGCGGGCGCACCTTAGGGTGCGCGCGCACCGCCCCCCGCTCTCTACTGAGCTCGGGCTTTGGCGGGTGGGCTGTGTTGAGTCTCAAAAGTCATGCCACGCCATTTGCTCGGTTTGGTTTGCATCGTGTTGGGCTCATTTCCATTGGGGTGAAGGATGTTCTCAAGTACGCTTTCCCGTATACATTTTGGTGCCTTTTCTCCTTGTTTATCCTTGCTTCACATTGGGCCATTTTTATCTTGTATATTTTCCTTTGCTTTTGGCCCAATATATATATGTTTTCAACATTGCCCTGTAAAACAAGTGAAGTACCAAAACTTGTGGAAAAGGTTAGCTCGAAGTCCTATTGCTATTGTGTTTTGGTAGTTTTATACTAATGTTGATGGTATAAAATATGTAGTTAACGATCGTCAACAAACTCCCCACACTTAGTCCTTTGCTCGTCCTCGAAAGTGAAGGCTTAGGGACTAAAGTGGTTCAATCTCCAAGATGTAGACCTGCATACAAGTTATTCCAGGCCTCACCTGCTTTGTGAGCATTCAAAAGTGGCTACCAAGTTATCTTGAACGATTGAGCAATGGAACGATATGAATTCCTATCTCCTTGCTACTACTCATGTGCAAAGACTTGGTTGATTTTTGAATTTTTTTGGAAGATAAAATAGCAATGCTCCATGGTTGATTCTCACATAGTCACTCATTTGTGTTTCCTTGCCAAAGCACTCTTCGCTCTCACTCATCCTATCTTTTTGCGGGGTTTTGTGGATCTTTGGAGTGGAGTGTTGCATACGCATTCTCCGTATGTTTTGTCGGGTCAAGCTCGGATCGTTGGAAAGAGGTGCCATACTCTTGGATCGAAATGTGCAAAAGTGTGTGGAAAATATTTGTGGTATTTTTTTTTTTTTTGGTTACTCCTTGACCCATGATCTCTCTTTTTTCTTTTTTATATGCTTTTGGAGAGATACAGGCTACTTTTTCTTCTATCTCTTTTTTTTTGGAGATGTGGGCTCTACTCGCCCTCGGACACGTGTCCATTTTTCATCTCTTTTTCTCTTTTTTTTTACAGAAGCTTTGTATCTTCTTTACGCATGATACTTTTCTCGATAACAGAGATGATCATGGCGTAACTTGGATGGAGTATTTATTTTGTGGATGGTAGGGGTGCATGTTATGCGCAATTCTCATTGTGAGAATCGGCGTGTATATGTGGTGTGTACGTGTTTTTCGATCTTGGGAGTATGAGCCTCTCTCAACGCAGATCAACGGAGCCCGACAAAACTCAATACAAAGAGGGAAGTAGCTATAGTGGATATTCATGTCATTATTCAGGCTTTGGTAGGATTTGTCTAAATCAAACCCGGGGAGCATGCTTTATTTGAATTTTTGAAATAAAACCAAGTCTCATTGCATAAGAGAGCAAGCATCAAGTCATTCTACCATATCTCAAAGCTCAATTGTTTAGATGAACATGGGGTCCCTAACGGTAGTTGCTCATCAAAGTATGGTTTTTGGCGAGGAATAAAGTGTATGCATGCCATGAATCAATTGGTAGACCGTAGATGGAGTTTTTTTTTTTTTTTTTTCAAGAAGTTTTGTCTTTTTGATTTGTTCAATTTCAAACCTCAAAACTTTATGGAGGATGTGAGAGAGGGAGTAGCACAAACCACCGCTTTGAAGAGGAAGGAGTTAATGGTAGTTGTTCATCTTGTCCTTCTCCATCGTGAATTGCTCGGTGTTCGTGCATTTGTGTTGGGGAGATCTCGGATGGGTGTGCTTGTATGCTTGAGAGATCTCCCCACACTTATTCTTGTACTGTTTTTATTTTAAACAAAGAAAACAAAACAAAAACAAACACATGGCTCTATCGACAAGAATACCGTGGGAGCCTTTATTATGATTATTATTTATTTTATTTGTTTGTTTATTATTATATTTATTTATTTATTTCCGTTCACCTTAGCATCACTCGTGCAAGGCTAAAATAAAGAAGCATTGAAAAACATAGCCTTGATCATCTCCAACATAAGATATTCCCAAAGATCATGATAACAGAGCTCTAAGTTCATTAACCTAGTTTTGACACCATGTCAAAGTTTCGATTAAAGGAGATCTTTTTTTAACCTAAGCACCATGCTTAATTTAAAAAGACCTATGGATGTACCGTGCGAAGTTCATCCAAACAAGAGCATGTATCACAATCCAGAAAGCAAGATTTTATATGGCCATATGGAGACGAATGAGTAAGAGTATTGGTGAACATTTATTTCCTTTGCATACCGGATATTCTTACCGTCAACATTCATGGATGTAACGTTGAGGTTGTTGCTTGCAGGTTTTCATGATGGCCCTATCCGGGGAGCTTCTCAAGGCTAGGCCACACACACACTTTGTGTGTACGGGCCATGGGTCTTGATGATAGCAGCAAAGGATGAGAGGCAAGCCCTTCTTGCTTGTTGAAGCAATGAAGGGTGGAGTCAGGCAGCACATTGATGTTTATGTGGGGCCAACCTACTCCTCTCTCTCTTATTATATTTTTTTTTTCTATTCTATTTATTTTTTCCCCTTTTTTTTTCTCTCTCTTTTTTTTTTTTACCTCTCTTTTCTCTCTCTCCTTTTTTTATCTCTCTTTCTCTTTTTTTTTTTTAATCTCTCTTTTTTTTATCTCCTTTTTTTTTCAATTCTCCCTTTTTTTTTTTTTTTCTCTTTTTTTATTTACCTCTCTCTTTTCTCTCTCTTTTTTTTTCTCTCTTTCTTTTTTTTTAATCTCTCTTTTTTTTTTCTCCCTTTTTTTTCAATTCTCCTTTTTTTTTTTCTTTTTCTTGTTTTTAGCAAGGCAGGGCTAACATCATCTTTTATTCACCATCATTTTTTGTATGATGCCTTGGTGTATGGAACTTAAGGTTTTCACCATCTTTCTCCCACACTTGGACTTTTGTGAAAAAGTCAAGTTTTGAAGGTCCTGGTCTCCTTTTGAGTGTGTTCCACCATCCATGAGCATCAAAGTTTTTTTTTTTTTGTTGATGTGGCCCCCCATGTTCTCGAGCGTCGCATGCCTCTTTGTTCTTCTAAATCGATCTCCACCTGAAATGGTTAGCGACAAGAATACCCAAAGGTGCATACTAAACTTGATAACATGTTCTTGCTTTTATTAATAGGAGAAAAGAGATATTATTATTATTGTTATGAAAATAAAAGCAGGGAAAACTTTTTTTTTTCTTTGAGGAAATAAAAGAGATATAAAATTATTGTTGCTCTTTTTTTTTGTTTTGAAAAGAGAAATAAAATTTATTTTATTTATTTATTTATTTATTTATTTGGAAAGAGAGATAAGATAATTCTTTTTTTAAAAGAGGGTTTTCCAATTTTTTTTTTTTTATGACAATAATAAGAGATATAAAAGTATATAAATTTAATTTATTATTATTTTTTTTGATATTCCTGGGTATCTCCGGCGGTGCTTTTTTTATATGGTCGTAAGCTTGACCGGTGGGAAAACATCCTCGCAAATTGATGATGGTGAAGTTCCCGCCACCACTAAGAATTTTAGCATTACGCTCAAGTCGCAAGGTTAGCGTTATCATGCTACTACGAGACTTGCAACCATTCTCTTAAAAAGGTTTACAAAGAGAACCAAGAGATGGTTGTGATCTTCATCAAGCACTTTCGGGTAGAAGCAAGACAAACTCAAGAAGACCCAAAGGTGAGCATTTAGGAAGTCTCAATTGACAACTTGTTATGCCCAACAACATATTTCTGCTTGGTCTCAAGAGTTGTCGCTTCGTGCATGTCCATGGCACATGAGGTTTTCCCCTCACAAGATGTGTCATGAAGGACGGACGTTGAATCTTGACCATTGTCAAGAACAACGTTTTGTCGGCCGAGGGACATGACTTGTGTTCGTGTGAGGGCGGCAGTGTTTTCGTTTCACTAAGATGTGTTAACAACTTGGGTGAAGCGAATAGAGTTATAAACTTCGCCTCCTCGAACGGATTTTGGTTGGGAAGATGCTTCGCCTTTGGGATGTCTAGGTGTAAGAGGCGGAAACATTCTTTCCCAACTTCTCATCATGGCTCCCCTCTATAGGTCTTTCGTAAATTTTTTTCTAGAGGGTAGCCTATGAGAAGATTGAAGTCAAGGATGAGAGAGATATGGAAGTCTAAGTGCACCTCGGTTTACAAGGTTCTGCCATCATCCTTGAATTCAATCGCGAACTCCGAAGGACGAAGCATTCCTTCCTTCGGTGTTCGTGGTTCAGGAGAGGGCTCAACAGTCGGTTCCAATGGCGGTACGAGGAATGGCTCGACTGATGAGGGCTCCTCAATGCTTGACATGCCCTTAATATGGAGGGGAATAGGTTCTACAACGGGAGAAGCAAGCTTCTCTAGGATGTATTCAAGGGTTTTCCTATGTTCCGTTGTAGGTTTACGTGCAAACAACCCTCCAACGGTCATGTCAAGGCATAGGGCAGCATCTATGTCAAGACCCAAAAAACATATGCAAAGGCACACTATCGGGTAATGACAAGTCTAGGCCAACATGTATAAACATTATAAATCTGGCCTAGGCTGCACCTATGGACTCCTTCTCATCCTACTTGAGATCGAGGATTGTCCTTGGTAGGCATTGATGGGGAAGAATGCTAGATAAAAATTGTCTTTGAGTTCTTCTCAGTCCCCATTCAAATTTCCTACGACAATAGTGTACTCTTGTTTTGCTTTCCCTATGAGGGAGAGCGAAACAAATTCCACATGTGAATTTCTTGGATCATGCTAGGAATGCTTTGAGGCATGATCATAATTCCTCGAAATCTCGTAGGTGGCAACATAGATTTTCAAAATGGTCACCGAGATAGAGTGCCCGAACCAAAAGTTTTTTTTTTTTTTTAAATTAGGGTGAGTTCATAGCCGGATAAAAATTTTGGTTTCAAAAAGATTGTGGCTCTGTGAACTCCCCATTGAAGCGTAAGGTTTTGAAATGGAGTAGGCTTCATTTTGAAAAAGAAAAATAAATAACTATTTTTGTTTTTAGATACAACACACGGGTGCTCTAGGCTCGAGAGAGAATTATGACAACCATTCCCGGCAACGGCGCCCGAAAGCTTGTTGACGTTTCTTAACGTATGCGCATAAAATCCATAAGCGCCGCGGAATTGTCGTTGTAGCTTTCACCGAAGTATTCGAGGGTATCGTATTTTCCACGAGGAACGGTTGCGCTCTAATCTTTGAACAGGCCGCCCTAGGATAACTATGGATAGTGAGGTATCTTTATGGTCTTAGGTTTTTCGAGGCGGGGGATTTCTAGGGCTTGTTATCTCCTTGCTTCGGGCACCGCCAACGCCCAACCAGGCGGCCCGGAATTGGCTCTACATCACGCGACCCGAACGTGGGGGGGATTTCAAGGGACGGTCAAGGCTTGTCACGACCCAGCCGGCCTACCCCCTCAACCGTGGGATGCTTCGCAAAAGATAGGTGAACGCAAGCCCAAACACCACGTTGGCACAACCATCCACAACTCTTGGGTCGATCAAGGTTCCCGGTCAAAGAGTTCCTTCTCCAAGAGTTACGACCGAAGGTACGACTATCGATCCCGCAAGTCTATAACAGCTAAGATAATATACTTGAAGAACAATAAGCCAAAAGATAATCACAAGCTTTCTTACCAAAGTGTAAGTAGCTTTGTAGAGGTACAAAAGCGTGGCGGTGCCAACAAGTCCTGCACTCCACCACCCGAGATCCGCGGCGCACCGGGAGGCACACTGGGACTCCATGGAGAAGAGGCCAAGCCCTCTTCTACTCTTCCCTCTCTCACTCTCCACTAGAACTAAGAGGAAGAATCCTCTCTACTACATTGTGGATCTCCTTGTGTTGTATGTGGTAAAGGAAGAGCTCTACTAAGAAGAGGGGGAGCTCTTGCCTTAGAATGATTGTGTGTTTTGAGGAAGAGGGAGAGGACCTCCTTTTATAGGTAGAGGAGAGGGGGCTTGTTGGAAAATGTCCCTCCCCATATGGAAGGAGCCAAACCAACCTTAGTACACCTGCCTAATATTGCTAAACCGACCGACCAACGTCGGCAACACACTTTTTGGAAGGTAATGCACCGCCTCGAGAAAGATGGGCCCGAACCGCCTCCATAGGGGTGCGCGCGCACCCCAAGGTGCGGGCGCACCATGATCAGGCCCATTTTGGCTAAAACTTTGCAGGAGTGCGTGGACCTCGGAGTAAGCTTCGTTTTGACCGGTGGATCAACAAAATCGATTTCGTATGAGAAAGTTATGCCCAAAACATTGAACCCATGTCCTGCGGCCCGGTATGATTTCATGTTGGATTTGGGCCTCGACTTCTTGGGCTTGTTTTATGGATTTCACCACTGGCCACACATTGGACTGTACTCCTATGCACTTAATGTACCACCTCGCCAAGGTTGGGCCGGTTCGGCACCAAAGTGGGTGCGGGCGCACCTTAGGGTGCGCTACAAGCGCACCGTCCCGCTCTACTGAGCTCGGGCTTTGGCGGTGGGGTGTGTTGAGTCTCAAAAGTCGTGCCACGCCATTTGCTCGCTTTTGGTTTGCATCGTGTTGGGCTCATTTCCATTGGGGTGAAGGATGTTACGAAGTACGCTTTCCCGGAAGGCGCATTTTGGTGCCTTTTCTCCTTGTTTATCCTTGCTTCACATTGGGCCATTTTTATCTTGTATATTTTCCTTTGGTTTTGGCCCAATATATATATGTTTTCAACATTGCCCTGCAAAACAAGTGAAGTACCAAAACTTGTGGAAAAGGTTAGCTCGAAGTCCTATTGCTATTGTGTTTTGGTAGTTTTATACTAATGTTGATGGTATAAAATATGTAGTTAACGACCGTCAACAGGGAACGTGGAGCACATCCAGAAGTGGTACACTTACGTGCACTTTCTGGATCATTTCCACGAACCGAGTGAACTGCTCATCCAACGCCTGCCTTCTTGTTCTTGTGGTAAATGGTTGGTAAGTTGTGTATGTATATTCCAATGGTACCACTTCCACTTCGGGCTCCTCTGTTGCTTGGGGCGTTGCCTCTTTGGGCTGCCTCTCCTTTTGCTTCCTCGCCACATGGTTGGGATTTGGCGGGTCACGAGTGGACCTACCCCCTCTCGTGGTTACTGCATTTATGTTCTCATGAGGGACTTCAGATTGTCTTGAAGCTTTCTCTCCAACCATTGCCGGGAGACGAGCAGCTAGCTAGGATATTTGAGTTTCAATCATTTTGTTGAAATTCAGCTGATCTTTCATAGCAGAGTTGAGCCCATCCAGCGTGCTGCTGACTCCTTCTAAGATGTTATCATTCTGGCTCATCTTTTTGGTGAGGTTTTCGTTGATCTTGGCTTGGCCCAATACCAGGTCCTTGAGTGAAGGTTGACCGGAGCTGTAATTGGAATTATAACCCTGGTTACCTTGGAATGGTGGGCGGGACTGGTTGTTCCAGCCTTGCTGAGGTTGGCGGTACCGGTTGTTGTTGATGAACGCTGCTTCTTCACGGGTCTCAGGGCAATTGTCCCTTGAGTGGCCAACTTCACCACAGGTCTCACATGTCATGTGTGAGTCTGTAGCGTAAACTGGGCGTTGCTGAGTGTTTGAGTCTGTGTTGCGCTCTTCCAGCTTTTTCAGCAATAGATCCATTTTAGTGGCAAGCATATCCGCCTCCTTCACGGGATGCATGCCTTTTTGTGTTTTGGCCAGGGTTCTGTCCTCCCCCCAGCTCTGGTTTGCCACCGTTTTGTCGATCAGGACTGTTGCCTGATCGATGGCGAGTGACAGAAATGTACCACCAGCAGCGGCGTCTAGGTGCCCCTTCGATATGGCCGTGAGACCATTGTAGAACTTCTGGAGCACCAGCCAATTTTCCATTCCGTGGTGTGGGCATGCTTGAGTGTATTCTTGCAGCCTTTCCCACGCCTCCGGAATGGGTTCCATTGAGTTCTGCTGGAAATTGGCGATCCTCCCCAGCAGGGCATTGGTTTTACCCATGGGGAAGAACTTAGCTAGGAACGCCATGGAGCATTTAGCCCACGTATTGACTGCTTCCTTGTCCTTGTAGAACCACTGTTTTGCCTTCCCCACAAGGGAGAAAGGAAACAAGCAGAGCCTGATAACGTCGGGCTCGACGTCCTTGATAACAATTGTGTCGCACAGCTCAAGGAAGTGTTGGAGATGAGCGTTGGCGTCCTCGCTAGGCAGTCCACTGAAGGGACTGGCCTGCACCATAGTGATTAGCCCGGTACGCAGCTTGAAGTTCTTGTCCGCCACATTAACCACCGGCCCAGTGGGCACGTTGGCGACAGCGGGAACGGAGAAATCGCGCAGCGACTTTTGAGCCATACCTTGCAGTTCGGTTGGTGCAGGGGTGTTGGTCTCAACTGTCGGGGTTCCAGCTGAAGAAGAAGAGGTACGGGACCTGTTCTTCCTTAGGAGTGCCTCGGGGTCCTCGATGAAGTTTGTCGGCAGTTGGAAACCTGACATACACTATCCTGTTTTCATCCACAACAGGAGAAAACATAAAAGATTAGCCTGTATGAGCAAGTGGCTACCACGCATACACATTTCATATTCATAGCCAGCTAGTAATTTCTTATAACAATGCCTTCCCCGACAACGGTGCCAGAAATGCTTGTTGGCGTTTCTTAGCGCAATCACTAGAAACAGGTTTAGAACCCATCCCTAATGATGGCGCTACGAAACGTGCCGTCGATATCACTAAGTGGAACCACCGTGTCGGTGATAACGCACTTTCAATCAACGTTGATAGATCTTGCCATAGTTGATATTTCATCCGCAAGCGCACGGATCTATCATTGTAGCATTTCACCCGGAAGTATTCAGGGTATCATTATTTATATTTTCCCAAAGGAAGGCTTGTATATAAGAAGCTAGCATGGCATCTAGATGATGGAATGGGTGCACACTAAGTCCAACTTGATCATAACAGGGGTAAGCAATACGGTTCATAGATAGTGTGACACACATATTGGAATCCACCTTGAATGGATAAAGAAAATAGATAAAGAATAAATGAATAACCTATGGAGTATTCTAATGTATTCTAGTCATGGTCATACAAATGAATAGTTAGGATCATATGCTAACACGATATAAGCATGGTTATGTCTAGGATAACAGGGAGACCTCCCGGATACCATCCGGCCCAATGGAAGGCATTTACGAACTCCTACATTACATGCGAACGTGGAGGGATTACAAAGGACGGACAGGGCTATCACGACCCTACCGCCTACCCTCACGACCGTGGCATGCTCTCATATTCGAAGGTGTCATAATACTCGGGCACCATGCCCGCGTATTAGAGCACTACTCTTGTCCCCCCAGGATCCCCACCCTACGGATGGACGACGGAATAAGACAAGAGCAAACCCGAAAGAACGACGAACCGTTATCCCATCTATAATCATGTTATGCATACGATGATCGATGAAGAACAAATATGAACATGTTAAGATTATGATATGCAAACTATATACTAGTTCATATATCAACACTATAACATGAACAAGACTATACTCTAGTTCATAAGTTAGACCATGATCATAGAAATAGAACTTGCAAATAGAAGAAAGATCCATCGAAGATGTATATTACCAAAGATCTCTTCCTTCTAGATTACAAGCTCTCCCTTGTAGCTCTTCTACTCCAACTCTAGCCAAAGAAGAAGAAGAAGAAGAAGGTGGTGGAGAGTGAGGTGGTGCTGCTATAGGTGAACTCCAAATGGTGTGTGTGGAAGAAGGAGGAGAGGTGAGCTATTTATACACAAGGGAGAGGAGGCTAAATGACCCTAATACCCCTAAACCGACCTTGGCAGCGCGTCTAGGTACGTTGAACCAGGCGTTCCACCACCGCACCGCCCTCCAGGTCACTTATTGCACCGCCACGTCCAACCTGGGCTCGAACCGCCTCATGATGGGTGCGGGCGCACCTTGGGGTGTGGCCGCACCCACCTGGGCTTGGCTCGGCCCGGGTCTTGGTGTGCGGTGTCGTTGCTGGACCTAAAAAGTGTGTAGGCGACGTTTGCTCGGCCCATCTCTCGATGTTTTGGTCCTTTTTCACCCTGGGCTTGAGATCTTCTAAAGTGCGCTTTCTAGGGTTGCGCCTTTTGGTCGTATTTCCACCTGTTTTTATTATAAATACTACAAAATTTTGGACACTACAAGTGGAAATATGTGAGTAATAAATGTATATGAGTATAAAAAGGTATAGTTTCACTCCTTTTATGGTAGTATGTTGACGGAAAAAATATGTCATTAGTGACCGTCAACATGCATCATCTTCACCTCATTTGCCAAGTGGCACCATCGCCTTGGTCATCTTTGTGGGTCTCGGTTGTCTTTCATGATAAATAAAGGTTGTCTAGGTCGTGCAAATCTGTTGAGTCTAGTTTTCATTGTAAGGGATGCAAACTTGGCAAACAAATACAACTTCCTTATTCTTCTAGTGTTTTACAGTCCGCTAGACCATTTGATCTTATTCATTCTGATGTATGGGGTCCCGCACCTTTTGCTACAAAAGGTGGCCACAAATATTATGTCATTTTTATTGATGATTTTTCTCGCTATACATGGATTTATTTCATGAAACATCGTTCACAGTTGTGTTCAATTTATCAGTCTTTTGTCCGAATGGTCCACACACAATTTTCTACCCTTATTAAAATTCTTCGCTCTGACTCTGGTGGTGAATATTTATCCACTTTTCTTCATCATTTTTTGCCCTCTGAGGGCACCATTGCACAGCTCTCTTGTCCAGGTGCACATGCTCAAAATGGCGTTGCTGAATGCAAACATCGCCATCTCATAGAGACAAAGACAAGTGAAGATCTCTTGTTTGGTTTTGGATAATTAGTGACACCTAAGGACTAATCTCTCGATGCCAAGTGTTTGACTAGATTGGAGATTGGTCGTGCCGGAGTTGGTGTGTGGTGATCATGGATGAGGGATCGAGGTGATTCAAAAGATGATCAAGCATGCAACTCGGTGGAGTTTCGGAGATCAATTGTCCCCAAGGCAAAGGTATAACCATAGGGCTTTTGATTTCACACCCAAGACACCATAGAGGGTGTGGGTGGTTATAGGATCGATAAGCCGTACTATAAAGAGGGAAACTTATCGTACATATCGGTCCTCATGTGCCTCTAGGTTCAAAATTCATATGCATCCATTCTAACCTAGAGAGCTAACTTCGCACTTGGTGAAAATGTTTTGAAAATGCTAACACAATGGTCGGGGTGCTCTTCGACGTGTTGGTAACATAAGACAAGTGACGGAAGTTGGAACAAAATCGATCCAACGCAAAAATTGGAGACCTCGGTGCAAAGTGACCTGCGCCGACGCGGCCGGGTGAAAGCGCTGGCGCGTCCGGGCGCAGTTGAGGGGTTGGCGGGGCGCTGACGCGTCCGGCGCCTCACGCCCGACGCGGGCTCGATGAGTCCCAGCGATCCGGCGCACACGGCGAGGTGTCGGCGAGGTGCGTTTGTTACGGCGCCGACGCTGGCGCTGGCGCGTCCGTCTTGGCCGCCGGGACGCGGTCCGATAAGCATGTCACGGGGGTCGCCCGACGCTGGCGCCCGACGCGTCTGGCGCTTTGCACTGGGCGCGTCCGGCGACGTTGTGCCGCCGCGGTGCCTCGGTGCTGGTTGGCACGGCGTCCGGGCGTGTCTGGCGCTGGGCGCCTGGCGCGGCCGGCGTGTATTTTTTCGACGGGTTTCGAACCTAACGGCTCTATTTCGAATGGGGTCTTATAAATATGTGTTTGGCCGGCCTTTGGGAGGCCTCTTGGTCATTCTTACACATTCTAACACCCTTTGAGCTGAGCAAACATCCTCTTCCTCACTCCCTTTGCTTGTGAGCTTCATTGTAGTGAGTTGAGGTGATCCAAGTGCTCTTTGCTTTGATCTTTGCATCTAGAGGCACTTGTGGATTGTTGTGAGCCGGTTGGTTTCTTGTTTCTCTTGGAGACACCGCTCCTAGCCGGCTTGGTGGATTGGTGGAGGCGTTGGCAAGAGTTGGTGATTGTTCTTGGCCACCTCCCGGCGAAATTGTGAGAGGATCACGCACTCCTCATCGGAAGACAAAGTGCAAGGAATACATTGCTCGTGTCTTGGGTACCACACTTGTTGAGTGGTGTGTTGAGGCTAGCAAGGGCACCGCCTAGCTCAAACACCATCCTTGTGTTGGTCTTCGGCACAACCGGAGAGTAACTTGTCGGTGTACAAAAGCGAACTCCGGGTGAACAAATTGACTTGTTCATTGTATCATTGTGTGGATCATCACCTTCGAGTGATTGATAGTTCATGTAACACCCTAGGTGTTAAGCATCTTGAAAGCATGAGCATTTGCATATCATGATCATCATTTCATGCATGAGCAAGTGGATAATAGCATTTACTTTGAATTGCTCTCATTTCATGCTTGTTTGATCTAGCTACTATAGGATCTTTGCTATAATGATGTTTTGGACCTAGATTGTGCCTAGATATATTTTTGACATAATTTAGGACCATGTTTGAGCTTGTGTTTCAATTTAAAAAATTTTTTTATAAATTAGCCCTAGAGTGTCAAACCTCTTTGACCCATTTTGAAACTCCTTTCAAAAGTGCATGATAGAGTGGTTTCTAGCAAAAAGTTTCTATAGATGAAATGTAGTACTTTTATGTAGAACAAATGATCTTTTATGAGTTTCTTGTGAAAAGGTTTGGAAATGATTCAAATAGTGCCCAACAGTTTGGGTCAAATTTGAGTTGAATTCAAACTCTGTTTTGACTAGTTTGATTTGACCTTGCTGTTTTTAATTTTTAGTTTCAAATCTAGGCCGAATTAGAAAAAGTTCAACTTGAGTGTTTTGTAGCTTATGAAATTCTCTACAAAGTTGATGTTTTGACTTTTTCCAAATTCCGCACGAATCTCGATGTACAGGCCAAAAACAGTCGCTGATTCGAAAAATGTAGTAGGGGGACACTGCCGGCTCGTCGCCGGGCCGACAAATAAGCGGGCGACGTGGCCGCACGCACAAACGCCGACGTACGAGCGGATGGGCCGGTACCGGGTCGTGCGCCGTATAAATAGGATGCCCGCGCCCGCGCCCTAACCCTAACGCCACTCCCCGCCGCCCGGCCGCCCAGAACGCTGAAGCGCCGCCGCCCGCGCGCGCCATTGCCGCCAGAAACCGCGAGCTCCGCCGCCAGCGTTTACGCCGCCGTCGTCGCACCAAACCGCACCAAACCACGTCCCTAGCTCCGCTACTTCATCCTCTACGCAAAGCCATCATCGAATCAAGGTATAAGTCGAGGTATGGACCCCATTTCCGCATCCCGAGCGCCCGCCGGCGAGGCCGCCATGGCCGCCGTTGGGGCAAGCTGCCGCGGGAGCTCATGGATCGAGCTTAGGCCGCGCTTTTTCATGTTTTAGGATCGCCTAGAGGTGCTCCGCTACTTCATGATGGGAGAATTAGAAATAATAACTTCTTTGATAGTCTTGCCCGGTTTGTGTTTGGATGTCATCCTTGGGATGAATTGGATGAAGAGTTGGGGAGCGATTATTGATACAGTGAATAGAGTAGTGCATTTGAAACACCCCCGGGACTTAACTGAACACCAGATTCTGTTACCCAAAGCCATTGACCTTAACCGTGTTTCAGCCGCTTTGCAAGTAACTAGTATCTCTGACATACCTGTAGTATGTGAGTTTCTGGATGTGTTCCCGGAAGACCTACCTGGATTGCCGCCAGATAGGGATGTTGAGTTTGCAATAGAGTTAATTCCAGGGACTGCCCCTATATCTCGAAGACCTTACCGAATGCCGCCCAATGAATTAGCAGAACTGAAAGTACAGCTTCAGGAGTTGCTTGAGAAAGGTTTCATTAGACCTAGTTCGTCGCCTTGGGGATGTCCAGCCCTGTTTGTGAAGAAGAAAGATCAAACGTTGAGGATGTGTGTGGACTATAGGCCACTCAATGCGGTAACTGTGAAGAATAAATACCCATTACCCCGTATTGACATTCTTTTTGACCAATTGTCTCGAGCCAAAGTGTTCTCAAAGATAGACCTTCAATCTGGGTATCATCAAATTAAAATCAGACCCCAGGATATACCCAAGACCGCATTTTCTACGCGGTATGGTTTGTACGAGTATCTCGTCATGTCCTTCGGCTTGACGAATGCTCCAGCGCATTTCATGTGTTTGATGAATTCGGTGTTTATGCCTGAACTTGACAAGTTCGTGGTTGTATTCATCGATGATATCTTGGTGTATTCTGAAAATGAGGAAGAACATGCTGAGCATTTGAGGATAGTCTTGGAGAGACTCGAGAGCATAAGTTGTATGCTAAATTCAAGAAGTGTGAGTTTTGGTCGAAGGAAGTGCATTTCCTAGGACATGTATTATCCGAGAACGGAATTTCAAGAGATCCTAGTAAGGTGCAAGAGGTCTTTGGATTGGAAAGCGCCGGTTTGCCAGAGATCCAGAGTTTCCTAGGGTTAGGCCGGATATTATCGTAGATTCATACTTGATTTCTCCAAAATAGCTAAACCTATGACCCGATTGTTACAGAAGGAAGAGAAATTTGTGTGGACACTGGAGTGCGAAGCAGCGTTTCGTACCTTGCGAACGTTGTTGACGACGGCTCGAAAGTGCTTCGCACAACCCGACATTCGAAAACCCTTTGATGTATATTGTGACGCATGTGGTACAGATTGGGATGCGTACTCATGCGGAGGGCGGAGTTATTGCGTATGCATCGCGTCGCCTAAGGAAGCATGAGGTTAACTATCCAACCCATGACTTAGAACTTGCTTTGCCGTGGTACATGCATTGAAGATTTGGCGACATTACTTACTCGGTAATGTATGTCATGTCTATACTGATCACAAGAGCTTGAAGTACATTTTCACTCAAGAGGAATTGAATATGAGGCAGAGAAGGTGGTTAGAGCTGATAAAGGACTATAACATAGAGTTGCACTATCATCCGGGCAAAGCCAATGTTGTCGCGGATGCCTTGAGCAGGAAATCGCATTGTTTGCTGGGACAAGTCGAATTTATGGAGGTTTTTCCTCCTATGCACCGGGCTATCTTATGCAACATTCAAGTACAGAACGAGTTGGAGAGCAGAATTGTTGAGGGCCAGAAAGTGGATAAAGGGATCACACATATCAAGAAGAAGTTAGAAAAAGAACCTAGTGACCATTTCCGAGTGGATGAGAGTGGAATTCTTTGGTATGATGATCGTCTTGTCGTGCCAAAGGATCGAGAGTTGAGGGAACAGATTCTAGCAGAGGCTCACTCATCAAAGGTAACAATTCACCCCGGTAGTAACAAGATGTATCGGGATTTGAGAACCAGATTTTGGTGGACAAAGATGAGAAAGGAGATTGCTGCACATGTAGCTCGATGTGACAATTGCTGCAGAGTTAAAGCTATTCATATGAAGACTGCAGGATTGTTGCAACCGTTGCCAATTCCTGATTGGAAATGGGATGAGATTACGATGGATTTAATTGTTGGTTTGCCGCAAACCCAGAAGGGATTTGATTCCATTTGGGTAATTGTGGATCGCTTAACCAAAGTGGCTCATTTCATTCCTATCAATATCCATTATGAACCCCACCAATATGCGTAGAGTATGTACATTTCGCATGTGCTTCGTTTGCATGGAGTACCTAAATCGATAGTGTCGGATCGTGGATCCACTTGGACCAATCGATTTTGGGAGAGCCTACAGGAAGCCTTAGGAACCAAATTACTTCGTAGTTCCGCTTATCACCCACAAACCACAGGCCAAACAGAACGAGTAAACCAAATACTAGAAGATATGTTGAGGGCGTGTGTGTTGTCAGCAAAAGGTTCATGGGACAAATGGTTGCCATATGCGAGTTCTCGCATACAATAATAGTTATCAAGCTAGTATTCGGGTGGCACCTTTGAAGCATTGTATGGGAGGAAATGTAGAACACCCCCGAATTGGATAGAAACAGGGAGAACGACCCTACTATGGAATTGACTTGATAGATGAAGGCGAAAGTAAAAGTGAGAGTGATAAAGCAACACATGAAAGCCGCCCAAGATCGCCAGAAAAGTTATGCCGATAAGCGTAGGAGACCTATTAAGTTCCATGTTGGTGACTTTGTTTATTTGAAAGTGTCACCAATGAAACGAGTACAGCGTTTTGGAGTAAAGAGAAACTTAGCACCTAGGTTCGTAGGCCCCTACAAAATTATTGCCACTAAGGGAGAGGTAGCGTATCAGTTGCAGTTACCACAGGAAATGGGAAGAATTTTTGATGTCTTTCACGTGTCACAACTGAAGAAATGTTTGAGAGTTCCAGAGGAGCGAGTGTCGGTTCGAATGTTGAGATAAATCAAGATCTAACCTATTATGAGGAACCAAAGAAAAGTGCTAGACACCAAAGAAAGAGCCACTAGAGGCAAGGTAGTGAAGCAATACAAGATCCTTTGGGGAAATCATGGAGAGAATGATGCAACATGGGAGACTGATGAATACCTCCCCGAGGAACTATCCATAGTTTTATCACAAATGGTTAGTTTTGCGAATCTCGGGGGCGAGATTCTTTTTAGGGGAAAGATTTGTAACACCCTAGGTGTTAAGCATCTTGAAAGCATGAGCATTTGCATATCATGATCATCATTTCATGCATGAGCAAGTGGATAATAGCATTTACTTTGAATTGCTCTCATTTCATGCTTGTTTGATCTAGCTACTATAGGATCTTTGCTATAATGATGTTTTTTGACCTAGATTGTGCCTAGATATATTTTTGACATAATTTAGGACCATGTTTGAGCTTGTGTTTCAATTTAGAAAATTTTTATAAATTAGCCCTAGAGTGTCAAACCTCTTTGACCCATTTTGAAACTCCTTTCAAACGTGCATGATAGATTGGTTTCTAGAAAAAGTTTCTATAGATGAAATGTAGTACTTTTTATGTAGAACAAATGATCTTTTATGAGTTTCTTGTGAAAAGGTTTGGAAATGATTCAAATAGTGCCCAACAGTTTGGGTCAAATTTGAGTTGAATTCAAACTCTGTTTTGACTAGTTTGATTTGACCTTGCTGTTTTTAAGTTTTAGTTTCAAATCTAGGCCAAATTAGAAAAAGTTCATATTGAGTGTTTTGTAGCTTATGAAATTCTCTACAAAGTTGATGTTTTGACTTTTTCCAAATTCCGCACGAATCTCGATGTACAGGCCCAAAACAGTCGCTGATTCAGAAAAAGGGGGGGGGACTGTTTACTCGTCGGTGGCCGGCCGACAACTTTCGGCGACGTGGCCCGCACGCGACGAACGCCAATGTATCGGGCCGGATGGGCTGGTACCGGGTCGTGCGCCCGTATAAATAGGGACGCCCCCTGCCGCCCTAACCCTAACGCCACTCCTCGCCACCGCCAAATACCGCCCGAACGCGAAGCGCCACCGCCCCGCGTAGCGCCATTGCCGCCAGTCCGCGAAACTCCGCCACCGCGTTCCGCCGCCGCCGTCGCACCAAACCGCACCAAACCACGTCCCTAGCTCCGCCTACTTCATCCTCTACGCAAAGCCGTCATCGAATCGAGGTATAAGTCGAGGTATGGACCCCATTCCGCATCCCCGGCGCCGGCCCGAGGCCGCCATGGCCGCCGTTGGGGCAAAGCCGCCGCGGAGCTCATGGATCGAGCTTAGGCCGCTTTTTTACGGTTTTAGGATCACCTAGAGGTGCTCAAGCTCTGAGCTAGGTGGTTGAGTAGATCCGCCGCCCGTTTTGAATGCCGGGATCGCAGCGCCCGTCGCCGACGAGCCGCCGTGAGCACCGCCGCCGTCGTGTTTGGTTTGTCGCCGTTGTTGCTCCGTTGAGTCCCAAACCTGCTTGCATGTCTTAGTTAGGTGTCCTAGAGTCGAAACGCGCCGGTTCGCCGTCTTTCTCGCCGAGAACGGCCGGTCCGCCGTCACCAGCGCCGCCGCTGGAAGCCGTCTGCCGTCATCGCCGTTTTCGCCGGTTTTAGGTCGAACCATGGGCACCTATGAGTCCGCCTTGACGCCGTAGATTCGAATGGTATAGCCGGTTGCGCGATTTGGTCATCGTCGGCGAAGATCCGCCCACGCGCCCGCCGCCCGCTCTGCTTCCGTAATACTTCAGACACACGCGGGCCCCGCGTCGTTTTCTTTTTCTTTATTCTTTTTGTTTTTCCGTTTTGAATGAAATGCTTAGAAAATTCATAACTTGGTCATTTTGAGTCCTTTTTGAGTGAAACAAATTTTGTCATGCTTGTTAGATGATAGGCTACCGTATAAAATTATGAAACCCTATTTTCT
Source organism: Hyparrhenia diplandra (assembly GCA_015847255.1). Taxonomy (NCBI): domain Eukaryota; kingdom Viridiplantae; phylum Streptophyta; class Magnoliopsida; order Poales; family Poaceae; genus Hyparrhenia; species Hyparrhenia diplandra. Next base: position 196,052 of record JADLZK010011241.1, on the reverse strand, counting down.
AGGAACTTTTATATAGAGTTTTATTTATGGCCATAAATGTATGGAAATTGAGGAAAATCATATCTTTTAATTGGTGCAAGATAAAAATATGCTTTCTGTACAAAAACATGCTTGTTTTTGTGAGTAGACTCCAGGAAAAATATCATGCATAGTATGTTCCGTAGAAGAAATGTGATTTTCTATTTATGTGCTAATTGCCATATGATCTTTAGAAATTCATAGAAAAATAAATATTACGGTTTTGGATGTGAAACTTGGTGTGTTTGTATTTGATGGGTTTTAGAAGTTATTCATACTCAGAAATCTGTTGTCTGACACTTTTCATAGTACAAAAGTATTTTCATGCCTAGGTTTGTCTTGTCAACTTGTCATTTTTATGTAGACCAGTGTAGGCATGATCTGGCCATGAGATTTTTATGGTAGATGTTATATGTCAGTAAGATGCTCTGGTAATTTTGGTGGAATTTTCTGAAGTAGTTATGTATTTATCATATTTATGGTGCATGGAAAATAGGCTAGAAATACATGTTTATATGAAGATGGTGTGTATTAGTCTTTTTATTATGTGTTCCTAGCATGAATATGATATGTTGGTAAGCTTGGTTTGGTCAGCTTAGCAGTTTTGACATTTTCTAGTTCCTAGCATTTATTTAATTATAGGGTGCAAGTGTAGTGTTTACTAGGGCATGCTATTTTATGTGCTTTAATTTGTCTTTTAGCTTCTCCAGTAGATTTATTTGGTAGGTAATTACTTGGTTTACCTGCTGGTTAGGTTTGAGGTAGTTTGCATGAGTAGTTTGGGAGATATGGAGGTTGCATGTGATGTTTGAGTTGAAAACAGAGCCTCTGTTTTCCTTAATTTCGAGGCTGTTAATTTCAGATTCAGTTCTGGGTGATGTAGAATGTTTTGTAGGAAATTTTGTTAGCTTTCCATAGAGTCCTAGTTCACTGAATTTGGAGTTGTAGAACTCCTTGTGTGACTGTTTTAGTGACAGCATGTCGGGCTGTCATTTTCTGTGATTAGTACGTGAGGGTGTTTGATTGGTGTAGGTTATTAGGGTTTCTTGTGTAGAATTAATGGTGTTTCTACAGAAGAGATATGCACTTACTAATAGCTTGCATCATGAAGCATCCATTCATTATACACATATTACTTTATGTCAGATGATATTTATGTATTTGTAATCATCTCTTTTCTCCATCATATGCATCATCTCAGGATCGGAGGAAGTGCTAGAGGAGCTAATCGAGGAGCCGGGGGAGCTGTTCCATCTGGGAGTGCAGTCCGGAGGAGTCACCGGAGGAGAAGGACCGACAGACGAGCCGACTGAGTGTCCGGAGCACGTTCCAGCGACGTTCCTGCGAGGCAAGCCCCGGAGCATTCTGCCCTTTCCTAAATTCTTACAATTAAGTTGACTTGAGTCCTTTATATGTTTCCTGCATTAAGTTTAGGAAAATGGTTGAAACCGTTAATGCATTATGATCCTTGTTGAAAGTTGCCCTATCCTATATAGAGGTCTAGGTTAATGCTCGCATCATGGTTGCAAAGAGACGCTGATTCCTGTCCACTTAAGGAAATGTTGTGAACAATCACATGGGTGATTGTCAAGTCGCCGCCGAGAACCCGCTTAAGTAAAACATGCTAGATTGGATGGAACTTCCGGTCTTTCCATCCGATCAATTAAGGACTCATACTTTGTCGGGCCGTGGTCGGAAGTTGAAAGTACCGGCCCATATAGTAGGCTCCGCGAGGTCGCGGAGCCACGGCTCGCGTGAGAATGTTAGGGGCCGGGCTTTGCTCGCTTTATCGCTCCTCCTTTGGTGATGGTAGATGGGGATTTAATTGGGCGCAAGAAGATGCGCACGAGGCGTCGTCCTTGTTGTTTCGCCACTTGGCGCCCGAGGAGGAGGGGGTAGTCGGCAAGACCGAGACTTTTACGCCCCGTAACGCCTTGGGAGTGATTGGGTCCGCCTTTGTAAAGTAGACCGGGTTTATGGCGGTGGTATTCGCCACCGGTTTGCAATCGATTCAATCGCCATCTCTCCCGGATAGTGAGAACCCGATGCTTCCACGGCAATGTAGTCTAATTACTACAATATATGTTATTATCATGTTGCAAAATGATATAATTCGATCAAGTTACTTATGTTTGTTATTTATTCTATTGAGCAATGATTAAATCTTGACTATACAGATTTATGGTTATGTAATTAATTAAGTAACCCCATTAATTTGGAAAAGTACAAGTAGTATGAGTAGGCTTACTAAACAACTTTATTTGCGAAATTTAATGTGAGTCGCCTAAACCCCAGATAAAGCCTAGCATGATCCTTGAGTCTTTTATTTTATTTTGACGGGTAAGTCTAGCCGAAGTATTTTGTACTCGTGGTTTTATTCCCGTTGTTGCGGTGAGCATGTGTACCATGGTTATTGTAAGACTTGTCTGCATTTCCTGTTGATGAAGAGTAAGGCCGAGGGCAAGGCAATTCTATATCCCTCGCCTCATGCCGTTCCGTGGATGACTACCTCTTCGGCACTATCTTATATTTGTTTTCGCTAAAGACTATTTGGTTTTCAAACTACCGCCTTCCGCATTTACTTGAACCTGAGTTTGTAATAAATTATACCGCGACTCGATGTTTAATATATCGAATTTGGTTTGAAATACCCCGCGGATTTTACTACCGAGCTCAACGATCCTGTTGTATTGTTGATGAGTTTGAAATCACTCTAAGATTTCCTAATACCGGATTTATATGGACTCAAGTGTAGATCTGCGATTGCTTCGTAATTGCGAATTATACTTGATTTCTTATAAATTGGTCGGCTCTGCCACAAATGGCATCGGTTTAGTTCGGGTGATTACAAGTCCGATCCGGTATTTAAAAATAAAATGAACCACTAATCTTTTTAAAAGTTTGCAAAACAAAATCTTTTAAGTGGTGTGAGTAAAAGGTTTGCAAAATTTAGTAGTGCCTTGGTCATACCCTCTATGCCCAATTAAGGACGTCAGTGGCTTGGCTTATCGATTGGGTGAATGCATCATATTTTGTTATTTGTGAATGGTTGCCGCGGCGCCGATGAGGTGTAATGGGCTACTCACTTGAGTGGTCATGAATGGATCGAAATACCTCTACGCCCCCTGGTAATGGTTGTTCAATGCCTCTACGCCCAAGGTAATGGTGTGAGCTGTGAGAGCATGATCGGATGAATGCCGATCTAGGGGAAAATAAAATAATTTTGAGAGCTCCGTGGTCGGGTAGTGCCCCGTAGACTTGTGCATGGGTACAATGTGTGTGCCGGGTGTAAAATGTGATTTTTCCGCATGGTATGCGATGCCGTCGGGTGGACCTCGACGAAGCGGTATATGCAATTTAAATTCTTGCATTGCATGAATATATTGTGGGCTGGAATGAATTGCGGTGTACACTAACAAATAAGAATGCGTTAGATCGTCTAGACACGCCTTATTTTTTTTTTTGAGAGATCGTAGGTTGCCACCATTAAAACGAATAGAGAAATCTCTTTCCTATTCCGTGAGATAATGAGGGAAACGTGCATGCATCATATTTAAAATTTTACATCATGACATCCATCCATTTTCCATCTTTTCCCCTAATTAGTACTTGCCCTATTTGGTTAAAACTGACTATTGTTTCTCAATCTCACATTATCTCCTAAATCTTGCTACAGATGGCTCCAACCCCGACTTCCCAGAGTGGTACTATTATGACAAGAAGTTTGGCATGCCTACAAAGCTGCTATGGCGTGTACTCCAAAGAGATCGGGTACACAAGGGCACCTACTTACACTTGGGAGACCCCGCAGTGCAATGCATTGTTACTAGAGTGCACTGGTGATCCCTGCCCCTGCGCATGCTTTCCGTGTGGGTAGGATGGGACATTACGAGTATGGACTATCCCCCGAGGCTGCAGACCGACCATGCTGCCGCTTCGGTGCCGAGGAGTTTGATGGTGGACCACCCCGAGGTGTTGGTTGGGACCACCGCTTCCAAATTTTCCCCGGGCCGACCCCCTTTCAATTGTTTGGGAGCAGGGTGGTGGTGTGGACCCTTTACGGAGGGATGAGACGAGGAGCCGATAGCACTTGTGATGCCATGAGTGCTATGTTCGCTATGATGCGATATGGCGCTTGGTTCGGAGGACAAGGCACGGGGGGCTATGGCGCTTGTGGTTCGTCGAGGGGTGAGATAGATCGCTTGATTCGATCGCAGGAGGCCGCGTGCGGCATGCCGAGGCGGCAAATGGAGGAGAAGGATGTCAGAGGGCCAGTCCCAAGAGCAAGGAGGAAAGCCAAGCGCAGCAGTGAGTTAGCAAAGATGAAGAAGCAGTGTCGAGTCTTCTAGCACATTGGCGCTAGCGTGAAGGCGAAATGGATCCTTAAGCATGCATCTTCGTAATGCTCGGCTTGGCTAGAGAGAGGGCTGAGGGCCGCCTACAAGGAGATCAAGGAGAAGCCGAGAACCTGGAGTGTGAGTACACCAACGCATGCGAGGAGTACTACCATCCGTACTACGCCTATCACTATCCCATGGGTGCGCACGATGAGGGACCTTCGATAGAGAGCAAAGCAGCGGCGGCCAAATGAGGAGGACCAGGACAAAGACCCCACTTCTCGCAACCACGAGAGTAGATGACCGTGATGCCACGCTTAGATTCCAGCTAGATGCTACCACGTGACCTCGATCTAGTTGAGACACCCTTGTAGCCGAGCGGTGTAGTGCCACTATTAACATGTAATTTTCTTTTTATTCATGAGACTATCGGCATGTAAGACTTGGATCCGTGATGTTTCGAGACCTTATGTTATCAATCGAGACCTTAATTTAGTTCGCGGCCCTATATTGTGATCGGTTTTATGGTAATTGCGACCCTTTGTCAATTGCGAGATCATGCCGGTTGTGCAACATTTTGTTGCCGTTGTTGCGAAATCTTGGTTCACATATTGCGTTGACATAACCGTGATGTTGATGAAAGACCGTATTGAGTTTATGTTACCGTTATTGTGGATGAATTTATTCTCTCAATAAATTCCGTAACTTAAATTCAAGATCTACACTTTGGACAACATCATCCGATGGTTATTGTTGATTCAATTGTGCGATGCCGCAAACCTCGATCAGTGTTTGGGGAGATCGACGGCAGCCCCACCTCCCCGGAACCCGGAGTAGTTCTATGACCAGCTTCTTGGGAGAGTTGCGTAACATCACACGCAACACCGAAAGCAGGAGGAGGTCGAGGTGGTGCCGATAGGGATGGATTTCACCGCATAAGGACTTTAAGGCCACGGAACCACCAAAGTTCACCGTGGCAAATGAACCTATGGAGGCTGAGGAATGGCTGACCTCAATAGAGGAGAAATTTTGGTTAGTGAATCTGTCTGAGACCCAGAAGGTAGAGTATGCAAATAAGACTTATCGAAGGACCCGCAGGATATGGTGGAAGAATCACCGTGCTACTTTTCCCGCCAACGCTCCTATCACTTGGTTCCAGCTTTACATGCCAGCCTTTCCATAATACCTACATACCGCCGGGTGCTTTGGCAAAGAAATTGGGAGAGTTCATTAGGCTCAATCAGACAACAAGACCATGAATGACTACCTACAGGCTTTTAACAGTTTGTCTAGGTATGCTCCCGACATGGTTGATACCGAGGCGAAGAAGTTGGCTAGCTTCAAGAGAGGGTTAAACCCGAAGATGCGTAAAAACCATGGGAAATTCCACAAGGGACACTTTTCGTGCCTTTGTGACCGACAGCATTCATCGGGAGGGAGAGTAATGCCTTGTATACTGCATCCATGGGCAAGAAGAGACCGCTTTGGGAAACTCGTGACGTAAGCGTTGGTTCCTTTGGACGTCGTTAGAACTACCGCCCACCTGCCGCGCCTTCACGCTATGTCCCACCACGTAAGAAGAACCAAGCCGGGAATTACCGCTTTCGTAAAGGTGGTGATGACCCCCGCACGTAAAGGGAAGCCGCAGACAGGAAATGTTCCACGCCCAAAGGCCATTCAACCACAACAACCGCCTCAATTGTGGTAAGCCCGGCATTTCTCCGTGTCTTGCCCGCAGCCCGGGAAGAACTACAAGTAGCATGTGGGCGTGGCACACTTTACCGGTGTTGAGGAGGTTCCCGAAGGAGAGACCGTGATACCGGGTGCGTGTTTAGTTAACAATCGTAGTGCTTGTTGTTTTGTTTGATTCCGGATCATCGCATTCATTCATGAGTCAAGAGTTTGCACTAAGGAATAGTGAAACAGATATCCGATCTAGGGTTTGGTTATCGATTAGTTCAATGGGCTGACCAATTGACTAGGCGGAGAGGGTCAATGATGTGAGGATCATGATGGGAGAATTAGAAATAATAACTTCTTTGATAGTCTTGCCCGTTTGTGTTTGGATGTCATCCTTGGGATGAATTGGATGAAGAGTTGGGGAGCGATTATTGATACAAATGAATAGAGTAGTGCATTTGAAACACCCCCGGACTTAATCAACACCGATTCTCATTACCCAAAGCCATTGACCTTAACCGTGTTTCACCGCTTTGCAAGTAATCGGTATCTCCGACATACCCGTAGTATGTGAGTTTCGGATGTGTTCCTAAGACCTACCTGGATTGCCGCGATAGGGATGTTGAGTTTGCAATAGAGTTAATTCCGTGGACTGCCCCTATATCTCGAAGACCTTACCGAATGCCGCCCAATGAATTAGCGTAAACCGAAAGTACAATTGCAGGAGTTGCTTGAGAAAGGTTTCATTAGACCTAGTTCGTCGCCTTTGGGGATGTCCAAACGTTTTGTGAAGAAGAAAGATCAAACGTTGAGGATGTGTGTCGACTATAGGCCACTCAATGCGTAACTTGTGAAGAATAAATACCCATTACCCCGTATTGACATTCTTTTTGACCAATTGTCTCGAGCCAAAGTGTTCTCAAAGATAGACCTTCGATCTGGGTATCATCAAATTAAAATCGACCCCAGGATATACCCAAGACCGCATTTTCTACGCGGTATGGTTTGTACGAGTATCTCGCCATGTCCTTCGGGCTTGACGAATGCTCCAAATAAGATTTCATGTGTTTGATGAATTCGGTGTTTATGCCCGAACTTGACAAGTTCGTGGTTGTATTCATCGATGATATCTTGGTTTATTCGAAAATGAGGAAGAACATGCCGAGCATTTGAGGATAGTCTTGAGAGACTCGAGAGAGCATAAGTTGTATGCTAAATTCAAGTAAGTGTGAGTTTTGGTCGAAGGAAGTGCATTTCCTAGACATGTATTATCTCGAGAACGGAATTTCGTTAGATCCTAGTAAGGTGCAAGAGGTGCTTTGATTGAAAGCGCCCGCCAGCCAGAGATCCAGAGTTTCCTAGGGTTAGCCGGATATTATCGTAGATTCATACTTGATTTCTCCAAAATAGCTAAACCTATGACCCGATTGTTACGTAAGGAAGAGAAATTTGTGTGGACACCGGAGTGCGGCGGCGTTTTGCACCTTGCGAACGTTGTTGACGACGGCTCCAAAGGTCTTTCGCACAACCCGACATTCGAAAACCCTTTGATGTATATTGTGACGCATGTGGTACAGATTGGGATGCGTACTCATGCAGGAGGGCAGAGTTATTGCGTATGCATCGCGTCAGCTAAGGAAGCATGAGGTTAACTATCCAACCCATGACTTAGAACTTGCTGCCGTGGTACATGCATTGAAGATTTGGCGACATTACTTACTCGGTAATGTATGTCATGTCTATACTGATCACAAGAGCTTGAAGTACATTTTCACTCAAGAGGAATTGAATATGAGGCGTAGAAGGTGGTTAGAGCTGATAAAGGACTATAACATAGAGTTGCACTATCATCCCGGCAAAGCCAATGTTGTCGCGATGCCTTGAGCAGAAATCGCATTGTTTGTTTGGGACAAGTCGAATTTATGGAGGTTTTTCCTCCTATGCACCGGCTATCTTATGCAACATTCAAGTACGTAACGAGTTGGAGAGCGAAATTGTTGAGGGCCGAAAGTGGATAAAGGGATCACACATATCAAGAAGAAGTTAGAAAAAGAACCTAGTGACCATTCCCGAGTGGGATGAGAGTGGAATTCTTTGGTATGATGATCGCCTTGTCGTGCCAAAGGATCGAGAGTTGAGGGAACAATTCTAGCGAGAGGCTCACTCATCAAAGGTAACAATTCACCCCGTAGTAACAAGATGTATCGGGATTTGAGAACCAGATTTTGGTGGACAAAGATGAGAAAGGAGATTGCCGCACATGTAGCTCGATGTGACAATTGCCGCAGAGTTAAAGCTATTCATATGAAGACCGCAGGATTGTTGCAACCGCTTGCCAATTCCCGATTGGAAATGGGATGAGATTACGATGGATTTAATTGTTGGTTTGCCGCAAACCCGTAAGGGATTTGATTCCATTTGGGTAATTGTGGATCGCTTAACCAAAGTGGCTCATTTCATTCCTATCAATATCCATTATGAACCCCACCAATATGCGAGTACATTTCGCATGTGCTTCGCTTGCATGGAGTACCTAAATCGATAGTGTCGGATCGTGGATCCACTTGGACCAATCGATTTTGGGAGAGCCTACAGAAGCCTTAGGAACCAAATTACTGTAGTTCCGCTTATCACCCACAAACCACGTGCCAAACGAACGAGTAAACCAAATACTAGAAGATATGTTGAGGGCGTGTGTGTTGTCGCAAAAGGTTCATGGGACAAATGGTTGCCATATGCAGAGTTCTCGTACAATAATAGTTATCAAGCTAGTATTCGGGTGGCACCTTTTGAAGCATTGTATGGGAGGAAATGTAGAACACCCCTGAATTGGATAGAAACAGGAGAACGACCCTACTATGGAATTGACTTGATAGATGAAGCCGAAAGCAGAAAAGTGAGAGTGATAAAGCAACACATGAAAGCCAAGATCGCCGGAAAAGTTATGCCGATAAGTTTAGGAGACCTATTAAGTTCCATGTTGGTGACTTTGTTTATTTGAAAGTGTCACCAATGAAACGAGTACAGCGTTTTGGAGTAAAGAGAAACTTAGCACCTAGGTTCGTAGGCCCCTACAAAATTATTGCCACTAAGGGAGAGGTAGCGTATCGCCTTGCGCTACCACAGAGAAATGGGAAGAATTTTTGATGTCTTTCACGTGTCACAACCGAAGAAATGTTTGAGAGTTCCGTGAGGAACGAGTGTCGGTTCGGAATGTTGAGATAAATCAAGATCTAACCTATTATGAGGAACCAGCAAAAGTGCTAGACACCAAAGAAAGAGCCACTACAGGCAAGGTAGTGAAGCAATACAAGATCCTTTGGGGAAATCATGGAGAGAATGATGCAACATGGGAGACCGATGAATACCTCCCCGAGGAACTATCCACGCTTTATCACAAATGGTTAGTTTTGCCGAATCTCGGGGCGATTCTTTTTAGGGGGAAAGATTTGTAACACCCTAGGTGTTAAGCATCTTGAAAGCATGAGCATTTGCATATCATGATCATCATTTCATGCATGAGCAAGTGGATAATAGCATTTACTTTGAATTGCTCTCATTTCATGCTTGTTTGATCTAGCTACTATAGGATCTTTTGCTATAATGATGTTTTGGACCTAGATTGTGCCTAGATATATTTTTTGACATAATTTAGGACCATGTTTGAGCTTGTGTTTCAATTTAGAAAATTTTTATAAATTAGCCCTAGAGTGTCAAACCTCTTTGACCCATTTTGAAACTCCTTTCAAACGTGCATGATAGATTGGTTTCTAGCAAAAAAGTTTCTATAGATGAAATGTAGTACTTTTTATGTAGAACAAATGATCTTTTATGAGTTTCTTGTGAAAAGGTTTGGAAATGATTCAAATAGTGCCCAACAGTTTGGGTCAAATTTGAGTTGAATTCAAACTCTGTTTTGACTAGTTTGATTTGACCTTGCTGTTTTTAATTTTTAGTTTCAAATCTAGGCCGAATTAGAAAAAGTTCATATTGAGTGTTTTGTAGCTTATGAAATTCTCTACAAAGTTGATGTTTTGACTTTTTCCAAATTCCGCAGGAATCTCGATGTACAGGCCCAAAACTGTCGCTGATTCAGAAAAAGCGAGGGGGGGGGGACTGGTCGCTCGTCGTCCGGGCCGACAGCGACGGCGACGTGGCCGCGACCCCGCGAACGCCCCGATGTATCGGGCGGATGGGCTGGTACCGGGTCATGCGCCGTATAAATAGGGACGCCCACGCGCGCGCCCTAACCCTAACGCCACTCCCTCCGCCACCGCCAGAACGCCTTGGCGCGCGCCGCCGCCGCCGCGCCCATCCAGCGAGCTCCGCGCCCGCCGTTTCGTCGCCGTCATCGCACCAAACCGCACAAGTGTTCGCCCTAGCTCGCTACTTCATCCTCTACGCAAAGCCGTCATCGAATCGAGGTATAAGTCGAGGTATGGACCCTTATTCCGCATCCCGGCGCCCCGGCGTGGCCGCCATGGCCGCCGTTGGGGCAAGCCGCTGAGCTCATGGATCGAGCTTAGGCCGCGCTTTTTCGTGTTTTTTAGATCACCTAGAGGTGCTCGAGCTCGAGCTAGGTGGTTGAGTAGATCCGCCGCCGCCGGACGCTGCCGCCGCCGACGAGCCGCCCGTGAGCACCGCCGCCGCCGTTTGGTTTGTCGCCGTTGTTGCCCGCTGAGTCCCAAACCTGCTTGCATGTCTTAGTTAGGTGTCCTAGAGTCGAGAACGCCGCTGGTTCGCCGTCTTTTCGCCGAGAACGGCCGGTCCGGTCCACGTAGTCACCCCATACCGCCAAGCTGAAGCCGCCGTACGCCGTCATCGCTTCGCGGCGGTTTAGGTCGAACCATGGGCACCTATGAGTCCGCCTTGACGCCAGATTCGAATGGTATAGCTGGTTGCGCGATTTGGTCATCGCCGGCGAAGATCCGCCGCGCCACCGCCGCCTCCGCTTCAGAAATGCTGCTGTGTCGCCTTGCCCCGCGGGCCCCGCGTTTTTCTTTTTCTTTATTCTTTTTGTTTTTCCGCATTTGAATGAAATGCTTAGAAAATTCATAACTTGGTCATTTTGAGTCATTTTTGAGTGAAACAAATTTTGTCATGCTTGTTAGATGATAGGCTACAGTATAAAATTATGAAACCCTATTTTCTGGGAACTTTTATATAGAGTTTTATTTATGGCCATAAATGTATGGAAATTGAGGAAAATCATATCTTTTAATTGGTGCAAGATAAAAATATGCTTTCTGTACAAAACATGCTTGTTTTTGTGAGTAGACTCCAGGAAAAATATCATGCATAGTATGTTCCGTAGAAGAAATGTGATTTTCTATTTATGTGCTAATTGCCATATGATCTTTAGAAATTCATAGAAAAATAAATATTAGGGTTTTGGATGTGAAACTTGGTGTGTTTGTATTTGATGGGTTTTAGAAGTTATTCATACTCAGAAATCTGTTGTCTGACACTTTTCATAGTACAAAAAGTATTTTCATGCCTAGGTTTGTTTGTCAACTTGTCATTTTTATGTAGACCAGTGTAGGCATGATCTGGCCATGAGATTTTTATGGTAGATGTTATATGTCAGTAAGATGCTTTGGTAATTTTGGTGGAATTTTCTGAAGTAGTTATGTATTTATCATATTTATGGTGCATGGAAAATAGGCTAGAAATACATGTTTATATGAAGATGGTGTGTATTAGTCTTTTTATTATGTGTTCCTAGCATGAATATGATATGTTGGTAAGCTTGGTTTGGTCAGCTTAGCAGTTTTGACATTTTCTAGTTCCTAGCATTTATTTAATTATAGGGTGCAAGTGTAGTGTTTACTAGGGCATGCTATTTTATGTGCTTTAATTTGTCTTTTTAGCTTCTCCAGTAGATTTATTTGGTAGGTAATTACTTGGTTTACCTGCTGGTTAGGTTTGAGGTAGTTTGCATGAGTAGTTTGGGAGATATGGAGGTTGCATGTGATGTTTGAGTTGAAAACAGAGCCTCTGTTTTCCTTAATTTCGAGGCTGTTAAGTTTCAGATTCAGTTCTGGGTGATGTAGAATGTTTTGTAGGAAATTTTGTTAGCTTTCCATAGAGTCCTAGTTCACTGAATTTGGAGTTGTAGAACTCCTTGTGTGATTAGTGACAAAGATGTCGGGCTGTCATTTTCTCGTGATTAGTAATGCGTGAGGGTGTTTGATTGGTGTAGGTTATTAGGGTTTCTTGTGTAGAATTAATGGTGTTTCTACATAAGAGATATGCACTTACTAATAGGTTGCATCATGAAGCATCCATTCATTATACACATATTACTTTATGTCGGATGATATTTATGTATTTGTAATCATCTCTTTTCTCCATCATATGCATCATCTCGGGATCGGAGGAAGTGCTAGAGGAGCTAATCGAGGAGCCGGGGAGCTGTTCCATCCGGGAGTGCAGTCCGGAGGAGTCACCGGAGGAGAAGGGACCGACGCACGAGCCGACCGAGTGTCCGGAGCACGCCCAGGCGACGTTCTGCGAGGCAAGCCCCGGGAGCATTCGCCCTTTCCTAAATTCTTACAATTAAGTTGACTTGAGTCCTTTATATGTTTCCTGCATTAAGTTTAGGAAAATGGTTGAAACCGTTAATGCATTATGATCCTTGTTGAAAGTTGCCCTATCCTATATAGAGGTCTAGGTTAATGCTCGCATCATGGTTGCAAAGAGAAGCGCTGATTCCTGGTCACTTAAGGAAATGTTGTGAACAATCACATGGGTGATTGTCAAGTCGCCGCCGAGAACCTCGCTTAAGTAAAAACATGCTAGATTGGATGGAACTTGTGGTTTTTCCATCTGATCAATTAAGGACTCATACTTTGTCGGGCCGTGGTCGGAAGTTGAAAGTACCGTCCATATAGTAGGCTCCGCTGGGTCGTGAGCCACGAAGCTCGTGGAGAATGTTAGGGGCCGGCTTTGCTCGCTTTATCGCTCCTCCTTTGGTGATGGTAGATGGGGATTTAATTGGGCGCAAGAAGATGCGCACGCAGGCGTCGTCCTTGTTGTTTCGCTCACTTGGCGGCCCGAGGAGGAGGGGGTAGTCGGCAAGACCGAGACTTTTACGCCCCGTAACGCCTTGGGAGTGATTGGGTCTGCCTTTGTAAAGTAGACCTGGTTTATGGCAGGGTATTCGCCACCGGTTTGCAATCGATTCGAATCGCCATCTCTCCCCGGATAGTGAGAACCCGGGATGCTTCCACGGCAATGTAGTCTAATTACTACAATATATGTTATTATCATGTTGCGGTGATATAATTCTCGATCAAGTTACTTATGCCAAGTTATTTATTCTATTGAGCAATGATTAAATCTTGACTATACAGATTTATGGTTATGTAATTAATTAAGTAACCCCATTAATTTGGAAAAGTACAAGTAGTATGAGTAGGCTTACTAAACAACTTTATTTGCGAAATTTAATGTGAGTCGGCTAAACCCCGTGATAAAGCCTAGCATGATCCTTGGAGTCTTTTATTTTATTTTGGACAGGGTAAGTCTAGCCGAGTATTTTGTACTCGTGGTTTTATTCCCGTTGTTGCGGTGTGAGCATGTGTACCATGGTTATTGTAAGACTTGTCTGCTTTCCCCTCGTTGATGAAGAGTAAGGCCAGGGGCAAGGCAATTCTATATCCCTCGTCTCATGCTGTTCCAGGGATGACTACCTACTGGCACTATCTTATATTTGTTTTCGCTAAAGACTATTTGGTTTTCGAAACTACTGCTTCCGTACTTGAACCTGAGTTTGTAATAAATTATACCTCGCACTCTGATGTTTAATATATCGAATTTGGTTTGAAATACCTGCGGATTTTACTACCGAGCTCAACGATCCTGTTGTATTGTTGATGAGTTTGAAATCACTCTAAGATTTTCGGAATACCGGATTTATATGGACTCAAGTGTAGACTGCGATTGCTTCGGTAATTGCGAATTATACTTGATTTCTTATAAATTGGTCGGCTCACACACGTTCATCTACTTCCCGGTGATTGGTTGACATCCTCTACGTGTTGGTATATCGCTCTCACTCTTGTATTTACCTTTCTAGTTTACTTTGAGTAGAAAGCTAGCTTTGCCTTGTGTAGTTGTTCTTGCTAGCATAAGGACCATATTAGGATTGCTCACTAGTTAGAGTAGTGACATAGACCTTGTGTGACTTAGAGATCATAGCTTATTTAGTCTTGTCACTAGAAGGCTTGCAAGACCACTAGAGCTAGCGCAAACCGCTTATTCGCCATTTGTTATACTAACCGGTTTGTTTAGTGAGCTTGTAGAAAATTTTTATAGGCTATTCACCCCCCCTCTAGCCATCTAGGACCTTACAAGTGGTATCGGAGCCGTGGTCACCATATTTGAAGGCTTAACAACCTTGGTGTGATAGTATGGCTCATGTTGTGTTCAACCATGTTGGGGGAAAGCCTCCATTCTTTGATGGGGTCAAGAATTTTGACTATTAGAAGAGAACCATGAGAATGTACTTGGGATCAATCAATGACCAAGTATGGGTAGTGACCGAGAAGGATTATGCTATCCTTGATCCAACCAACCTCACTCCCACCGACAAGGCTAACAAGCAATGCAACACCATGGCATTGAACACTTTATACAATGGCATGGATGTCAAAGTGTTTGAGGGCATCAAGGACCTTGAAAGAGCAAGTGAAGTTTGGGAGAAGCGTGGTGAGACTTATGAGGGCACAAAGATGGTGAAAAGTGCCAAATTATATGTGCTCAAGAGTGAGTTTGAGAACTTCAAGATGAAGAAGGATGAAAGCATACCGGACACATTCCATAGAGCTTCAAGTGATTGTCAATGATCTCAAGGCTTTGGGTGTGAAGACATTGGATAGAGACTTTGGGCACAAATTCTTGATGTGTTTGCCCAAAAGATTTGCTATGTTGAGGAAGATTCTATTTAGAGGTGCTTTGGACACCATGACACCTAGTGACTTGCTTGGTGAAGTACTAACCGATGAGCAAGTAGATGGGATGGAAGATGAAGTGGAGAAGGAAGATGACAAGAGCAAGAAAGTTGTGGCATTCAAGGCCGCCACCACCTCATCCAAGGCTAAGGGCAAGTCCAAGGCTCAAGAAGAAGATGATGAGGAAGTTAGTCTTGATGAGATTGATCAAGAGTTTACTATGTTTGTGAGGAAATTTAGCAAGGTCTTGAAAAGCAAGAAGTTTGGGCAAGGCTCTAGAAGAAGAAATGATTCATCCAAGGGCAATGAAGAGCCAAGAAAGTGCTTTGAGTGTGATAGCCCTTATCACATCCTTGCCGATTGCCCAATCAAGAAGGAAAAAGAGAAGATGAAGGCATACAAGGGTGGCAAGACAAACAAGAAGAGCAAGACCATGACATTCAAGAAGATAAATGATGGTGCTTTTGTTTGTTCGTGGGATAGTGATGGCTCCTCCGATGAAGAGGAAGAGAAGCCCAAGGCCATGAGTGCAATTGGCCAACACAAGAAGTCATCTCTCTTCGGCTCATCACCTTCATGCTTCATGGCTAAGGCCACTAAGGTATCATTGCATGAGCATGAAGAACTAAATGCTAATGAAGTAAAATATGATAGTGATGATGATGATGATGATGATGAATATGAACCCACTAGAGATGATCTTCTAGGATGCTTAAACAAACTCATATCATGCTTAAGACTAAGGACAAGGAATGTAGAGCTTTGCAAAAGAGTGTAAAAACTCTTGAGCAAAACTTTAGTGAGCTAGAGGCCACCCATGAGGGTCTAAATGAAGACCATGGGGAATTGGAGCTAGCTCATACAAGGCTTCAAAAGGCCCATGCCTTGGTCTTAGAGAAGAATGATAGAGCTTGCTCAATCATCAAGAAGGATGTTGGTTCAACATGTGACATCATAGATGAACCATTCTTGGTTGATGTTGAAGAACCATCTATTCCTTCCACATCCACATCAACCCACTCAAGCTCTACTAGTAGTGATGGAGTAATTTTAGATTCATCACTAAAAGTTGAGAATGAGACTCTCAAAAGAGAGGTGGATGAGCTCACCCACTCCTTGAGGAAGGCATATGGTGGGGATGCCCGCTTGCTAAAGTGCTTGGGTAGCCAAAGGTTTTCCCTTAACAAGAAAGGCTTAGGCTATGTCCCCAAGAAAGGCAAGAAGGCCTTTGCTACTCCAAAGCCTAGCTTTGTAAAGAGCAATGGGTCCTATTGCAATAGATGCAAGCAAGTGGGGCATCAAGAGCAAAAATGTACTAAAATGAAAATAAACAAGAAATCAAGCAAAGTGCATTCCATACATTTTGATTCTTGTTATTTGCTTACCAAGGGTGAGAAGGGTGTCAAGGCAAAGTTTGTTGGTACACCCATTGTTGGCCCAAAGAAGAAGGCAATTTGGGTACCAAAGGCTTTGGTTGCTAACCTCCAAGGACCCAAAGGCAAATGGGTACCTAAATCTTATTGATTTCTTTGTAGGTGAATTACAAGATTGGGGGTAACCATTGGATTCTTGATAGTGGGTGCACTCAACATATGACCGGTGATGCAAGAAAGTTCAACATCATTGATTCAACTCAAAAGAATGGAAAACCTATTACATTTGGTGATAGCAAAAGTGGCAAGATACAAGGCATAGGCAAGATTACAATAACCAATGATTTGACCTTATCAAATGTGGCACTTGTGGACATATTGAAGTACAATTTGCTTTCGGTGGCAAAAATTTGTGATCTTGGTTACAAGTGCATCTTTGGTGAAGATAGTGTTGAGATTGTGAATACAAAAGATTCAAGCTTGATCTTCAAGGGAATAAGATTTGACAACCTCTACCTTGTGGATTTTGGTGCTAGTGAGACACAAATTAGTACATGCTTGATATCTCAATCTAGCATGGGTTGGCTATGGCATAGAAGACTTGGTCATGTTGGGATGAAGCAACTCAACAAGCTAGTGACACATGATCTAGTAAGGGGCTTGAAGGATGTTCACTTTGACAAGGACAAGCTATGTAGTGCATGTCAAGCCGGCAAGCAAGTTGCCAATACTCATCCAAAGAAGAGCTTCATGAGTACTTGCAAGGCATTTGACTTGATCCATATTGACTTGTTTGGCCCAACCGCATATACAAGCATTGGTGGCAACAAGTATGGATTTGTGATTGGGGATGACTATACAAGATTTACTTGGGTGTTCTTTCTCAATGACAAGAGTGATGTGTATTCATTGTTCAAGACATTTCTCAAGAGGGTGCACAATGAGTTTGATATCATAGTGAAGAAAGTGAGAAGTGACAATGGAAGTGAGTTCAAGAACACAAGAGTTGATGAGCTATGTGATGACTACGGAATCATGCATCAACTTTCGGCCAAGTACACACCACAATCCAATGGCTTAGTTGAGAGGAAGAATAGGACTCTCATTGAGATGGCAAGATCAATGCTTAGTGAGTACAATGTGAGTCAATCATTTTGGGCCGAAGCAATCAACACCGCATGCCACTACATCAATAGATTGTATTGCCATCCCATGATGAACAAGACACCTTATGAGCTATTGAATGGAAGAAAGCCAACCATTGCATACTTTAGAGTATTTGGGTGCAAATGCTACATATTGAAGAAGGGTGCAAGACTTGGCAAGTTTGACAAGAGGTGTGATGAGGGATTTCTACTTGGTTATTCCACCACAAGCAAAGCATATAGAGTGTGGAACAACTCAAGTGGTGTATTGGAAGAAGTCCATGATGTTGAATTTGATGAAACCAATGGGTCCCAAGATGAAGATGAGAACCTCAATGATGTTAGTGGAACTCAATTGATGAATGCCATGAGGGGTATGGACATTGGTGATATAAGGCCAACTCAAGTTGATGATGACAAAGATGAAGTGCAAATCACTCAAACTAGTGGTGCTCAAGTTCAAGATCAACAACAAGCTAGTACACCATCTCAAGCAACTACAAGTGATCAACCAAGCTCAAGCAATCAAGTCTCAATACTCCAAAGCTCAAGCATAGCTAGAGATCACCCAATTGATTAAATTATTGGTGACATTGCAAGTGGAGTACAAACTAGAGGAAGACTTGCGGCATTTTGTGAACACTTTGCATTTGTGTCACAAGAAGAGCCCGAAAAGGTTGATGATGCCCTGAAGGATGAAGAATGGGTCATTGCAATGCAAGAGGAGCTCAATAACTTTGATAGAAACAAGGTTTGGGAATTGGTAGAGAGACCGAAGGATTACAATGTCATTGGAACCAAATGGGTGTTCAAGAACAAGCAAGATGAAGATGGCATTGTTGTGAGAAACAAAGCAAGGCTAGTTGCACAAGGTTACACTCAAGTAGAGGGTCTTGACTTTGGTGAAACATATGCTCTGGTTGCAAGATTAGAGGCAATTAGAATCCTATTAGCCTATGCATGTGCACACAACATCGGCTCTATCAAATGGATGTCAAGAGTGCTTTTCTCAATGGCTTCATCAATGAGCTAGTGTATGTTGAGCAACCACCCTGGTTTTGAAGATTACCATCATCCCAACCATGTGTACAAGTTGAACAAGGCATTGTATGGGTTGAAGCAAGCACCTAGAGCATGGTATGAGAGGTTGAGAGACTTCTTACTCAAGAAAGGCTTCAAGATGGGCAAAGTTGACACCACTCTCTTCACCAAGAAGATTGGAAAGGATTTGTTTGTCATGCAAATATATGTTGATGATATCATCTTTGGATCAACAAATCAAGAATATTGTGAAGAGTTTGCCAAGATGATGGCAAAAGAATTTGAGATGTCTATGCTTGGAGAACTCACATATTTCCTTGGTCTTCAAATCAAGCAAATGAAGAATGGCACCTTCATTAGTCAAGGGAAATACATTAGAGACATGATCAAGAAGTTTGGAATGCAAGATGCAAAGGGCATCAATACACCAATGGGTACCAATGGATCATTGGACAATGATGAAAGTGGCAATATGGTTGATCAACGGTACTATAGGTCATTGATTGGAAGCTTACTCTATGTGACCGCTTCAAGGCCCGATGTGATGTTTAGTGTTGGCAAGTGTGCAAGATTTCAATCCTCACCTAGAGAGAGTCACCTCACCGCATCAAAGAGGATATTGAGGTACTTGAAGCACACTCAAAATGTTGGGCTATGGTATCCCAAGGGGTCAAACTTTGAGCTAATTGGATATTCGGACTCCGACTATGGGGGATGCAAAGTTGATAGAAGAAGCACAAGTGGCACTTGTCAATTCCTTGGAAGATCTCTAGTATCATGGTCATCAAAGAAGCAAACCGGTGTGACACTTTCAACTACCGAGAGGCGAATACATTAGTGCCGGTAGTTGTTGTGCACAATTGCTATGGATGAGATCAACATTGAAGGATTATGGATTTGATTTCCATCATGTGCCATTGTATTGTGACAATGAGAGTGCTTGCAAGATGACTCAAAACCCGGTCCAACATACAAGAACCAAGCACATTGACATAAGGCATCACTTCATAAGAGATCATCAACAAAAGGGTGATATTGCTATCCAACCTATTGGCACCGAAGATCAACTAGCCGACATCTTTACAAAGCCACTAGATGAGAAGAGGTTTTGCAAGCTAAGAAATGAGTTGAACATCCTTGACTTCTCCAACATGAGTTGAATGCACCCCACACTATGACATGCCCCTCCTTCAAGCAAAGCCAAGGTATCATTGGTTGACATGGCATTCATAATATCTAAGGACTTGTTAGAACATATCGACATATAACTTGTGCCTTAGGAAGCATTCATGGAAAACAAAAGGATTTCAATGTATGTATGCCATCACTATTGCTATTTATGCTTGTTTGATCTAGTGATGACATATGACATGTTTATGGGCTTGCAATCTCAAGTGTTGAATTTGGCTATCTTTTCACACATATAGTTCAACATAGGCAAGATAACCCTTGTCATGAGGTGTGAAGAAGCTTGTCTTTGGTTCAAACCGAAATATATGTTTGACAAGTGATCCAAATTTGACCAAATTTGAGCACTATTCTCTCTTCCATAACACAACATGGTCATACCTTTTGTGGAAATTGTCGACAAAGGGGGAGAGATTAGTGCATGAAAGGTTTTTGAAAATTAAAAAATTCACATGTTTTTGAATCTTTCATGATGGTCATGAATCTACAAGTGGTTCACACAAGTAGGGGGAGCAAGCTCATAGACAATTTGTTGCATTTGATTGTGCACTAACATATGACTTGCTCATTGCACATGTATTTAAATTCAATATACATGCTTGTGTGGTGTATGCTAGTTTTCACAAGTTGATTTTCAAGTGGTTGAATGACAAGCATGCATAGGAGCTAGCTTGATTTTCTAAATTCCGCTCTTAATTCAAGTACCTTGCTCATAATGTGATCTCACGTGGTATTTTGAGTTTTGATGAAAATCTAGTTACCTTGATGCTTGTATGGTGAAAATGGCGCAACCCGATTGGTATCACGCTTCAAAGGTCCATTTCTTTCACCTAAGCATCATTTTGGTAACATAGCTCACCCTCAATTTCAATATTAATACATGTATGCAATGCTTCGCTCCAAACTCGTGGCATACATGTAGGGGAGCTCATGCTACCAAAACAGAACTATGATGCTTGTCCAATCCTATGATTGTAAGCAAAATGCTTGGACAACCGTTGTATGTTCAAAAACATTAATCATAAAACCTTTATGCGGGTTGTCACCAATTACCAAAAAGGGGGAGATTGAAGATCTCTTGTTTGGTTCTCGATAATTAGTGACACCTAAGGACTAATCTCTATGCTAAGTGTTTGACTAGATTGGAGATTGGTCGTGCCGGGAGTTGGTGTGTGGTGATCATGGATGAGGGATCGAGGTGATCCAAAAAGATGATCAAGCATGCAACTCGGTGGAGTTTTGGAGATCAATTGTCCCCAAGGCAAAGGTATAACCATAGGGCTTTTTGATTTCACACCCAAGACACCATAGAGGGTGTGGGTGGTTATAGGATCGATAAGTCGTACTATAAAGAGGGAAACTTATCGCATATATCGGTCCTCATGTGCCTCTAGGTTCAAAATTCATATGCATGCATTCTAACCTAGAGAGCTAACCGCGCACTTGGTGAAAATATTTTGAAAATGCTAACACGGTGGTCGGGGTGCTCTTCGACGTGTTGGTAACATAAGGCAAGTGACGGAAGTTGGAACAAAATCGATCCGACGCAAAATTGGAGACCTCGGCAAAAGTGACCTGCCGACGCGCCGGGCGTGAAGCGCCTGGCGCGCCCGGCGCGATGTTGAGGGGATGGCCGGGATGCCCGACGCGTCCGGCGCCTCACGCCGACGCTGGCTCGATGAGTCGGCGTCCGGCGCGACACGGCAAGGTGTCCGGCACAGTGCGTTTGCACGGCGCCGGCGCTGCGCTGGCGCGCGTCCGGCCGCCAGCGCGGACGCGGTCGATAAGCATGTCACGGGGTCGCCCCGGCGTGGCGCCGACGACGCATACGGCGCTTTACGCTGGCGGCGTCGGGCGACGCGTTGTGCCGCGATTGCCCGTCTTTGGTTGGCACGGCGGCGGGCGTGCAGACGGCGCGGAGCGCGGGCGCCCGGCCCAGCGCCGTATTTTTTTGACGGGTTCGAACCTAACGGCTCTATTTCGAATGGGGGCTTATAAATATGTGTTTGGCCGGCCTTTGGGAGGCCTCTTGGTCATTCTTACACATTCTAACACCCTTTGAGCTGAGCAAACATCCTCCTCCTCACTCCCTTTGCTTGTGAGCTTCATTCTAGTGAGTTGAGGTGATCCAAGTGCTCTTTGCTTTGATCTTTGCATCTAGAGGCACTTGTGGATCGTTGTGAGCCGGTTGGTTTCTTGTTTCTCTTGGAGACACCACTCCTAGCCGGCTTGGTGGATTGGTGGAGGCGTTGGCAAGAGTTGGTGATTGTTCTTGGCCACCTCCGGGCGAAATTGTGAGAGGATCACGCACTCCTCGTCGGGAAGACAAAGTGCAAGGAATACATTGCTCGTGTCTTGGGTACCACACTTGTTGAGTGGTGTGTTGAGGCTAGCAAGGGCACCGCCTAGCTCAAACACCATCCTTGTGTTGGTCGGCACAACCGAAGAGTAACTTGTCGGTGTACAAGCGAACTCCGGGTGCACAAATCGACTTGTTCATTGTATCATTGTGTGGACCATCACCTTTGAGTGATTGATAGTTCATGTAACACCCTAGGTGTTAAGCATCTTGAAAGCATGAGCATTTGCATATCATGATCATCATTTCATGCATGAGCAAGTGGATAATAGCATTTACTTTGAATTGCTCTCATTTCATGCTTGTTTGATCTAGCTACTATAGGATCTTTGCTATTATGATGTTTTGGACCTAGATTGTGCCTAGATATATTTTTGACATAATTTAGGACCATGTTTGAGCTTGTGTTTCAATTTAGAAAAATTTTATAAATTAGCCCTAGAGTGTCAAACCTCTTTGACCCATTTTGAAACTCCTTTCAAAAGTGCATGATAGAGTGGTTTCTAGCAAAAAGTTTCTATAGATGAAATGTAGTACTTTTTATGTAGAACAAATGATCTTTTATGAGTTTCTAAGTGGGTCTTTAAAATCAAGACCAAGTCAGATGGCTCTATAGAGAGATATAAAGCTCGTCTTGTTGCTAGAGGTTTTCAGCAGACCCAAGGTATGGATTATGAGGAGACATTTGCACCTATTGCACATATGACGACAGTTCGTACATGTTGACACCTGTTATAGCATAATATTAATAATCAACTAAACATGAAATAAGAGTATAAAATGAGTATCAACATAGATTAGGGGTTTTACTAACATAGTTTCACAAGTTTTGGTGATTTATATATTTTCAGGGACTAAACAGGAAAAGCCTAGAGTTTGGAAGACATATGAAGCATAAACATGTAACCAATATATTCCAATATAGCACCATTGCAAAGATCTCGTCGAGATGATCGAAACGGATATATTGTTTGTTATATTCAGAGTCCAGAATCAAAAGATATCAGTTGCAGAACAGAGTTCACTAAAACGGCCATAACTTTCTCATCCGGACTCCGTTTCCTGCAAAATACCAGTCATTACAAAGCTATCGACGAGATCTACGCACCAAAAAAATTTGATGCCGTTTTGACACAAGGCCCTGGCGGCCGCCAGGCCTTTTCACGGCGGCCGCCAGGTGTTTGAGCCCAAATCCAGTCAACTTTTTGTCGGTTTGTAACCGACTTTGGGGTTGTATCTACACCGTTGCCAAGGTCGGTTTGATCTAAGGGCTATCGTTCATTGCCAAGGGCTATATAAGAAGACCCCTTGATCCCAGGGTGAAACCCTAATTCATTCTATCTTATTCTATTCATTATCTCTCAGTTGTAGAGGTGTCCCAATGTAAGGATAACCTCTCTCTCAGGGATTAGTGAATTAGAAGTAGATTAGAAGTAGATTAGCCATGTAATTAGAAGTAGATTAGCCATGTAATTAGAAGTAGATTAGATCTAACTTAGATCTAATCAAGAGTAAAGGAGAGTGGAGCTATGCTCCTGTTCTGGAGATGTCTACAGAGTTTGGTATGTCTTATATCCTTTCTTTGTAAGTCTTATGATTCATATATTTATCTTCTCTATTTACTTCCATGTCTTTCATATATGGTTAAGTATAGTTGTTATGCTATTGCATGGGATCTCCGCTCGTATTGAGGACTCTAGTTATTCATGGTAGCTAGAGTAGTAATCGATAGTGTAGACTTGGTGTCTAGGCTTTAGATTACCTGAGATTGCACCCAACCCCACGGATAGTTTGTGGTAGCCCCAGGTGGTGACAACCCTGATGGCCGACGTATTCCACCACGTTCGGGTTGGTGTTTGTAGGACCGTAGTCGGAGCTTCCTAGCCCCCTTCTCATCTCTTTCTGTGGCTAATGTTCTGATGTCCCAAAGTGCATTAGTGTAATTGCTATCATAGAACCTAAGTAATAAAGAAGTACCCAGGAACCTAAAACTCTCCCTTTGACCTCTTGATTAGTTTAGTTATTCTTTTATCTTAGGTAGGTTATTATTTTATGCTTTGATATTAACTTATCCTTTATCAATTACCCCCTCACTATAGTCTAGTGGTTTGCTAAGTTAGTGGATACATGATTGTGACTTGCCAAAGCTTCCCCGTGGATACGATACTCTAGAATACTCATCCTAGGGAAAAGCTACAATGGTAGGTGTTACGTAAACTGCGTAATCCTTTATATTCTTTTAGCACTTTACAAATGCCAACAAGACATTACTTGCGGTGGCTTCTTCTTCTTCATGGCCTATATCTCAAATGGATGTCAAGAATACCTTTCTTAATGGTGATTTGGTCGAAGAAGTTTATATGCAACCACCCCCGGTGTTCTTTGCTCCCCCGGATATGTTTGTCGCCACCGTCGGGCTTTGTATGGTCTTAAACAGGGCCCCGTCGTGCTTGGCATGAGCGGTTTGTGTATGTCATACGGGCTGCTGGCTTTTCACCTAGTGATCATGATCCCACATTATTTATCCATTTGTCACCATGTGGCCGCACATTGCTTCTTCTCTATGTTGATGATATGTTGATTATGGGTGATGATGCGCATCACATTTCCCATGTGAAGCAACTACTCGATGAATTTCGTGTGTCCGATTTGGGTCCTCTCAATTATTTCTTAGGCATTGAGGTCAAGCAATCTAGTGAGGGATACTATATTTCTCGATCTAAGTACATACATGATCTTATTGCTCGCTCGGGCATCACCGGTAATCGAATCCGGCCGCCACACCCATGGATCTTCACTTCAAGCTTCGTCCCACCGATGGAGTACCTCTTAAGGATCCCTCTCGATATCAACATATTGTGGGTAGCCTTGTTTACCTCATCGTCACTAGGCCCGATATTGCACATGCAGTCCATATTTTGAGTCAGTATGTTTGTGCCCCAACTTCTGTTCATTTTGGACATTTACTCCGCGTTCTACGCTACTTACGGAGACATCATCTCAAAGTTTATTCTATGCACGTGATAGTCCGCTTTAACTTCATGCTTACTCGGACTCCACTTGGGCGAAAGTGACCCGACAGTCGTCCGATCCATAACGAGGTATCAGTATTCTTCTTGGCTCTTCCCCAATTGCCCGAAGTCCAAGAAACAAAGTTCTTTGTCTCTCCCGCTCTAGTGTAGAAGCCGAAAGCATCGAGCTCTTGCCACTACTACTATAGAAATTGTATGGCTTCGATGGTTGTTGGCTGATTTTGGGATCTCTTATGATGCTTGCCACACCTCTTACGTGTGATAACACCGAGCCATACAAATTTCTCATGATCCCGTAAAGCATGAACTTACAAATCATATCGGTGTAGATGCTTTCTTTTACTCGGTCTCACCAGAATCGAAAAACTATTGCTCTCCCCTGTGCCATCGAGTTGCAATTGGGCCGACTTCTTCACTAAACCACAAACTCGAGAGCAACATCGGCTTCACTTAATCAAACTCAATGCTTCCAATCCTTCGATTCGCCTTAAGTTTAAAGGGGGGTGCTAAGTATATGAATGCTATATTTGGCCTATATGGCCTAGTCAATAGGACTTGAGTGGTCCATGAGGCTCTGTCCTCTCTCTATATATTCGTTCTCCTCTTCAGGAGAGTTTAGACTCTCAGAATCCCAAGGTTCGTAACAGGTTCCACACATAATTTTGTCGATTTTTGATATAGCGAACTAGCTGAAACTACCAAGTTCTCTAGCATCATCTTCACTTCGAGTAGTAGTTGCTAATGGGGACCATATATCTAATGTTAGCAGGTACGACGTTGTTGATTTCTTTATTGCTAATGAAGAGTTTACAACAAATTTCTATAGCATTAGACTAGGAGGCTGTGATGTTGTACTTAGTTTAGACTGGCTCAGCTCGATTGGCACAATTATTAGGAATTTCAATAAATTAACAATGAAGTTCCGGCGACACGGACACCCGATAATTTGGACCAACTTAGCCAAAGCAGAAGTACTCCCTCCAGGTATTCATACACTCTCATTTGATACACCACTAGAACCTCTCCAGGAAAAATTTCAAGACCTCTTTAGAGAGCCTTCAAGACTGCCACCTCAGCTAAGCTGTGACCACCGTATCCACCTAAAAGACCCAACTAAGCTTACGGTTGTCCGACCTTATTGCTACCCCTAGATACAGAAGAATGAGTTGGAACGACACAGTCACTCCATGCTATCACAAGGTATAATGAGATACATCACCTCACCATTCATATCTCATGTTATATTAGTCAAAAAATAAGACAAAACATGACGATTTTGCGTTAACTACAGAGCGCTCAATGATAATACACTTAAGGATAAATTACTCATACCTGTCATTACGGAATTGTTGGATGAACTGCAAGGGGCTCATTTTCTCAGCAAACTAGACCTCCGCTCAGGTTATCACCAGAAACACATGCACCCATCTCACATTGAGAAAATAGCTTTCAGAACCCATCATGGTCACTTAGAATTTTTGGCCATGCCCTTTGGACTATGCAACGCCCCCTCTACTTTTCAAGCTCTAATGAATGATATTCTAGGACTGTATCTTCGTAAATTCATTCTGGTTTTCTTTGATGATATTCTAATCTATAGTAAAATTTGGGCCGACCACTTAAGACATATTGAGAATGTATTCAAGGTTCTCTAATCCCACAGTATCTTCCTCAAGAGATATAAATGCTTATTTGGACAATCTCAACTTGGCTATTTGGGACACATCATATCTGATATAGGAGTTGCAGCTAGAAAAATAGAATCCATCACAGCCTAGACACAACCTATAAGTCTCAGAGAACTTAGAGGATTCTTGGGACTCGCTGGCTACTACAGAAAATTCATCATGAATTACGATACAATTGTTCGACCACTTACTAATCTTCTTAAGAAAGACTATTTTCATTGCACTCCTCTAGTTACAACTGCCTTCAAACATCTCAAAAGAACATTTTTCATCAACACCAGTCCTTCAGCTACTGGATTTAACAAACCATTTGTTGTTGAATGCGACGCCTCAGGAATAGGCATATGAGCTATCTTGCATCGAGAACATGGACCAACCGCATTCTCTAGCAAGATGATAGCCCCACGATACAAAAAATTGGTTGAATACGAACGGGAGCTCATAGGTCTGGTTACTGCAGTCAAACATTGGAGACCTTATCTTTGGGGGCGCCCCTTCCTCATCAAGTCAGATCACTACAGTTTGAAATATATTATAGATCATCGCCTTTGCACCATTCCGCAACACCAATGGGTTAGTAAATTATTGGGGTATGACTTCAAAGTTGAGTATCAACCTGGCAAGAGCAATGTCATCACAGATGCTTTATCATGCCAACACAAATCAGACCCTTCGTTGATGGCCATCTCAGAAATTCCAAACAGGGCAGTACAATTTATTATGTCTGTCTAGCCCACCCGATTGAAATTCTTCGTGAACAAATCTTGCCTAGGTAGAAAGCCCAGACCAATTAACTATCAAGTTGACCTTGCTATATAAAGAGCACTAGTAATAAACTCTAATAAAATTATCGGGCATCCATTTGAATCCGCCGCCGCCGCCCCAACCCTCCCACACCTCCCGACTTCACTCCATTGCCGCATCCTCACTCTCCTTTCCCGAAAGGATCCTCTCAAGTCCCCTTCTGATCCATCATTTTCGCTGACAGACCTCTGGGCACTCGCCGTGGCACACAAGTGCTACTTTGTTGCGAAGGTATATGCCGCCATGGTCCGCGTCGCCGCCGCCACCGCCGTCCCCACGTCCAAGACTTCCTTCGTCCTGCTACGGTGGAGGAGGCCTTGAGCTTCTCCCACTTGCTTCTTCGCCTTCAACCCGACATCTATTTAGGAGATTTCTTCAACTCTTGAGCCTAGTGATTACTACTCTAATCTAGTACTCGAAGTAGACCACTCGGTTTAGCAAAAATCCCGTAAGTAAAATATGGACTGAATGTAGTTAACTAATAAACTCGATATTACCAAAGAAGAACATAGATATTACTAAGTCGAGTTGTCTCCGTAGAGGTACAAAAGTTGAGGAAAACGTATATATACAAAAAGTTAAGGAAAATACCATGAAACATCTATAGAGACACTATTACAATTTATATGATGAAGAAATGAAGCTCTATTGTGTAAATGTGTGTTACAAATGAGAGGGGTCTCTATTTATAGTAGAAGAGCAAAGATTTTTTTAATTAATTGACGCCACCGGGACCCGCCTGTTAACAAGCTTACGTTGGCTCATAGCTGGAAATCGACTTATAGGTGGCGTGTTTGGGTGAAGGGCCCTCAAAACGGTTGCTGCATCGCTTCTGCCCGGTCTGCAGGATGCGAGTTGCATGTGGAGCAATGGGGCCC
Organism: Hyparrhenia diplandra; assembly: GCA_015847255.1. NCBI lineage: Eukaryota > Viridiplantae > Streptophyta > Magnoliopsida > Poales > Poaceae > Hyparrhenia > Hyparrhenia diplandra. Next base: position 167,555 of record JADLZK010011241.1, on the reverse strand, counting down.
AGCTGCCCTCTGTATATATGGTATATCGAAGTCACGATGCCTGCATGCCTGTGTCAACGTACTAGTGATCATCTTCTTTAAACTTGTGAAATTTGATATCTTTTCCGTGCAATCTCCAAAATATATGACCAATATGTCAGCTTGACGAGCTTTTGAGACGTTTCGATCAGCTTGACGAGCCCAATAAGGTAGACCATCTTGCAAAACGTACTATGGTTTCTTCAGAAGTTGCAAAAGCATACCTGATCACACTGCATTGCAATTGTGAGTTGATGAGCAATAAAGATTATTGTTTTTTTTAATAGAACAGAAGGGGCTCGCCCCTACTGTGATTTATTGCATTTGAAAGTAAAAAGTCTTTACAACACGGCTCAAGAAACAAAAAAAGCACAGAAAAAATAAGTAAAATTACACAAAGAGGCCGATCCATTGATCTAAACAAACTGAAAGGGATGGTTTGGATCTGAGTTTAATCAAAGCCAGCTCTTTCTTGAAAGTTTGCTTCACTAAGCCAGAGAGTGGGGTAGAAATCTGAAGATGCAATCGTTCCTCGCTGTCCAAATAGCCCGAAACATGGAAATAATAATCTCCATTGAGACTGAATTTTGAAGATGAGCTCAAGGCCATTATAGAACTATGGACATATGACTGAATAAATGTGGCTAACCCCAGAATATTCCAACATGACATAGCAAACGAACACTGAAGAAAAAGATGTACCAATGTTTCCACTGAATTAACCATATTTCTTCTTTGCAAAATATCTCTTGTGCTAAGCCTGTCTTTTAGGAGTAGCCAGAAAAAGACTTTTCTCTTTGGGCGACATGCAGACTTCCATAACCATCTATAGATTGGGGAGACCACAATGGTGCCCATTAACGTGAATAAGCTCTCTTGGATGAGAAGAAAAAGTGGAACCCCAAATGTAGGACCAAACGTCTAGGCCTGTTTGAATGTGAACATCTTGCAATAGAGCCGAAATTCCTGGAATTGGTCATAGGCTTGAGTAGATAGAGGTAATTTAAAATGATTGGCAAGATCCCTGTTCGAGATAGAATAGTATGAACTGATATTTTCTCATTTTTGGAAAATGAGAAAAGTTACGGCATGCTTAAACTCGAGAAGATTACCATTCCGGATGTCTATCCGGAAAAAATATGAAGCACCATCAGATATTGTTTGTGAGGATATTCCTTTGTAATAATCCAAAAGTTTGCGGGTGTCTCTCCACCAAAACGATCCTCTTGAGTTGGTAGTTGGCAAAAGGCCATTTTGATAATTTGTGTGCCAAACAAGTTGAACCCAAGGTACTTGACAACCGATTAAAAGAATTTATGCAAATGCTTTAAAAGGAGACTACGATTCCGTGTTTCCAAATTGATGCATCCCAAACCACCATTCTCTTTTGAAGTGCAAACCAAGATCCAAGCTGCTTTTGAAGGCCTTTTGCTAGCAAAGATTAGGCCCTCTCCACGTACGATGCTTCCTATATTTATAAATTTGCTTAATGACTGTTCAGGGAATAAATAAATGCACATAGCAAAGGTTAGTAAAGCACTAATAACCGCATTTGTCATCTCAGAGTCCACTGCATCACCGAGCATAGAAGAAATAGAAACAAGTCTTCTTTCACACTTTGAAACTAATGGCCAATAATCAGCAAATGTTGGTCACCCAAATATGTAAAAGGTAGAGACCCAACTGGACACCCAAAAGAAGATGCCGGATGAAGAAGCCTGTCCCTCTCGCAACATTTATAGGAACCATCATTGATTTATCAGTAGTTGACTTTCAAGCCCATGGATTCTACAAAATTGTGTAGGATCTCTTTTAGGGATTGGAGTTGGCTTTCAACCGCTTGAACAAAAATGAGGGTGTCATCGATATTGTAAAATAGGAAAGTCCCGATCATGTTGTAAATTTACGTAAAGATAAAATTCCCCTTTGTTTTGCATCATTAAGAATGGTCAAGCAGGAAATCAGCCAGCAAGCACAAAAAGTAAAGGAGATAAAGGATCTCGTTGCCTAACACCCCTTCCTCGCAGTGGAAACTTTTCCCGTGTACTCCATTTAAAAAAGCAATCGATGAGGTTCCCGAATTGAAGATCATTTTCATCCAAGAAATCCATTTTGATGGGAAGCCTTTGTTAATCATGATTTGGAGCATCAACTCATGTTCAACCTTATCAAAGGCTTTTTCAAAGTCTAACTTGAGGATCAAAATCTCCCCCTTGTCTCGATGACGTAGATGTAGGTCTTGCAAAAGACCAAGCTATACAGTCTTGAATGGATCTAGACTTTATGAACCCATACCGTTTTTGTGAATAAGCCTTAGAAGAACCTTCGCAATCTATTTGCCAAGATTTTAGTAATGACCTTGATTGAGGTATTAAGTAGTGAGATTGGCCTATAATCATTGACATTGATGGTCAAGGGTGCTTTGGTATCAAGGTTATGTGGGATCCATTAACACCTCAAGGCAAACATCTTCATTGTAAAATGCCCGACAGAGAACATAAAAGTCATTGCAAATGACAGGCCAACACTTTTTAAAGAAATCGAGTGTTGAAGCCATCCGGTCCAGGTGATTTTATCCGAAGGCAAATGCTTGACTACGAGTCTATTTCCTCCTTTTCAAAGGTTTCTTGTAAAGAGGTTAAATCAGTCTCTACATGAATCAACTCGAAAGGTTGTATTGAATACCCGTAAATGAAGAAACACCCAATCCGTCTTTGAAACTCGCCATAAAAGATTAGCCTTTGAAGAATGATCATATACCATTGTATCTTGTCTATATTCTCCGAGATGTGATGAGATTATTCCCCGAACCTTAGTGTTGCATGTGCATGAAAAATTTTTGTGCTTGCATCACCTAAAGTGACCCATTTGATGGATCCACGTTGTTTCCAATAAATATGTTGTTGTTTGAGTAGGCTTGAAAGTTTTTGTTCCAACAAGTATTTAAAGTTCCACTCGGGGACCGTCCGATCTCCTCATTCCTCCATATAAAGCAAAGAGAAAAGCACCAACTTGACATTATCAATAATCTTCTTCAAATTGATAAATCCTTAGACCATACCTTTAAGCTTTTCCTCAAATTCTTCAGTTAGCAGTAAAGACTTTTGTAGGGTCTGTCAGGTGAGCAGGGCATGCCAGCCATGTTGAACCACCGCATGAAATCTAGATGTTGCATCCAAAGGATTTTCAAACCTGAAAATGCTCTTTGCTAGGATGTTAGTTGATATAACAATGAGACAAGGAGCATGATCTAAAGTTTCATGTACCAAAGATGTAGCAAAAAGAATTAGGATAAGTAATTGTCCAACTAGCTGAGGTAAAAAACCAATCAAGTCTTTCTAAAAGAGGACTAGCCTGCTTATTAGACCAAGTAAAGCGTCTCCCCTTTAAAGGCAATTCTACCAGACCCAGAGCACTGATTGCAGCATTGAAGAGATACATTTCAGAGTGGTCGGCTCCTAGCTTATTTAAATCGATGGATGGATCTCTGTAAAAGTTGAAATCACCAACTAACAACTAGTTGATATGAGTCGGCATTTGGATGTTTTTGAACCAACTAATGAACTCTCTTTTTCCAGAAGATGTGCAGGGGGCATAGATGTTAGACAAAAGCCGGACTTCATTATTAAAGCAAGAGATAAATTCAATGGTCATGCAATACTCATTCTCAAAAACTTTAGAACATGAGAAAGCGATTTCCAAATAATGATGGAGCCACCGGAGGCACCCACTAAAGGAATAAAATCAAAAGCATCAAAGGTGGGAGGACAGAGATTCTTGATAAACATAGAGTCAAAGGATCGCTTTTTTAGTCTCCCGGAGACAAACTACATCACAAAAAGCTCTCCATAACTTTGTCTTTTACAGCATCCCATTTTTTCTCTGAATTTATTCCCCTAACGTTCTAGCTTAAAACTTTCTAGTTTCTAGTCAACATTTAAACTTATTATCAAAGAGAGGAATAAAAGTATCTCCTATATAAAGCTAGGAGAGGAAGCGAGGAAGAAGCTCCCATGTCTCGAATCCATTGGGCTCTAAGCATGATCATCTTGAGCCTTCTTCTTGGAGTTTCTCACCTTTTTGCTGGTCTTCTTTGAAGCAGGGAGCCTGTCCTCGAGTAGAAGAGGAGTTGTCCTTCCCAATTTTCTTGGAGCCGGTGTGCTTTGCGAGATAGTTTTGGAGAAGACAAGTCCGGCTGGGTCCGCACCACGTAAAGAAGCTCCTAGACTCTTGATTACTTTTTGAGATGACCGGTGGGCTTTTGCCTTGCAGCCAATGCGGTTGGCGAGTCCCGTGAAGTAGAAGCGGCTTTGAAACCTCTATGCTTTATTTTCAACCCCGTCACTTCTCTTTACCTGCTTGCATACATTGGAGCTTTCCCCTTTGAAGAAACTCTTTTCTTTTTTGGGGTGGTACCAAAGATCTAGTAAATTTGCATCATCCAAGAAGGGTTCTTGGATAAATGTAAGAGGTTGACTCTAGATTAGGGCAAAACGGATAAAGTACCGTATGACGTGACTTTTGGTAAGTGAAAGAGTGAGGCATTATCAAACTTATCGGCTGGAGTCATTATGTTCCAAGCATCCGACTTAAGGAGGGAAGCGTGCCAATCATAGGTGGCTGGATGTAGGAGAAAGAAAAGAGAAAAAATTCATCCACCGGTCGGGGATAAGAACTGAAAATGAGTTAGGAGAAGGAGTAGAGAAAAATTTTACCCGGTTTCTAAGAGCATCGGGACATGGAGGTGTAGAAGATGGTCCTTGGTCCCACCAACTGGATGAACAAGCTGGCGAAGTGGAGGATTTCTGCCGAGGACACCAATCCTGAGAATTCATTGTGTCCTGGACTGGAAAGAAACCTGTGCCAGGACTGAATAGAAATTGTCTGTTTCTGAGCCCACCATTCCTGATTGATCACATGTTCCTGAATCCGAACCATTCCCACTTGAACATTACTCGTTGTGCTCGGCTCGCGGGTTGAATGTTGGGAGCTATCCACCCAAGCAAATCCTCAATGTTGTCTTCCTCTGGGATCATTGGCTATAAGTTATCAAAGTTTGGAAAGGGGACAATTTCCACTGGAGGAATTGGGAGCTGTGGTGGCTGCAAATAGATGTCATTGTCTGAATCAATGGCATCATCCATTGCCAAAACCTATCCCACAACAGCTTCTGGGGTAGCAGGGGCATCAACTTGGTTCCTCAATGACTTCTTCTACAGCGGTAAAGCTTCTTCCCGGGCCTGACCATCATTCACGGGGGGGGGCGGGCACAATTTCATTAACATTATGGGCCCGATGGGTCGCAAAGTTGAGTGATTGTTATTTTGAGCAGGCCAAGGAGCCCACTCACCACCATTGGGGTCTGCATCTTCCTGAACATTATTTGCTGGAGCAAGAGCAGGCATTGGGCCCAGTCCATGTTGGCCAAATCCAAAAAATTCAAAGTTGTTTGGATCCAGGTCCAGAGGGTCCTCTAGAGGGAAATCTTCATCCTGTGCTTGTGCTCCCAACATTGTGGTGCTGATTATTTCACACTAAACAATCCAGTTATCAAATTCAGGCCTATCACCTTCAGCAAAATTAAAAAACCATGGAATTTCCTCAAGACTTGTGACCCTGACCTTGATAAAAGCCCTAGAAACCGTGATCCTCATCCCAAGCTAGAAGATAACCAAAACCGCATAGACTTTTTCCAATAAAGGGTAAGACCATAAATCCAAATTGAGACCCAAAAGCATAAGCCAAACCTCATGAGTGAAAAGCACAAATCCTATTGTTCCAGGCTCTGTTATGAGGACTGAAAGTGATGTGTATGTCACCAAACTGATGAGGACCATGGTTCACAAGAAAATCCCGGTGAGCAAGGTTGTTGAGGGTGACATAGGCTTGACCATAAGGGCACGGTTGGATGCACTGGTAAGGCATCCGGACATTGAGATTGAGGAAGTCGCGCAGAATGTCTCTCACCTCATCAAAGTTATGGTGATTCTGCGGCGGCGGATGAATGTGAGCTATAGCAACATCATTGTTTCTCTGATGGAGCTGTCCAGTGGCGATCCGCAGCATCGGCCTACGCCCTGGAACCATGACTCTTTGGCCCCATTCTGGCATGAAAGGATCTGGGTCGATGAATCTGTAGGCCATCGGCACCAGCGGCGATACTGTAGCAAAATTGGGGTTTTTTAGAGACCAAGCAATGTGACTAGTCCGGGGTAGAGGAGCACCGAGAACTTTGAAGGCATACTCACCGAAAGAATTGCAGGTGGGAGCAGTGTGCTGATCCTGTCGATCGAAGACCCGGTCCGGCGACGACGACGGCGTAGCCGGCTCGTCAACGAACTCTGGAGCAGGTAGTCTCCAAGGCTTGTTAGAAGAGATATTCTATGGAACAGTAACCGGGGGGTGGGATACTCAAGAGGCCTCTTGATTCCTTTATGTACTCCGAAAATGAGCGGTAAATGCGTGGTTGGTGAGCAGCATTGTCCCCACTGATCAGCGACTCATTTGGGCGAATTTGACGAGAAGGTGGACGACCGATTTCCACAGAAGGCAGTCGCGCCAATCGAGGTATAGAGTTACAGTCAGGATACGCATGACCGCAGCAGAGACATTTGCGGCACCTGGCTTGATTTCCACAATTAAAAAGAGCAGTGGGCCGTGGAGAGACAGGTGTAACAGAGACGAGGAAGCAGCCCAGATCTAGGAAGGACCCGACTAGAATCAGATACTGGGCCTAAAATGTCGGCCGGATGGTTATGGCGTTTAAAACTTGTAACGTTCGTAACCATAACACCCTGACTTAAATTTCGATTAAGATTTCCATTGAAAGAATGTTTAATAGAGGTTTGAACCGGTGATTTGAGTTTTGAAAAATTCTTGGCCATGGAGGACCAAGGTTGACGACGACTTCCAATGGGGATGGAATTTGCACCAGTAAGACGGAGGTTATGGAGGTGGCCATGGCTTCTAACAATATGAGTCCATTCAGAATCTTGCTCCCTAAGCCAATTTCTTAATTCAACCTTATAATTCGGACCACCACCATGCCAAAGGTGAAAGAAGATTTTGAATAACGAGCACTCAAAGGATTTGAGGTTGTAAACATGGAAACCAACCGCTGAACAGGAGACAGAGAATCTAAAAAACTTCGATCACTTAGATGAACAACTTGAAAATTTTTAGGTAAACCACCCAGCACAACTTGCAGGATTAAGCTAACTGACAGTTCAGACAGACGGAATGCACAACGGCCGATAGAGATGACTAGGAAGAAAGGCTTAGCTGAAGAGATCAGGTCGAAGGAGACAGGAGAGTTGTAGCGGCGATGGATCTCCGAGCAGGTCACCCGCCCCGGACGGAGGTTCAATGCCGGCGTGGCCATTCACGTCGCCGGAGTTATGCCGACGATGTCATCTCCGCCTTCCTTTCCCAGCTTGGCTCCCAGTTTCGATTTTTAGCTAGTAGAGTCACCAATAAAGATTGATGTTCTATGAACAAATAAGGATTTCAGAGAATTCAAAGTTGATGCTTCAGTAGTGCTTCAAGAACACTAGTTGCTTCATCACGTAATCTAACATAGTGCAGAAGAAAAAAAGTCAAGACAAACAGGCAATGGATAAGCCTACTATTTGCAAAAAAAAAATCCTGCAAGTAATTTGTAACTAGTAAATTCAGTGAGGCCAACACTGTGAACTCTAGCAGAAGCACATAAACTGAGCATCTAACAGAGTGGCTTCCTTGAACACAGTGGCACACTGCTCAGGCCACTGAACTATGAGTAATGCTAAAGTTAAATTAACTAATATGCACTGCAAGTATAATAAGCAAGCTACAAGTACTGCTAAAGTTAAATCAGTAATCACTGCAGATGCCATTTGAAAATCAGAGCGCACATGCATTCAATTAGAGTGAGTATTGAAAAGGACACTAGCATCTTCATGAATTAGCACAAGTGCAACACTGATATTGTTGTCACACCATCCGAGTGGTAGCACGTAGCAGCATATTTATGAAAATATTTTTTACATGTACAGATAAGTTCCACCAAATAAAGATGCACCACTGGCGTGACTACCCTACTTTTCCAAGGTTTTCCAATAATTTTTCCATTAAAGTGCAACACCCTGTTTTTTTTTTCCCCCTAACAGATAGCTAATGCTACAGCAAGCTGTCCAACATCATGAGCAAGCTAGCACCTCCCTATGGCAGTCCAGAAGCAACAATCATAGAGAATGCATAAATGTTACAATCGACAAGAGCACAAAAACAGACACAAGAAGTCCAGATATACATCCCGATTGTTGCTAGCTGGAATATTGCAGTGAAACAGACTTTAACCACCAAGAAAGAAACAGGCAATACAAGTGAACATCCTCGAACTTTTTTTTAGAGGAAACATCATCATAGTACAATGGGCAATGTATCAACGAAACGAGTCATGGCTAGAACAGTCGCAATATTCAGGGAACACAGTCGAATGGGAGCTTCAGAATCTCAAGGGCCATGGACTTGCTCGCGTGGCGTCACTTTGCTGCTGGCTGCACGGTCTTCTTCTCCTTGGTTGGCGGCTCTGGAGAAGATGATCACGCAATCAGCCATTTGATAAACAAAATTCAGATGTACTGCTCAGGTGAGGCGAATGGAGTGGGGAAACAAAAGCAGAGGGCTACTTGAGATGAGGGCCTTGGGGCGGTCCTTGAAGAGGATCTTGTGCCGGATGATGCCCATCACCTCCAGCTCCACCTCCGGTGGCTCGTGTTCCCCACAACCAGTATTCAGCTTCTTCTTCCTGAGCACCAGCAGGGGCTTTGAGCGTCACCTTCGTCCCGGCGAGCTCGTGGTACCCAACCGTGAAGGTGTACCCTGCCTGCTACCACATGGAGAGCACCTCGAAATCAGCCAAGAAACCGGACGACAATAGAGGGTCAGCGAATCAAGAGGGATCTCTTCTTGCCTTGGAAGATGAGGACGGGGAGGGGGCGGAGCAGAGGCGGCCGATGTGGAGTCCCCGGATGCCGCCGGCGAAGGAGGCCTGCGGCTGCACCACGCCCTGCAGCTCCACGACGGCCCACTCCGGGCACGATGAATCATCGCACCCGCACTGCACCTGGATCTGCATCGCCGCCCTTCCGCTTCCCTTCCCTTTGCCTTCCTGTCGCCGGCTGAGCAGAGCAGACTGCAGAGGCAAACGAGGGGTTAGAATTAGATCCCTTTTCACGTTTCGGAGACTGGTGCCAAAGTGCCGCTCGCTTTCCCGCCCTTCTCGTTTTCCTTCTGTTTTAGTTCGCGCCAACGCCAGAGGAGACAACAACCCAGACCCAGTATGTTATTATTTCATACTCATTCATTTTTGGTGATATTTCTTCTACCAAATATTTGGTGACAATATGCAAACAAAATATCTCGTGAGATTAAGTGGCAGGTACTTCAACCACTCTAAACTGTTCTGCTGAGAGAAAACACAGCTACAAATAATTTGTACAATAAAATAATAAATTTATTCGGACAGTTTTTTGATTTATTAGAAAAAATTAAACACTAGACATGGCACAATAAAACTCTATGTTCTGTTCTAGATTCATCCGGTGGAAAGAAATTTTTTCTCTTCTATTAGTTCAGTGCAAGGCTAGTTTGTTAAATACGACACAAGACGAAACTATTCTGCAGATTATACGAATGAAACAGGAACTCTGCAGAATTCGAGGAAATATAAAACAGTGCTTGCAAAGTGACGCATGCCATTTGACAAAGATGTGCCTTGTTCATTGTTATCACTAAAGGCAGTACGCAGTTTGCATATGAATTGCGACTGTGGATGACAAATTCTTTACCTTGGCCACTTTCAGTTTTCCTTTGGCCGTGGTCAGCAGCTCATCATACTAGAACATTAACATGTCTTGCATACCAGATAAAAAGGTTGGCTACATACATTCTAAAACATTTCGCATAATTTCATAGCACTACATCACAAGGAACATAATCTGCTCTCCTCATATAGCAGTAATTGTCAGTTGTTTTGTTCTCTCTGACAAAATTGTCCGGAGATTGGAGCGAAGGATCATTCAAACAGGAGAACGTCATGCACATTTGAGCAGGCTTTCAGCTTTAATTGAGGATGGCTTATTGAACTGGTGTCGTCCCTGTTAGGGTCTTACAGGGGACAAGCCTTTTCTGGATGTTCCGACCTGGTTTCGTCCCTGCATCCTAGTAAATAAGATTTCTTGCAAGCTGCAAGGAACCTTGCCAACTTCATTGGTCCATGGCAGGCGAGCAAAGTAGATTTCGTCTGATTATGATCTTGATTTTGGAAAGACAACTTGACAAAAATCTCTGCTAACCAGAATAAAAAACAAAGTTGTAGAAACTTGATCGATATTTGGAACCGTTACTGGTATGAGAGCAGGACAAGAACAAATTATAACACTCACCTCATATCCAAGTCACGAATGTCTATAATTGTGTCGGGTGCCTAGGCACAGCAAATGCATGCGGCAAGTCCAGTGAACTATATGATAGCAATTTGAAGGAGCATTCGGCTCAGAGATGCTCAAGATGGTCTTGCTTGTGCAGATGAATAGGCTTCTGATCAGCAGGTACATCGTAGGGGTGAGTAGGGACTAACGACCAAGGGTGCATAAAGAGGATGCTGCCGATTCATCTAGGATAAGAAAGAATCCAGCCACCCAGTAACAGTTGAAGACTTGGAACAGAGGAACAAAATTATAGAGGTTCTGTGAGCCCACACGCCTTCTGTAGAGATGACCCGCGAAAATAAAAAGAGCATAAAAAGTATATCATATTAGCTGATTGAATATATACTCCACTTAATCAAAATGAATACGAAAGTTCATCTACAGCTACTGGGGGACAGGGGATGAGAAACCGTCATGTGTGGTTTGTCTTCATAACTCTACATATATAATCTAAAAAGATATACATATTTGCAAATGTACAGTTCGGCAGTTGACTTTTTGGTATCCTTTTTGTCTAATTCTGATCAGACATAGGAAGCTTGATACTGAAAAGAGCAGTCTAATTCAAACAATGTTCTGTTATGTTAATTATGAGAATGCAACAGAGCTTATCTAGAGAACAAATACTAGTTCAAAATATTCAACATCCTATCTCTGTCTAATCAAAACATGAATGAGTTCAAGTACAGTGGGATACATACCAATATATGCTACATTATGCTCCATTAATCAACCATATGTTAATAGAAGAGCATTGTATACTTTGCCATCAACGAAGAACATATCCATCCTATATTGAGCCAAAAAATGCAACATCAGCCATCAGAACTATAAGTAGTTTCTGAATTGAAAATGTAAGGATGCAAATTATGTTCTGCAACAATACCTGAAGGCAACAGACAAGAAATTCAAGAAAGCTCTACAAGCCGAGAAGATATTCTAAACCCATTCTTAGGGTATAGTTTATTGAAATCAAGACAATGACATCCAGTTGATGCAGCCACCTTGGGATCAATACGGTATCTGCAGAACAAGTAAATTAAGAATGGTAAGTACCGAAGCAGGAAGTACTGAGAATGCAAGCTTGTTTTGTAGGTTTACAAGTGAAGAAGTGCTATGGAACTGCTACTCACTCAACAATGACAAAATTTCTGCTAATCAATGCTTGCATAAACTCAGTACTAGATTGAACTAGTCAAACATTAACAAGAGAAAAGCACACAGTAACCCAATAGCAATGTGAATTTAAATTCTCAATGACATAGTTGAATGCATGGTAGAGTTAAAATGTAGTAACCAGTTTTATTTACAACGTCAGAGACACATATTGAGATGCTCATCCCAGACAACACAAAATCATGTACAATTCGAAGAAGAGTTATGCAAGTTATGTTGATAAATAGAAACAGGAATAGTATTAGTACTCTCAGATAAAGTATCAATAATTATTTTTTTACTTTGTAAACAGTGTTTTCCACAAAAATCATGTACAGTACAGATAGGATATTCATTGAGTCAATAAATAGTGAATGAATCTTATTTACAACTATATCTGTTGTTGGTCTAGATCATCAAGTGTCGAGAAAAAAACGTGAGTGAGTTTGCCTAATACCATATTTAATGTCAGAAATGTTTTTTTAAGCATTGGTGGTTGACATATGCTTGGTTATTACTCATAGCTAAGCAACTTCTTTTCTGCTAGCTCATGCAGCTAAAATACTCATAAAAAAGGTGATGAGTCTATGAGACACATTATAAAGGCAAGTAATTTCGCACTTAAAACATGCTAAGGCTGACAATATGATGCTCATATCAGCTCTGATCCTTTACCAGACAGTACCAGGAATATTGCATGCTCTACTTGGACCAGTTACAAGGTTGACGAGAAATGCAGTTGGGAAGATACAGTAAACCATGCACATTCAGTCATGGTGTGATCATTTTAATGGAAACCCAAACCTGTAAGTAGCAGTGACAAACAGTTAGAAGAAAAGAATGGTCACTCCTATTTTCAATATCAGAAAAGGTAAAAGTAGCACAGAAATAAACAGAACAAGGAGCAGAGCTGATAAACGAATAACTTAGATTAAATTCTAAATAAACAATCTATTCACTAACTAATTTATGACTTTATGTACAGAGCATGCTGCCAATTCATCTAGTATAAGAAGGAACCCGACCACCTAGGAACAGTTGAAGCCTTCGAATAGAGGAATAAAATTATATAGGTTCTGTGTCCTGTGCCAACTTGTGTGTTCGGATGAGATGACCCACAAAATCAGAGGAATATAGAAGAATCATATTAACTGCATGAATTATGTTCTCAAATTAATCAGAACAATACCATGTTCTCTGCAGGTAGTGGAGGACAGGGGATGAGAGACTGTCATGGGAAGTTGTTTCCATAGAGCTTATACAGTCGAAAACGAATAGACGTATTTGCAAATGTATAGTTCAGCAGTTGAAAGTATATAAATCATCAGCGGGCATGACTTTTTAGGAATAATTTTGGCTGATTCTGATCAGACATTGCAAGGTTGAAACTGAAAAGGAGCGATCACCTTGCATTAGTAGTAGTATAATTCGAGCAAAGTTTTGTTATGTTAATCCTATGCTTACCTAGAGAAAAATCCCAATTTAAAAATATTCAGAAGGTGGAGGAGAAATACAGTTGATAACATAAAGTAAAAGTATGCACATTCAGTCATGGCATGATCATTGTGATGGAAACCCAAACCTGTAAGTAGCAGTAACAAACAGTTAGAAGAAAATAATTGTAACTTGAATATTAAATATCAGAAAAGGGAAAAGTAGCACAAATAACCAGAACAAGGGGCAGAGCTGGTAAACATCTAGGATTAAACTCCTAAACAGTGTACGTACTGACCAGTTTATGTACGGCATGGAAGGCACTTGTGGAGAGAAGATGTTGGTGCTTGACACCAACAGGAGTATGAAGCGATAGAGAGCGGATTCTATGAGGGTAGAAGACTCAAGAATTTACATTCGGAACAAGAGACCTGCAGAATAGGTATAACACAAATGGATTAGTTGAATCACTAACTGTGTTGAAACAAACAGGAGAGTGACTAGGACTGTTAAGAGGTTTGGAAAACTAGAGCAAGTGAACTTAGTACTAGGTGGCAGGAGTATGACATATGGGGACAAGTAGAAACAGGAAAGCATTGGTGGTTGGCTTATTATCAGTTAGTTACACATTATCAAGCAACTGCTACTCTGCTAGCTCATATAGCTAATACTCATAAAAATAGTGATAAATCTATGAGGCGCTTTATAAAGATAAGATAAGAAGCAATTTCACACTTACAAAAACGTGATAATGTTGACACCATGATACTCATATCAGCTCTGATCCTTCGCTAGTATCAAGAATATAGCATGCTCGAGTTGGACCAGTTACAAGGTGGAGGAGAAATTCAGTTGATAACATTAAAGTAAAGTATGCACATTTAGTCATGGCACGATCATTGCAAAGGAAACCCAAACCTGTAAGTAGCAGTAAACAAACAGTAAGAAGAAAATAACTGTAACTTCAGTTTCAAATATCAGAAAAGGGAAAAGTAGAATGAATAAACAGAACAAGGGGCAGAGCTGGTAAACATCAAGGATTAAACTCGTAAAAAACAGTGTATATACTAACCAATTTATGTACGCATGGAAGGCACTTGCAGAGAGAAGACTAAGAAGAGGTTGGTGCTTGAGAACACAGGAGTATGAAGCGATAGAGAGAGAATTCTATGATGTTAATTAGTAGAGTCAAGAATGTACATTTGGAACACGAGACCTGCAGAGTAGGTAAACACAAGTGGATTAGTTGAAGCACTGACTGTTGAAACAAACAGGAACAGGATTAGTAGTAGGCAACAAGAAAGTTGACAGTTACCTTGATTAGTCATGCTCTGACTATTGGGATACTTCCTATCAGGTTGCGGCACTGCCTTTTTAGGTCCTCGCTGTTGCCATCGCTGACATCTATTAGCTTCAGTGGAGTTGGGAGGACGCCCTTCGGTAGGGCCCGGAGGGATGGACACTCGATGATTTCTAGTTCTTGCAGGGAATTAGGGAGGCCATCCTTGGGTAGTGTGCGTAATGCTGAGCACTGGATGATACACAAATTTTGAAGGGAATTAGGGAGGCTAGCCTTGGGTAGCGCCCGGATAGGACAGTTAGAGATGCATAATTGTTGCAGGGAATCAGGGAGGCCGTCCTTGTGTAGTGTGCGGAATGCTGAGCAGACGGAGATAGTCAAATTTTGAAGGGAATTAGGGAGGCCGTCCTTGCGCAGCAATTGGATGGATGAACAGAATCTGATCTCTACTGTCCTGAGATTTGGCAATCTATGCAGCCCCGCCGGGAGGCTCTGCAGCTTCTTGCACCCATGGAATTCGAGGTGTTGTAGGGAGGCTAGGAGCTGCAGGGCCTCGTCCTGCTCCACAGTGAAGCGCTCCATCTCGTTGTTACAGAGTTGTAACTTGGTGAGTGAGGAAGAGAGGAGCCTGCAGATGGGTGCAGCAAGGGCTCCTGCGACAGGATCTGTGTTGAGCGACGACAAATGTATGGAGGAGGGAATGATTGAGTCGGGAGTGAGGGAATGTATGGAGAAGAAATTGGTCGTTCTTCTTCCGACGGTTAATTCCTGGAGGCAGCAGTGAGGGAGGACACGCCCCAAGCTCACGCATTTACTTATCTCCACGCCATTAAGGCTGAGGAATTGCAGAGAGGTTGGCAAGGGGAAACTGGAAGAGGATGAGGCTACATCTAAAACGTTGGGAAACCCCTCACGTGGTTTGCCAAGGGTATTAGCAATTTTCAGGCCTCCTTTGGCAGCCAGGGAAGGCACGCCCCGGGTTTATAGTCCCGTCACATCCATGTACGTATTAAATTGTGCTTCGTTACCTGAGGCCTACTTCCCTGACCCCGTCCAACCAGCAGCGTGGGGAAGAAAAGAAACATCAGACACCGGGGAGCGACGCCCGCCCATCGAGGCCGGGGAGCGACGCCCTGGGACTTCCCTGCCCCACACGCTGGCTCCTCCTGACCACAGTCTCAGTTTCTTCTGCACGCATTTGTCAGGGTCACGCTGCCCCAGGGAAAGTGGCGGGTTTTTCCAAACGAGGCCTCAAGGAATGGAGAGAGCACAGGGTTTGGAGGGAGAGCCTTAGCTTTGGGCAATGGTAAATCTGTAACTCATGTAGTTGTGCAGGCAAGAGCAGCAACCCCTCCTCTGCTGCTTCTGTTTCCTCCACTTCTCTACTCCTACTAGAGGAACATACCGCCGCTTCCTCCTGTTGTTCCAACACACCTAACCCTGTTATACTGTCACAATCAATAATTTCCAATTTCGAGAGTTTGGGCATGTAGAGAGAACTTGTGTTAATTCCTTCCCACTAGCACTTATAATTTCCATTCTCTCAACTGCAAATTGATAGTCAGCCTGCCTCCCATCTTCAACAGGCCCAAAGACATTGTTACAATCAATTATCCTCAGGTCTCTTAGGGATGACAGCTTTTGGACGCTAGCAAGTGGTAGAGGAGGGCATGCAATCACCTCCAATTTCTTTACTTCGGTTAGGCTATTAAAATCCAAGCTCGTCCAGAATGATGCACTATCTTGACTGTCATTTCCAGTAATCTCCAAGGATGATGAAGATCCAGAAAGCTTTTTGTAGGTCAGGCTTTTAAATTCTAAATCAACTTCTGATATCGAAATAAAGCATGGGCTGCGAGTCCAAGGAACAGGAAGCAAGGATGATAGTTTTGGACAACCTTGGATCACGAGCCGTCGTAAATTTGGAGGCCATGTTTTAAGATCTTGTTGGTTGTAATTACAATCTGAAAATGGCAGCTCCACGAGCTCCGGACAACCAGTAATCTCGAGTACATTCAAATGGGATAAAAGTTGACCACTGCTACCAACAACCCATCTTTCCAGACGTCCCAAATTGGCAAGCTCTATCCTTTCCAAATTCTTCAACAGCTTGCTAGGGCTATTACTCAGTTTGTCTTCAGTATGTGTATTAGCTAGATGCAACTCACCAATAGGTGGAAATGTTTCCCAGTTCACACCATCTAGACAAAGAGAATCCAGATTTTGAAGTGACATGTTCAGACCTAGCCAAGAAGGACAAGTATGACCTCCATGCCCTCTGATGCTTAGTTTCTTAAGATTGCTAGGTGGCTTGAGACCTTCAAGAACTTGTTCTTCACGTGCAGAATCCTTGTTAGACCGTGTTGCACTCCAATTCAATATTAACTCGTTCAGGTTTCTCTTGTGCATTAACTTTGCTTCATCTGCTGCTTCCCTTCCTTCAACATTCTCAAGATTATCAATGCGCAACGATCCGCAAAGCTCTAGCAGATGTCCTATCTGGCTCAATTCAAAACCCTGACTTTCTTTTCCAACCTTAAATATTTTTAGCTCTTGTAACGACTTCAGTTTCCCCACCTCCAAAATCCTTGAGTATACTGTTCCATATCCAACAAGAAAATGGCGTAGTTTTACAAGGTTAGTTATATTTGGTAAATTAGGGTAATCTTGGCATCCTCGAAGATCAAGGACCCTCATGTGATAAAATCTTGAAATACTGTTGGAGGCAACCAGATTATTCATTTGTCTATAAAACAACCAATTGCTCTGTACCCGGAGATACCGAAGATGGATAAGTTCTGAAAAGTTGTGCAATAAATCTTCCATGCTATAGAAGTCTCCAGATATCATAATAACACGAAGGCATTTTGCTTTAGTAAACAAACCATGGAGGGTCTTTGCAAAGCTACCTTGGTGTTTCCCAAATAACAACAATGAGTGTAGGTTCTCAACTCTTAGTCTTTCTCCGAGTACACAAAAATCTTCTTTACAAGTATCAAAAGCCTTTCTACCATTGACACTTGAGTCATCAATGTTGATGGATAAGTGGCGGATTGATGGAAGAATTTGTACGGATCTCACATTTGAACTATATAGGCTGAGGCATTCATCTGCTGAAACCTTTAGCCCTAATTCATGCATTAGATCATGAATAACAAAACAAGTGTCCCCATCATCATCTTTTCCTTTTTAAAAAATCCATGATTGGTCAATTCTATCAAATAGCTTAGTCCTATATCTTCAACCTTTTTATTCTCACCACGTGAATGCAAAACATCTAGTCCGATCCAAAACTGAATGACCTCTTCTTCACTGAATTTGTAATCTTCTGGAAACAATGAACAATAGGCAAAACATTGTTGCAGATGAAAAGGGAGATAGTCAAAGCTAAGCTTCAGTGCTGGCATAATGTCATGGTCTCCACTCTGTGATTCCCATTCTCTACTTTCTAAAACTCTAGTCCAAAGACCCGAATCAAGGTGGTTTCTCAGCAATCTTCCAACAGTTTTTGCAGCAAGTGGTGAGCCCTTTAGCTTTTTAATTATCTCACGTCCAATATCAAGTAATTTACTTTGATCTTCTGTTTGTTCATAGTTGCCAAACACATATGCAATGAATAACTTCTCAAATTCTTTCTCATCTATACCTTTCAGGTCTATGCAGTGATCAGTTGTTTTAACCATCATTTGTGCTAATGCAGGAAACCGAGTGGTCACTATAATAACATTGCCTTTTGTTTGTCCTTTCTTAAAAGGCACTAGGAACCTATTCCACTCATCCTCATTGCTACAACTCCAAATATCATCCAAGACAAGCAAAAACCTTTTAGATTTTAATCCTTCTTCAATCCGGCTTTCTGGACTATTCTTTTCTTCCTGTTTTATTTTATCTGCAATCTCTTGTGTTAGTCTTGACACATTGAAAGTGACTGATACACATACCCATAATTTTATCTCAAAATGATCTTGAAGTTTCTTATATATGTGTTGTGTTAAAGCAGTCTTCCCTATGCCTCCTGGACCAACAATTGGAAGTATGGTCAGGTCCATATGACAGTATTCTCCCATGGTAATGTCATGGATAAGCTGACTTGTTATGTCCTCCCTACCATAAAATTCAGGCTCTATAGACTCTGAGGTGGTTATAGGCCGACCTGTAGCCATGTAGTGGCCATTATTGTTTAGGTTAGCTGCCAACAACTCCAAATTAAGAATTGTGGATACCTTGGCACATAGAGGCTTTAACTGGTCAACAATATCTATTATCTTTTGGGACATCTCAACCCTATAAAACTTCAACTTTGGTGTTTGTATGATGACTTCTCTCTGCGGTGCCTTATTGGGACAAGCACAACAAAGGAATCTCTGTGGTGCCTTATTGGGACAAGCACAACAAAGGAATCGACGTCTAATTGAGGCAATGTTGGAGTTGGCATCAACAATTTGGATACTTGAAACAGAGCGGCATGGAAAGTGTTTACCAACAGAGTGGATGGTGTCACGGGCACGGGAGGTGATCCTACCCATGCAGCCATTGCCAACTTCCTCCTCTTCCTCCTCCTCATCATTATCATCATCCCCATCACATGTTTCCTCCTCGTCATCGTTATCATCATCACCATCACAAGTTTGGACTCTACAACATGGCCAATTGCAACCACGTAGGACTGTTGTACTTCTTGTATCTTTGGCTAGCTCCTTGTGCATAGCAAAGCCGCCGGAGCACTTGGAGAAGCCCAGCATTTTTGCAATGGCTCTGGCGGTGTGGCGAGCATTGAGGGTGTGGTTGCGAAGGCAACCCCTGTCATGCTCCTCCGCCGCATGGTAGGTGCCGTCGAGCTCGTCCTGGATGCGGAAATAGTCGAGCTCATCCAGCACGTCGTCTGCCCGGTAGGCGAGATCCGTAGCTTCTGTAGCAGCTCAGACAGGGCCGGATTCTGGATCCCTGGGCCGCTGCGACCATGGCTGCGGGCGTTGTTGAGCATGCCCTCCGCATACAGCAGCTCCATCCTGAGAGCTTCAACGTTAGGACCCAGCTCAGTGCTGGCCGCCCACGCCTCCAGCACTCCACTGGAGACAGGGCCCAAAGCCTTGCCGATCATCCATCTTGCCGCCTCAATTCCAAACTCCATGGCCAGCAAGTGTGGCTCCTAAATCTGAAAGAGCAAGGAAATGAAAGTTAGGACTCTGTGGATTAGTTTCAGGTTGCAAGGACGAAATTAACTGAGAGACCGGATCCGGGAGGATGCAAATGTACATACCAAAGTAGCAAGTAGCAACCAGATGAAGCAGGAACCGAGCAAGCAGCGGGGTGGCGGGCAGTACCAAAGGTGGATCAGAAGTTCAGAACGAGGCAATGGACACTTGAAGCATAGCAGCTAGCTAGCTTAGGAGAGCTGCCTCGATGCCGAGCGCCCTGGCCGGCCAAGGCAACGGCGGCATGCCTGTTCTTTTGGCTGCCAAATCTGAAAGATCAAGGAAAGGAAAGTTAAGCATTTGTGGGTTAGTTTTAGGTTACAAGGACGGAACTGAGTGACGGATCCGGGAGGATGCGAATGTACATGTACTTACCAAACCAGATGAAGCAGTAAACGTGCAGCAAACCAGGTCGTAGCAACCAGATGAATAGCGGCACAGCAGCTCACAAATCTGAAAGAGCAAGGAAATGAAAGATAAACCTTTGTGGGTTAGTTTCAGGTTGCAAGGACGAAACTGATCTAGTGACCGGATCCAGGAGGATGCGAATGTACGTACCAAACTAGGAACCAGACCAGCTGATGAAGCAGCAAACGTGCAGGAACCAGGCAGTAGCAGCCAGATGAAGCGGCGGGGCCACGGCCGGCAGTAGCAAAGACGGATCAGAACGAGGCAATGGACTCGTGAATCATAGCAGCTGCAGCTCTACCAGCAAGCTTGCAAGAGGGAGGGGGCGCTCCAAAAGGCACTGATCGATCGAGTTACAGAGCCAAATGAGAGCAGATCAGCGGCAAGCTAGTGACTTTGGTTCCTCCTCCTCACGAGCTGCTTGGCAATGGCAAGTGGTCAGTCAGTTGTTGTTATACTACTACAAGCTAGTACAGTACTTAATTAACGGCACCATTTCCTTTTCATGCCCCAATGCAATGTCTGGCCAGTAGGTAAGCCTGTAGACATATGAGGAACACGTGATGGCTCCTTGGCATATATAACGTGGCCGGCAGTTCGATCGGACAATGCGCTAGTAGGGTTTGGAGATTTGAGCCTTGTTGAGTGAGGCTACTGGGAGGGGTTTGGAGATTTGATCATTTGAGCCTTGAGTGAGGCTACCGGCCTGGGGTCTCTGGCACCATGCATGCATGCCTGTGTCATCTTGTAATGCATACTTTGATCAAAAGTGTCACCTTCAATCACGTGGAGGGTGGAGGAGCAATACTTTGATCAAATCAAAAGCGTCTCGTTGTTCTCAAACGTGGTTCCCATCTGCCGCGCACTGGACACACACTTTGCTATAGTATAGGGCCAGTTTCGATTCTCAATGCTGTTTAGGACGAGATTCAAACCCTTCTCAAGAGACACACACCTTTGTTAATTAATATATATAGGCATGAAGGCATGGATGTCCAAATGATTTCTTTTTTTTTAAAGGAGTTTCCTCTGCTTTATTAGAAAGCAACGTCCAAATGATTTCTTATTTTTATGCTGAGGAAACATTAGCCATCCATCGATAAACCATGCAAATGGGTGGTTTCAAGTTGATCCTCCAGATAGCCTTATTGCCTTATTGGTAATAGGTCCACAAATAGCAGGCTTCTAGTTTGACAATTCAACATCACGTCTTAGACATTATGGAACTATCATCCTATTTAAAACTCTCAAGGTTCCATCTTGAGTCAGCCAGGCACTAGCCAGCAATCATATATCGCTAGCATTGGTTGTTCACTAGGTTGTCTGTTCTGTTGTTATTGGCCTCAACATTCATCATTTTGCAGTTATTTACTTCAGTTATTTAGTTGTAACTAACTTATTCCTTCCGTCACAAAATTTATGGCGTTTGCACTTGATCCTACCACACACACACAACGCGGGGCATCCAGCTCTAGCTGCAGAAAACAATTACCACAAAAAAAGAAACAATCACGACAAAAGAACTCTACATTCAGATCACAACGCGGTGAGCTCTTAATTAAAGGGTACTGTACTAGATAGGGCCAAAACAAGCGAGCTTCAGGTTGTCAAGGCAAGGGCCACGAAGTTGTTGGTATGGTATAATACTGACCGTGAGACCAGACGTTCCCGAAAGTGACATCTGTTTGCTGCTGGCAGTAAGGTCTTGTTCTCCTTGGATGGCGGCTCCAGAGAAGGCGATCATGCAATCAGAGATCTGATAAACAAAATTCAGAATTACTGCTCAAGTCAGGCGAATCACATGTAGATCGTGATGATGTTTAGTTTGTAGACAAAGTATTCAGCATTACAACAACATTTACTACAATGGCTGGACGTTGTCGTTCTATGATAACATGAGACTACCTGAAAGATGAGTTACTACTTGCTTCCTCCAGGAGTACAGCTTTGGTAGCTTGCAAAATGTAGTTTTTCATTGATTATGTTTGATAATTATGCATTGTACTTATTTTCCAGGAAATCAGAATCTGTAGCTGATCAGAGAGATATCTGGAATTTTGAAAGCCGAACATTGAAAACTGAGGAAATATATAAGGACCTTCTCAAGGCTCTTTGGTTGGCCACAGACCGCAGCAACAGAGGCAGAAATCATGACACTTGCTTTATGAATTTGGAACAGGAAATATGCAAGATTTTTCAGGGTTAAATTTTTGGAGGTCTTTCCTACCCCAGCTCCATAGAAGTTATTATAATTTCCATCATGTTATTATTCTGAACTTGAAAGGGTGCAATAGATCATTGCTGTGAGTGGGAACATGTGGGCATGAGCAATTGTAGAGGACATATTTTCAGCTTATATTTAAGAATATGTGATGGCAGATGAAGTGTTCCCTTAGATCTTTTCTTGTTCTCTTTGTTGCTGATTCGCTTTGAGACGAATAAGGAAATGTTCTAACAGCTGCGACTCAATGCTGGAATATTGCAATCAAACAGACTTTAACCGCCAAGAAAGAAACAGACAATACAAGTGAACATCCTTAAACAATTTTTTAGAGGAAACATCCTAGAACTTGTACAATGATAGAGTAAACAAACCAGTCATGACTAGAACTGTCGCAATATTCAGGGAACACATAGCCAAAACAAAGGGAGCTTCGGATTCTCAAGGGGCATGGAGTTGCTGGCGTGGCGTCACTTTGCTGCTGGCTGCACGTTCTTCTTTTCCTTGGTTGGTGGTTCTGAAGAAGATGATCACGCAATCAGACAAGTTGATAAACAAAATTCAGAATTACTGCTCAGGCGAATGGACTGAAAGAAAAGAAAAGTAGTGGGTCACTTGAGATGAGGGCCTTGGGGCGGTCCTTGAAGAGGATCTTGTGCCGGATGATGCCCATCACCTCCAGCTCCACCTCCGGTGGCTCCTGTTCCCCGCAACCAGTATTCAGCTTCTTCTTCCGGAGCACCAGCAGGGGCTTCTTGAGCGTCACCTTCGTCCCGGTGAGCTCGTGGTACCCAACTGTGAAGGTGTACCCTGCCTGCTACCACATGCAGAGCACCTCGAAATCAGCCAAGAAACCGGACGACAAGAGAGGGCCGGCGAATCAAGCGAGATCTCTTCTTGCCTTGGAAGATGATGACGGGGAGGGGGCGGAGCAGAGGCGGCCGATGTGGAGTCCCCGGATGTCGCCGGCGAAGGAGGCCTGCGGCTGCACCACGCCCTGCAGCTCCACGACGACTGCACCGCACTGCACCTGGATCTGCATCGCCGCTCCTCCGCTTCCCTTCCCTTTGCCTTCCTTCTGTTTTAGTTCGCGCCAACGCCAGAGGAGACAACAACCCAAACCCCAGTATGTTATTATTTCATACTCTTATTCGTTTTTTTTGGTGATATTTCTTCTACCAAATATTTGGTAACAACATGCAAACACAGTATCTCGAGAGATTAAGTAACAGGTACTGCAACCACTCTAAAGTGACTGCTGAGAGAAACATAAGCTACAACAGCTACTTTAGCTCAAGCGAACTGAGCTAATATGAAAACCTATTTCCCTAAATAATTTGTACAAGAAAGTAGTAATTTTATTTGGTACAATTTTCATTTATTAGAAAAAATTAAACACTAGACATGGCACAATAAAACTCTCTGTTCTGTTCTAGAATCATCCGGTGGAAAGAAGTTTTTTTCTCTTCTACAAGTTCAGTGCAAGTCTAGTTTGTTAAATACGGCACAGGACGAAACTATTCTGCAGAATATACGAATGAAACAGGAAATCTGCAGAATTCGAGGAAATATAAAACAGTGCTTGCAAACTGACGCATGCCATTTGACAAAGATGTGCCTTGTTCATTGTCATCACTAAAGGCAGTACGCAGTTTACATATGAAGTGCTGACTGTGGATGACAAATTCTTTACATTGGCCACTTTCAGTTTCCCTTTGGCCGAGGTCAGCAACTCACCATACTAGAACATGAACATATCTTGCATACCAGATAAAAAAGGTTGGCTACATACATTCTAAAACATTTCGCATAGTTTCATAGCACTACATCACAAGGAACATAATCTGCTCTCCTCATATAGCAGTAACTGTCAGTTTTTTTGTTCTCTCTGACAAAATTGTCCGGAGATTGGAGCGGAGGGATCATTCAAACAGGACAACGTCATGCACATTTGAGCAGGCTTTCAGCTTTAATTGAGGATGTGTCGTCCCTGTTAGGGTCTTACAGGGGGCAAGCCTTTTCTGGATATTCCGACCTGGTTTCGTCCTTGCATCCTAGTAAATGAGATTTCTTGCAAGCTGCAAGGAACCTTGCCAACTTCATTGGTCCATGGCAGGCGAGCAAAGTAGATTTCATCTGATGATCTTGATTTTGGTAAGACAACTTGACAAAAATCTCTGCTAACCAGGATAAAAAACAAATTAGAGTTGTAGAAACTTGATCGATATTTGGAACTGGTTACTGGTATAAGAGCAGGACAAGAACAAATTATAACACTCACCTCATATCCAAGTCACGAATGTCTATAATTGTGTCGTGTGCCTCGCACAGCAAATGCATGTGGCAAGTCCAGTGAACTAGATGATAGCAATTTGAAGGAGCATTCGGCTCAGAGATGCTCAAGATGGTTGCTTCTTGCTTGTGCAGATGAATAGGCTTCTGATCAGCAGGTACATCGTAGGGTGAGTAGGGACTAACGACCGAGGGTGCATAAAGAGGATGCTGCCAATTCATCTAGGATAAGAAAGAATCCAACCAACCAGTAACAGTTGAAGACTTGGAACAGAGGAACAAAATTATATAGGTTCTGTGAGCAAAAATAAAAGAGCATAAAAAAGTATATCATATTAGCTGATTGAATGAATACAAAAGTTCATCTACAGCTACTGGGGACAGGGGATGAGAAGGTTGTCTTCATAACTCTACATATAATCTAAAAGATATACTGTACATATTTGCAAATGTACAGTTCAGCAGTTGAAATCATTTACATATATCATTAGCAGGCATTACTTTTTGGTATCCTTTGTCTAATTCTGATCAGACATAGGAAGCTTGATACTGAAAAGAGAAGTCTAATTCAAGCAATGTTCTGTTATGTTAATTATGAGAATGCAACAGAGCTTACCTAGAGAACAAATACTAGTTCAAAATATTCAACATCCTATCTCTGTCTAATCAAAACATGAATGAGTTCAAGTACAGTGGGATACATACCAATATATGCTACATTATGCTCCATTAATCAACTATGTTGATAGAAAAGCAGTGTATAATTTTGCCATCAACGAAGAACATATCCATCCTATGTTGAGACAAAAAATGCAACATCAGCCATCAGAACTAT
The DNA here is from genome assembly GCA_015847255.1 of Hyparrhenia diplandra. Lineage (NCBI taxonomy): Eukaryota > Viridiplantae > Streptophyta > Magnoliopsida > Poales > Poaceae > Hyparrhenia > Hyparrhenia diplandra. Next base: position 142,225 of record JADLZK010011241.1, on the reverse strand, counting down.
AAGTAGTTTCTGAATTGAAAATGTAAGGATGCAAATTATGTTCTGCAGCAATACCTGAAGGCAACAGACAAGAAATTCAAGAAAGCTCTACAAGCCGAGAAGATATTCTTTTTTGAAACGAACCAGGCAGAGAGCTGCCGATTATATTAAAAGAAGGTAAGCTCGGGGAAAGCACAACAATACAACAACTAGAAGACCACAAAACAGCAAGAAAGAAACCACCGAAAACAACAAAGACGACTACCAACAACAGCCTACCGATAACGACAACAAGAAAAACCCTACAACAAATTACGAAGAGGCAAAGCGACTTCCGCCACAAGGTTCCGTAAGGCAGGACCCTTTAAACCCATCAAAGAATTGAGGGTGTCTGGCGGCAACAGATCCTTCAAAAAGACCACGACTTCTTGAATTGCGTCGTCATCGAGCTTCCCATCCTTCCCAACAATGCCCAAATCCCCAACAATGCGGCGAAGACTTATCATAGGACTTGCGTCGACGATGACGACTTGATATCACGAGAGGTGGCGAAGAGGGGTGTACTGGAGGACACGCCACATCCTGCTCCATCCTAGCTGTGTCGTGCTCCACATCGACCAATGACCTTTCATAGGACACACGGCAGCAATGTGTTGTTGTCGTGGTTTGTATTGGAGGGCATGTGAGGTCCTCTTCCTCCCTAGGTCTAGGGTCTGGAGGAGACATTATCTCCATAGATGGATCCTTCTGGGGCTCTTCAATGTTGACCTTGGTCGTGGAATGGAGAGGGCAGTCTTCTGTTGTGAGAAGGATAGGTTCAGCCACCTGAGCATTAGAGACGACTTCCTCATCAACAGATGCATCCTCCACCAAAACAACATCCTCAATAGAGGTGACCTCCTGTTCCGTCAAGGTCCCTACAAGCACCTCACTAGCTTGCTCCGTGGTTGTCTTTTGGTGAATCTCCGTGCTAGTCGCCTCTTGGTGAATCTCTGTGGTAGTCACCTCTATGGTCATCTTGCCAAGAATGGGGTCTGCACTATCTGCACTTGTGTCCTCACACAAGGAATCAACAGGCATGCAAGCCGCTGCGAGGGAAGCCATGATCGAAGGTGTCGGCGTCCTCGTCGAACGGAGAACATGGACCAAATAGCTCGTGCACGCCAGAATAGAAGAATGATCAGCACGTGGCCCACACACTCCCAAATGGTTGGCTATACGAAGCTAGCCAAAGCTTGATGGTTGAAGCCTCCTCCCCGAGGGGGCGTACCGCTTCCTCCATACGACTTGCAATCAAACGATCAAGGTCCGACGCGCAAAGACTCCAACAAGTCTGCTCGCAAGGACTCCACCGGAGGTGCAAGCATAGATTGGAGGGTCGAAGTCATCGGCGCAGAGAGACATAACAACGCCATGACAAACAAGCTCAACATCTTTATCATGCAAACCGAAAGGTTGTCGGTCCGGTGACGAGCTGCAATGGTCGTGACGCGGACGTAGTGTCTGGCTGGTGGTGAAGCACGGGCTCTGCCGATGGAGGCATGGCAACAACATCTGCCCAACTCCGACCATGCCGAACGGCATTGCCGCTCTCTATGCCCAGGACGCCGACAAATCTGCAGCGAAAGGAGTCGCGACAGACCTAACTTGGTGGTCGCGGGCAAGACAACGGTAGCATCGACCTCGAGCCCACCTCTTGAAGGCGAGACTCTCCCCGACCGTGTCCCGAGTGACGGAGACGATGATGAAGATGTGTTGACACTGTTGAGGGAGCGCCCTTCCACTCGGGGCTCGCACACGGAGTAGCTTTTGGAGACGACGACATGGTGCTTTCTCACTTGTCGACAATCTGCGGGACAGGTCCGCCACCGAGAAGAGAAGCTTGTAGATGGGGAGCTGCTGGAGAAGGAGAAGCTCCGGACGCTGACAAAAGTGGTGTCTACTTGTCGGAGGTAGTGGTGGCCGGTGTCCCGCCACCGCCAGCGGCGGCGCTTGAACCGAGGGTCCTCACATCGGCGACGATGGGGCCAGCAAGTGATGCTTGCTGCGTTGCCTGGCGGCCCGAGGTATCCTTCAACGCCCCTGAAAAAGTGCACCTTCGCTTTCTCCCCGCGGATTGTAGCCGGCCCCGCCGAAGCGGCTGCCGCCGGGCGGCGGCAAAGCAGGCCTAGAGCAGACGGGGGGGGCTGGTACCGTGAGTCGCGCGGGTGGTGGGCAGCCGGGCGGCGGCGGCGCGCACCGAAGAGGACGGGCGTGGCGGCAGCCCCGGAGAGAGGCGACCTGATCTCTCCCGGCCCCGGACGCGCTGGGAGGAGCCGGGCCTCGAGCCGACGGCCTTGAGGAGGGGGGAGTCCGGATCTCGCCGCCGGGCCGAGGGGAGGCTACGGGCGGCGGAGGGCAGCCGGCGGAGGAGCGGCGGCGGGGGTGACGGAGTCGCGTGAGCGCAGCGCCGCGAGACGGGTTCAATGAGATCACGAGTGATGCATCCACAGATTGAGCCGAGAAGATATTCTAAGCCCATTCTTAGGGTATAGTTTATTAATCAAGACAATGACATTGACATCCAGTTGATGCAGCCACCTTGGGATCAATAAGGTATCTGCAGAACAAGTAAATTAGGAATGGGAAGTATCGAAGCAGGAAGTACTGAGAATGCAGCTTGTTTTGTAGGTTTACAAGTGAAGAAGTGCTATGGAACTGCTACTCACTCAACAATGACAAAAATTCTGCTTATCGATGGTTGCATAAACTCAGTACTAGATTGTACTACTCAAACATTAACAAGAGAAAAGCACACAGTAACCAAATAGCAAGGGACAGAATGTGAATTTAAATTCTCAATGACATAGGTGAATGCATGGTAGAGTTAAAATGTACCAACCAGTTTTATTTACAACGTCGAGACACATATTGAGATGCTCATCCCAGACAACACAAAATCATGTACAATTCGAAGAAGAGTTATGCGAAGTTATGTTGATAAAGAGAAACAGGAATAGTATTAGTACTGTCAGATAAAGTATCAATAATTATTTTTTACTTTGTAAACAGTGTTTTCCACAAAATCATGTACAGTACATATAGGATATTCATTGAGTCAATAAATAGCTTAATGAATCTTATTTACAATTATATCTGTTGTTGGTCTAGATCATCAAGTGTCGAGAGAAAAACGTGAGTGAGTTTGCCTAATACCATATTTAATGTCAGAAATGTTTTTCTTAAGCATTGGTGGTTGACACATACTTGGTTATTACTCATAGCCAAGCAACTTCTTTTCTGCTAGCTCATGCATCTAAAATACTCATAAAAAGGTGATGAGTCTATGAGACACATTATAAAGGCAAATAATTTTGCACTTACAGAAACATGCTAAACAATATGATGCTCATATCAGCTCTGATTCCAGTCAGTACCAGGAATATTGCATGCTCTACAAGACCAGAACAACATTTACGAGGATCATTAGGATAAAAAAAACATTTACGAGGAAGAGAATCTACTCTATTGATATAGTAGGAGTTTTCCAAGACAACCATGTATGGATTTGAGCATGCTTTCAGATTTGAGGATGGCTTATTGAACTGGTGTGGTCCCTGTTCGGGTCTTACAGAAACCAAAAAAAACAAATTCCTCTTGCTTCAACCTTGTTTCGCCCCTTGCATCCCGGTAAATGGAATTGCAAATTGCTTCTGAAGATACAAGGAACTTTGATGAACTTCATGACAGGTGAGCAAACAGGATTCCTTCTGAAGATGACCACGATCTTGGCAAGACATCTTGACAAAAATTCCTACTAGCAAGATTTCCAAAAAAACAATTTTGTAAAAGATTCATCGATGTTTCTTCAGGGAAAATAATATTTACAAAAAAATATCAGCATGAGAGCAATACAAGAGCAAAGTATAACACTCACCTCATATCCATGTCACGAGTGTCTACAATTGTGTGCATCAGTGGAGCAAATGCTTGCAGCAACTCAAGACATAGGTTCTGTGTCCACACACGCCTTCCAACGAGATGATCAGCAAAACTAAAGGGACATAAAAGAATACCATATTAGCTGCATGAACTAATCTGAATGAATAGAAAAGCATCAGTAGCTACTAGTTAGCAAGGTAAGCAATTCTGCCGTTAAGCAACATGCCATTCGTATTCCCTGATGAGAACAAAGGCAGCACAACTTTCTTATGGGAAATCCTTACTAAATAGATTCTTTTTGTTGTTGTTCATTTAAATAGGAAGAACAACAAAATAAGGAGTAAACACACAAATCAGGGTGCAAATATGAAAAGGCAATGGCACATGTAATTCACCTTAGTAGCTTTCCAAATAGAAATCACGTGAAGTCTAGAAGCACAGCGCCTTAGTCAATCGAGTCCCCAGCTAGCGAACAAAAAAAATTGTGCATTCATCTTTTCTTCCACCAGGGCCAACTGCATTGAAGAAAGGAAATATAGAGAAATTAAGATGGGATTTCCATGCACACTATTGAGAAGAGATTATAAAGAATTTGGTATTAAGCTAAAATAAATGAAAAACAAACAAGATTGGACCAACTGAGGCTTAAAATAAAAGGACTAGGTAGAAAAAAAATCACCTCGATAAGCAATCAAACTTGGGTGCTGTCAGCATATGCCCATATCCTCAATCCACGGAGGTAAATTTCATTTTCTGATGTGGGAATTATGCCCAAGATCAGGTACAATAGCATGCGTGGTGTGGCATACTCATGTATGGTCGTCTCTGTCGACCTATAAACTAAAACAAATAAATCTTAGACAACATCTAATTTGCTATATCAAGATAAGAATACTTTGGCAAGATTGCAGTGGTGCTGCGCTAAGTTCAGACCAGTTCAGTAACTTATCGAGCATTACCGAGCAGCAGTGGGAGTCTGTATCTGACATTTTTTTTACAAGGGTGCAGGGGTGACATAAGCATATTCAATGCATCTCAAGAACAAGAACTGATTCAGTGTGTTCTGAAACATTATAGGTTTCTTGGCAGTAGCTTCAACAATATTTCGCCTGGCAAAAATAACAGATAAGATGTTAGTTTCAGCGCTTTGAGTTCTACAAGCGAAAATAGCTTACAAGGATGTGCTAAAATTGTTGGTTATTGTCAAAACAAAACTTGAATGAAAAACCAAATTTACTGGAGAAATTTGATGGGAACATTATAGCATAATGAGAGTAGGAGATTCAGGGGTCAGTAGCACCATGAAGTTCAAGAACTATTTCTTACATGAACAATTAGAATATATGAATTTGCATCGACCGACAGATGTTATTTCTTCTTATCTCTCATAGTAACAGAACAAACCACAGATGTTTGTCAAAATATCTTCCATGGTCGCATGAGACTCGAAAGGGATAGATCTACAAAATTGAAGTACATGTAACCTACAGGAAAGCTTTCAGGTATGTTAATTTGTCCCAGGTACAAGATTGGTAACAGAGAGGCACATGCAGTTGGATCATAAATTAGACATATTTGCAAATGTACTCTCCAGCAGTAAAAAGCATATAAATCATGAGCTGACATGACTTTCTGATGTCGTTTTTGGTTAATTCTGATCAGGCATAGCAGGCTTGATACTGAAAGGTGAATTGAACTCTGATGCCAATGAAACTTTTCTTTGTAATGTACTGTATAACAGTATAGGATTCTGGGATGATTTTGCATATACAAACCAGTCTTATTTACAGGATGGAGGTACAAGTTGAGATTTCCATGGTTGTAGGGCCAAAATCTGCTGTGGGTACGCTACGCAGAGAATACTTAAGAGGCTAGATGATGTACAGTTCAAAGAACCCTGCAGAGGAGCTCAGAACAAGTAGGTTATTCAAATGAAACAATAGCTTTTCTGTTATATTATGAGATAAAAGTAAAGCAACGGAAATTGGTGAGGAACTGGAAAAGAGCAATCACCTTACAATACTTATAATATGATTCAAGTAAAATTCTCTGTCATATCAATTATGAGAACTAAATGGAGTTTACCTAGAGAACAAATGGCAGTTTGTAGTGTTAGCGCCTATCTGTGTACAATCAAAACATGAATGAGTTCAAGTACTGTGGAGTACGTACCAATATATGCTACATTATGCTCCATTAGTCAACCATGACAACAGAAGCGCAGAATATTTTACTATGTATGAAGAACAGAGCAGAATATTTTACTATGTAGGAAGAAGAAAGCTATCCTACATTGAGCCAGAAAAAAAAGAACAACAGGGCTGACTGGTTGAGAGCTATAAAGTAGTTTCTGAGTTGAAAACTTAATGGTGAAAATAATATAAATGCAGCAGTACCTCAAGGCAATAGGCAAGTAGTTCAGGAAAGTTCTACAAGCTGAGAAGTGTTCTCTTATACTGGCTAAACTCATGTATCTGCACAAATAGTAAATTAGGGTAAGTACAGAAACAGCAAGTACTGAGAATGCAGCTTGTTTCTACAAGTTTTACAAGTTAAAGCACTATGAAACTGCTAGCACGCAACAGGGTACTTTTTTTATTTTTCTCAAATATGCAGGAGAGCTGCGTATCATTGTATTAAAGAGAGAGAAAAAGGATCGGACCCTTAAACACCACCACCTCACTCCGGGTCGGGGGTACTTGAAGTGAGCAAAATTCTCTGTATAAATAGTTGCATAGATTAGCAAGAGAAAAGTGACCATAACCGAATAGCAAGGGGCAGGATGTGAATTTGAATTCTAAGTTGCACATGACAGTATGTGGTAGAGTTAAAATGTACTAACCAAAATTTCTTTTAAAGAGTCAGAGATAAATGTCAGAGTGCATAGTGGAATCGATCCGTCTCGCTATACACATCGGGATTACCAATTGAGAAACATGTTGAGATGCTTGTGCCAGACAACACAAAATCATCCATGATATAGAGAGATTCCTACAAGGCTACAAGAATGTACAATTCAAAGAAGGGTCATGCCGAGAAACAAAAACGGGGATATTATTAGTACAGTCGGCTAAAGTGGCACAATATATAATTATTTTTATTTTGTCAACAGTGCTTTCCACAAAATCATGCACTATGCAGATAGAATGTCCATTGGGTAAATAAGCAGAGGATGAATCTGATTTAAAATCATATTTATTGTTGGTCAAGATCATTGAACGAGGGACAAAAGCATGAGCAACACTTCAAAAAAAAAAGCATGAGCATGAATTTGACTAATACCATATCTAATGTGTAAAAAGTTTGTTAAGCATTGGTGGTTGGCTTATTGTCAGTTAACTACACATTATGATGCAACTGCTACTCTGCTAGCCCATACAGCTAGATACTCAAAAACAAAAGGTGATAAATCTATGAGACACATTATAAAGACAAGAAGCAATTTCACACTTACAAAATCGTGATAAGGTTGACAATGTCATGCTCATATCAGCTCTGATCCTTTACTAGAATCAGGAATATAGCATGCTCTACTTAGATCAGTCAGGAGGTGGAGGAGAGATACGGTTGATAATAACATAAAGTAAAGTACGCACATTCAGTCATGGCATGATCATTGTAATGGAAACCCAAACCTGTAAGTAGCAGTAACAAACAGTTAGAAGAAAATAAGTGTAACTTGAATATTAAATATCAGAAAAGGGAAGAGTAGCTGGTAAACATCTAGGATTAAACTCCTAAACAGTGTATGTACTAACCAGTTATGTACAGCATGGAAGGCACTTGTGGAGAGAAGATGTTGGTGCTTGACAACAACAGGAGTATGTAGCGATAGAGAGTGAATTCTATGAGGGTAGAAGACTCAAGAATGTACATTTGGAACAAAAGACCTGCCGAGTAGGTAAACACAAGTGGATTAGTTGAAGTAGTGACTGTGTTGAAACAAACAAAAGGAGAATGACTAGGACTGTTGAGAAGTTAGGAAAATTAGACTAATACAATATCTAATGTGACAAATGTTTGTTAAGCATTGGTGGTTGGCTTATTGTCAGTGAGTTACACATTATCAAGCAACTGCTAGCCTGCTAGCTCATATAGCTAGATACTCATAAAAAAGGTGATAAATCTATGACACATTATATAAAGATAACAAGCAACTTCACACTTACAAAAACTTAATAAGGTTGACACTTTGATACTCATATCAGCTCGTATCAGGACTACAGCATGCTCCACTTGGACCAGTTAGAAGGTGGAGGAGAAATGCAGTTGATAACATAAAGTAAAGTATGCACATTCAGTCATGCCACGATCATTGTAATAGAAACCCAAACCTGCAAGTAGCAGTAACAAACAGTTAGAAGAAAATAATTGTAACTTCAATTTTAGGTATCAGAAAAGGTCAAAGAAGCACAAACAACCATAACAAGGAGCAGAGGTAATAAATGAATAACTAGGATTAAACTCGTAAACATTGTATATACTAACCAATTTATGTACTGCATGGAAGGCACTTTGCAGAGAGAAGATGTTGGTCCTTGAGAACAACAAGAGTATAAAGCAATAAAGGGCGAATCCTATGACGTTAAAAGACTAAAGAATTTACATTTGGAAAAAGGGACCTGCAGATAGGTAAGCACAAGTGGATTAGTTGAAGCACTTACTGTGTTGAAACAAGCAGGAGAGTGACTAGAGCAAGTGAACTAATGGGCTGGAGTATAAATAGGAAAGTTGATGCTACCTTGATTAGTCAAGCTTGATTATCGGAATGGTACCTATCAGGCCGGAGGAGAAACAGGTAAGTATGGCAAGTCTGAAGCGGGAAAAGTAGCACAAAAATAATCAGAACAAGGAGCAGAGCTGATAAACGAATAACTAGGATTGAACTCCTAAATAAGGAGTGTCGATACTGACCAATTTATGTACGGTGTGGAAGGTACTTGCAGAGAGAAGATGTTGTTACTTTTTTTTTTTTTGAGCGAAAAGATGTTGGTACTTGACGGCAACAGAAGTACACTAAGGACGGCAGGACAAATAAGACAAGAAGCAGGCCGCTGGGAAGAGGCCCCCGCGCGCCCTCCGCCGCGCAGGCGACTCGGGCGGCACCAAACCCTAACCGCCGCCCGCCGGCTACCACCCCTCCCTCCCCTCGCCGCTGCCGGAAGGGTGCCGCCGGAGGCCCGCGCGCTCCCCATGAAGGTGGCGGCGAGGCTTCATCTGAGGCGGCCCGCGATGCGCGTCCCAGCGGCGGAAATGGCGCGCCGCGTCGTCGCCGCGCTTTAGCGCCGGAAAGCTGGGCGGGCGCCGTCGTCGTGGGTGACGCACGGCGGCACATCCGGCGCCGGCGTGGGCGGATCCGCTCCCCCCCACGCCCGACCTGCCGCCTTCCCTTCCCTCGAGCTTCAACGGAGGCCGACTCGGACCCGGATGGGGAGGCGAGCCAGCTCGCGGCGGCATCGGCCTCCCTCCGCGCTGTGGCGGCCCCGCCATGCCCGGATCCGCCCCCCTCCCTCCCGCCGTTCTCCTTCGTCTTCGGGCGGGGCGATGGTCCAGCGCCTTGCCGGCCGCCGCCCCCCCGCCCGCGACCGATGTTGGCGCCCGATCGCGGCGGATCCACGCCACCCATGGCCTGATCCGGCTTCTCCTTCCCGGATCCGGTGGTCGGTGGTCGGCCGCGGGGTCGCCGGACCTTGGGAGGCGACAACGACGTGACACGAGCCGGGCACCGGGCTCGGTCGCCTCGCGGCCGGCGCCGGTGCCCCCTACCCCACCCCACCCCATCCCGGCGCTTGGTGGTGCGGGGCTGCCGGCCTCGCCAAATAAGATTCGGTGCAGCTCCTCTCGGCCGGTTTCGCCATTGAGTCCGATTCGCTCGTCGTTTCGGCCGTCCTCGTGCGTCTTCAGCTTCCTCCGGCCACCGCGAGGTTCGGACTCTTGGTCCCTTTCGACGAACCCGGCTTTACGAGTTTGGGAGCCTAGGCGAAGCCGCGGTAAGACTGCGTGTTTTGGCGATTGACGACGACGCCATTGGCGCCGTTTACCCCCTTTGGGGGCGTTGATTTTCCCAACTCTTTGTCCGCTGTCCCTGTCGATCTCCTCCCGGCGAAAAGCCCAAATCTAGTTCTCTAGAGCCGGTGGCGGCGACGTCCCTGCGTCGTGACCCTCTTGAGGGCGCGCCACCGTGGAAGAGTAGAGTCCACCTCGCGTATTCGTGGTCTTGTGTTTCCTCTCTTCACGTGTTCCCCTCGTGTTGTTGTTGCCCCTCTTGAGTGAGTCCGCCTTGGTTGTTGGGCGTCGCGAGGTCGACGAGTGTCCCCCGTTGGCGTCTCTCGCTCCGTCGGCCGTCTCCCCGGTGGTGCCGTAATACCAAATGCCGGGTGTTGTTTCCACCGCCGCTATTCCCCATGGATTCCTCCCCGTGGGCGGCGTTGGATGTGGGCATGTGGGCCCTGGATGTTCAAAGGATGTCACCATCACCAAGGGAGGTCGTTGTGTCCGTTGACCCTACACCGGGCGTGTCCGCCGCCACTCTTAGTCCCCATTCCACCAGTGGGTCCTCAACGGGGATGATGGAGCGGCGTAGCTACGAGGAGTGGCGGAGGGCACAATGGTCATGGCGAAAAACGGCGAGTATGCTGCCGGGCGGGGGCTCGGATCGGCGTTCGTTGGCGTCCAAATGACTTTGTCCGAGAGTTACTCGACAGTGCTAAGTTTCTCTTTCTTTGTTGTATTCGTGGTTAGCCACCTCTCTCTCCAATGCTTTGGAGAGTTCGTTGTATTGTTCCTATTAGTGGATTTGCCACAATCTTGCCTCGGTGGAGGTCATTTGTACGGTTTTCGTCCGGTTTTCCATAATTAACGGGCGGGGTTTGGCCTCGTTTTCCTTAAAAACGAGGTTATCAGCCCATTTTGGGCACTTGAATACAATTCAGGTGGGGAGCGCCCCCCGGTGAAAATTCAAAAAAAAAAAAAAGAAGTACACTAAGCGACAGAGACCAAATCCTATGAGGATACAAGAATGTACATTTGGAACAAGAAACCTGCAGAGTAGGTAAAACAAAAGTGGATTAGTTGAAGCAGCGACTTTGTTGAAACAAACACAAGGAGAACTACTAGGACTGTCAAGAGGTTAGGAGAATTAGTGCAAGTGAACTCAGCAGTACGCAGGAATAGAAACAAGAAAGTTGATGTTACCTTGATTAGTTAAGCTTGACTATTGGAATGGTTCCTATCAGGCCGGAGGAGAAACAGGATAGTGAGCACATATCTATCTGTAAACAGCTAAAAGTATGGCAACTCTGAAAAGGGAAAAGTGGCACAAACATATTCAGAACAAGGAGAAGAGCTGATAAACAAATAGCTAGGATTAAACTCCGAAATAATAAGCAGTGTATATACTGACCAATTTATGTACAGCATGGAAGGCACTTGCAGAGAGAAGACGTTGGTACTTGACAGCAACAGAAGTACTAAGCGACAGATAGCAAATCCTTCGTAGTTACAACTTACAAGAATGTACATTTGGAGCAGTGACTGTGTTGAAACAAACAGAAGGAGAATGACTAGGACTGTTAAGAGGTTAGGAAAACTAGAGCAAGTGAACTTTAGTAGTACGCAGGAATAGAAACAGGAAATTTGATGTTACCTTGATTAGTCAAGTTTGACTATCGGAATGGTTCCTATCAGGTTGCGGCACTGCCTTTTTAGCTTCTCACTGTTGCCTTTGCTGACATCTATTAGCTTTAGTGAAGTTGGGAGGCAGGCCTTGGGTAGCGCCCGGATGGATAGACAGGATTTGATGTGTAATTCTTGCAAGGAATTGGGTAGTGAGCAGATTGCTGAGCAGTTGGAGATAGTCAAATTTTGAAGAGAATTAGGGAGGCTGTCCTTGGGTAGTGAGTTGATTGCTGAGCAGTTGGAGATAGTCAAATTTTGGAGGGAATTAGGGAGGCTGTCCTTGGGTAGTGAGTGGATTGCTGAGCAGTTGGAGATAGTCAAATTTTGGAGGGAATTAGGGAGGCTGTCCTTGGGTAGTGAGCGGATTGCCGAGCAGTATTCGATAGTCAAATTCTGAAGGGAATTAGGGAGGCCGTCCTTAGTGGGTAGCAATTGGATGGATGGACAGCTAGAGATCTCTAATGTCTTGAGGCTTGTCAATGTATGCAGCCCCGCTGGGAGGCTCTTGAAACCAGCGAATCTGAGGTGTTGTAGGGAGGTAAGGAGCTGCAGAGCCTTGGCCTGTTCCTCCTTGAAGCAATTCTCCGCGTTCCCAGAAAGTTGTAAATTAGTGAGGGAGGAAGAGAGGAGTTCGCAGATGGTTGCAGAAAGGGCTCCTGCGACGTCATTTGTCTTCAGCGACGACAATTGTATGGAGGAAGAAAGGATTGAGTCGGGACCAATGGAGAAGAAATTGTTGGTGGATTTTTGGACGGTTAATTCCTTTAGGCAGCCGTGGGCGAGGAGACGCCCCAAGCCCACGCCTCTTGCATCCCTGCCGCAGTCGCGTATCTCCAAAGTAGCGAGGGATGTGAGGTTTGAGAGGGGCGGCAGCGTCTCCACGTGATCAAGGCAGAGGGATTGCAGGGATGATGGGAACGGGAAACTAGAAGAGGACGACGAATAGCAGCTGAGGATCTTGGGGCAATTTTGAATCGTGAGGGAACGGAGGGAGCACAACAGATTTTGGGGGCGGAGCCTTAGCGCCTCGCAGAATGTAATCCATAGCCTATGTAGTTGGGGAGGCAAGAGCAGCAACCCCTCCTCTTCTATTTCCTCCTCCTCTAGCAGCAACCCCTCTGCTTCTATTTCCTCCTCATCTCTACTCATACGAGAGGAAGATGGCATCGCCTCCTCCACCTGCTGTTGTTCCACGACACCTAACCCTGTTATCTTGTCACATCTTCTAATTCCCAATTCCAAGAGATCCGGCATGTACGAGAGAATCTGTGTTAATTCCTTCCCACTAGCACCAACAAAGGTGAGATACACCCTCTCAACTACAAATTGGTAGCCGTGGCTACAATCTTCGACCCGCCCAAAAATATTCTTACATTGTGTTATTTCCAGACTTTTTAGGGAGGACATCTTTTGGAGGCCATCAAGCGGGAGAGAGGGGCATCCGACTATCGCCAATCGCTTTACTTTGGTTAGGTTACCAAAGTTCAAGCACGTCCAGAACGATAAACAGTCTCGAGTGACCTTTTCTCCAGTAATCGTCAAGTATTTAGGCTCTCGATCCACCAGAGTCAGACTGTCAAAGCCTAAACCAACTTCTGATATTGAAGTATAGCAAGGGATAGAATTCCAAGGAACAGGAGGCAAGGACACCAGTTTTGGACAATATTCAATCATGAGCATTTGTAGTTTTGGAAGATTTGGGGCCCATGTTTTTTGATCTTGTTGCTTGTAATTACAATCTGAAAATTGCAACTCCACGAGCTCAGGGCAATGAGTAATTTTGAGTACTTCCAAATGGGTAAGCTCACCGCTGTTACCAACAATCCATCTTTCTAGCCTTTTCAAATTGGCAAGCTCTATCCTTTTCAAGCTCTTCAAGGGTTGGATAGTGCTATTACTCATTTTTTCTTCAGCACCCTATTAACTAGCTGCAACTCACCACACATAGGTGGAAACGTTTCCCAGTCCACGCCATCTAGACATAGAGATTCAAGATTTTGAACTGACAGGTTCAAACCTAGCCAAGAAGGATAAGTACGACCTTCATGCCCTCTAATGCTTAGTTTTTTAAGATAGCTATGTGGCTTGAGACCTTCAAGAACTTGTTCTTCACGTGCAGGGTCCTTGTTAGACCGTTTCACATTCCAATTTAATTTCAACTCATTCAGGTTTTTCTTGTGCATTAACTTTGCTTCATATGCCCCTTCCCTTCCTTCAATATTTTCAAGATTATCAATTTGCAACGATCCACAAAGGTCAAGCAGATGTCCTAGTTGGCTTAACTCAAAACCCTTACTTTCTTTTCCAACCTCAAATGTTTCTAGCCCTTGTAATAACTTTAATTTTCCCACCTTTGAAATCCTTGAGTGCACTGAACCAAATTGAACGAGAAAATGGCGCAGATTTAAAAGGTTACTCATATATCTTAAGTTCTGCAAGTCTCGGCTTCCTCGCAGATCTAGGACCCTCATGTGATAAAATCTTGAAATACTGTTGGAGGCTATCAGTTTATTATTTTCTTCATAGGAAGAATTGTCATGTACCCGAAGGTACCGAAGATGGATAAGTTCTGAAAAGTTGTGCAATAAATCTTCCATGCTATAGAAGTCTCCCGATACCAAAATAACACGAAGGGATTTTTACTTTACTAAACAAACCATGGAAAGTCTTCACAAAGCTACCTTGGTGTTTCCCAAATAACAACAATGAGTGCAGGTTCTCAACTGTTAGTCTTTCTCCAAGTTTACTAAAATCTTCTTTACAGATATCAAAAGCCTTCCTATCCTTGGTACTTGAGTCATCTATGTTGATGGACAAGTGGCGGATCGATGGAAGGATTTGTATGGATCTGACATTTGAACTATATATGCTAAGACATTCATCTGCTGAAACCTTTAGCCCTAATTCATGCATTAAATCATGAATAACATACCAAGTCCGCCCATAATCATCTTCTTCCTTTTTCAAAAAATCCATGATTAAACAACTCTGTCAGATAGCTTAGTCCTATATCTTCAACTTTTTTATTTTCACCACGTGAATGCAAAACATCTAGTCCGATCCAAAAGTGAATTATCTCTTCTTCACTAAATTTGTAATCTTCTGGAAACAATGAAGAATAGGCAAAACATTGTTGTAGATGAAAAGGGAGATAGTCAAAGCTAAGCTTCAGTGCTGGCATAATGTCATGGTCTCCACTCTGTGATTCCCATTCTCTACTTTCTAAAACTCTAGTCCAATGATCCGAATCAAGATGGTTTCTGAGCAATCTTCCAACAGTTTTTGCAGCAAGTGGTGAGCCCTTTAGCTTTTTAATTATCTCACGCCCAATATCAAGTAATTTACTAGGATCCTGTGTTGGTTGCTCGTTGCCAAACACACATGCAAAGAATAACCTCTCAAATTCTTTCTCCTCTATACCTTTCACGTCTATCCAATGATCAGTTGTTTTAACCATTTGTGCTAATGCCGGAAAACGAGTTGTGACTAAAATAACACTGCCTTCTGTTTGTCCTTTTGAAAGGGTACTAGGAACCTATGCCACTCATCCTCATTATTACAACTCCACATATCATCCAACACAAGCAAAAACCTTTTCGATTTTAATCCTTCTTTAATCATGTTCTCTGGACTACCCTTTTCTCCCTTGCTGATGTTTTTTTCACTCCCCGTTCCTCCCTCGCTGATGTTTTCTACACTACCCTTTTCTCCCTTGCTCATGTTTTTTGCACTCCCCGTTTCTCCCTTGCTCATGTTTTCTACACTACCCTTTTCTCCCTTGCTCATGTTTTTTGCACTACCCGGTTCTCCCTTGCTGATGTTTTCTCCACTACCCTTTTCTCCCTTGCTGATGTTTTCTGTACTCCCCGTTTGTCCGTTGCTGATGTTTTCTTCACTATCTTTTTTTTCCTTGCTGATTTTATCTACAATCTCTTGAATCAATCTTGACACGTTGAAATTGATGGATACACATACCCACAGTTTTACCTCAAAATAATCCTCAAGTTCCTTATATATGTGTTGTGCTAATGTCGTCTTCCCTATGCCTCCTGGACCAACAATTGGGAGTACCGCTAGGTCCATATGACTATATTTTCCCTTAATGTCATTGATGATCTTACTTGTCACACCCTCCCTACCATAAATTTTAGGTTCTATAGACTCCGAGATGGTTATAGGTCGACCTTTAGCCATGTACTGGCTATTATTACTGTTTAGGTTGGCTGCCAACAATTCTAGATTAAGAATTGTGGATAGATTAAGAATTGTGGATACCTTGGCACATAGAGGCTTTAACTGGTTTGTAATATCCTTCATCTTTCGAGACATCTCCACCCTATGAAACTTGAGCTTTTGTGGTAGTATGACGTCCTCTCTCTGTGGTGCCTTGTTGGCACGGGCACAACAGAGGAATCGACGCCCAGTTGTTGTAGCATTGGAGTTTGCAGCATTTTGAGTAGAGTAGCATGGAAGTGGAAGGTGTTTACCAACAGTGTGGATGGTGCTACGGGCAGCGGAGGTGATCCTGCCCATGCAGCAGTTGTTAACCAGTTGATCTTTTCCACATGGACATGGCCAGCAAACTCCTCCTTGCCTTGGATCTTCTCCTTCCTCCTCGTCATCATCAGAAGCTTTGACGCCAGTGCATGGCCAGTGTCCACCACAAAGTGGGACTCTTGTGCCTTCATAATGTGGCTCGTCGTGGCTAGCCTTAGCAAAGCAGGCGGAGCACTTGGAGAAGCTTAGCTTTTTTGCAATGTCTTTGGCAGTGTGGCAAGCATTGAGGGCATGGTTGCAAAGACAACCCCCGTCATGCTCCTCCGCTGCATGGTGGGTGCGGTAGAGCCCGTCCTGGATGCGGAAGTAGTCGACCTCATCCAGCGCGTCGTCGGCCCTGTATGCCAAGGCCCGTAGCTTGTGCAGCAGCTCGGACAGCGCCGGGTTCTTGATCTCGGGACCGTGGCTGTGGTGGCCACGGGCGTTGTTGAGCATGCCCTCTGCATACAGCAGCTCCATCCTGAGAGCCTCGATGTTAGGTCCGAGCTCGGTGCTGGCTGCCCACGCCTCCAGCACCCCACTGGAGACAGAGCCCAAGGCCTTGCCGACCGTCCATCGTGCCGCCTCGATTCCGAGCTCCATGGCCGCCCAGGCAGCGAGCTAGGCCGCACGAGATCCGACACTGAAACAGATCGAATGGAAAGATTAAGTCTTTGTGTTAGTTTCAACTTTGAAAAACGAGACTGTATTTGTAAGACATCATCAGGTTACCAACCAGATGAACGCAGCAAAGGTTCTTCAACTCAACAGGTAGCAACAGCAAGGATGAAGGCAATGCAAACTTGAAGCTGGCGAGGAAGGTGCTCAATGGGCACTGCTTATATAACAGATGAGAGATATGATGTGAGCAATGGGCAATGGCACGAGACAATATCAATAACGTGCATGATAGAATCTGAGAAGCTTGATGAGCACAACAAACTGTAGAGAGTGCGCCATTATTGTATTTTACTTTACTTTTAGGAAAGCAAAAGGATTTGGCATCGGATGCCCGGTCCCAGGGGCACATGAGGCTGTTCAAACTAACTTAGCATAAACATACTTAACGTGCATGTATAATCTTAATCTTCCACATATACACGAATAATCTTAATCTTTGTTTGAGCCATTGTTTGTTTTAGTTCTTGTCTGCATTGTAGATATTTTGAGGAATTTTCTTTTGTGCCAAATGGCCACATGGGCGTCAGAGCTATCAAACTTTTTGCCACAAAGTCTTTTGCTCTCATCTTCTCTTCAATATCCAAAAGTCTATTGTGATCAGTAAAGCCGAACACTTCTCTCGTATATATCTTAGTTTAGAGAAATAGCAAAATCCATCAAAAAGAGATGGCAGCTTGGCGATAACACCTCCTACAACAAAGCATGGTTTCTCTATACTTTAGTGAAGGAGACCTCTCAGCGAGTATGCCTTAGGGCCCTTGAAAATGAAGGACGACTAGCACTACTCAAATGTATGCACTCCGAAAGCATGTATTCAATTTGCACATCCGATGTATGTATGATAAAATAATTCATAACCTGCAGTGATAACCATGCTACAACACAATAAAATTCATAACTTTAACAAAGTTGGATATGAGATCAAACTTTGTAGTCGATAACTTTTTCATTTGAAATTATTTATAGTCCTAGAATTCTGTACAACCTTGGTCCAAGGACATCCTACGATCCAGCCTTGCGCAGGTGGTCATTACAGGACATTTATTGCCCTATCCCCTCATATTCCCATAACCTTGGTCCAAGGACATCCTACGATCCAGCCTTGCGCAGGTGGTCATTACAGGACATTTATTGCCCTATCCACTCATATTCCCATAATCTTGTTTGCTTCCCTTAGAGCAAGTATAATAAGGGTGAATCAGCAGGCGACCGAGCAATCCATGTCAGCATATTCTGACGTGGAGGAGGGAGAAAGCTAGAGAGAGAGCGGAGTCGACGTCTGGTGAATCGCCGGGCTATCGGCCGGGCGTATGCAAATAATGCAGCTCAGATTGGTCCTGCCTCGCGTCATACCAAGGAATCGCATTAATTGAATATGGGGCCCTGCCACTATTGCTGCATGGCCGGGATGAAGTGGCACACCAGTCGCCCGTGAGCCGGCGACTTTATTAATCTTGCTCTTACTCTCGCCCCTTTGTCCCTCTTGTAGGCTTAATCGCATGAGGGTCTTGCCAGAACTGAGAGCCACCTCACTAGTACTATGTGATTGGCTGAAACTCATACCAGGAAGATACTTAGCTCTGAGAAGTTTATAGACTTACTTTCTTCTGAGCTCTCTAGCCTAAAAATTCACTTGCATACCAATGTTTGTGTTCATAGCTCTAGTGTTAACAAAGACTAAGCCACACGAAAGTCCCTAGGTTTAGCAATTCGTGTCATACTTCTTGTTTCTCACTCCTTCCTAGAAAAGTCTCCCTCTAGCTGAGTCAAAATCTCATGAGTACCTTCATATAACCAATACAAGCCCATTGTGTGCATTGTGATACTTGATAAGCTTGTACTCAGGCAGGGTTTAGGGTTTATCAAATCTCTGGTGAGTTCCAAATTATAAATCGCTTTGACTTTTTGGTTCATCCATTTTGTTATGTATCTAGACATATTATTATACTAGATGCATAGTAAAATGGATGTACCAAAAAATCAAAGCAACTTATAATTTGAAACGGAGGGAGTATTAATTAGAATAGACCTCCTGCAGTACGATAAATGAATCTACACTTCTAAGTTTCCACTCTTTTTCTCGATTTTATCAGGCAGCAAACAACGATGAAGGCAATGCAAACTTGGAAGCTGGCGAGAGAGATGCTCAAAACCATTGCTTATATAACAGAGAGATGTGATGTGAGGAATGAGCAATGGCACGAGACAATATCAATACCATGCAGGATAGAATCTGAGAAGCTTGATAAGCACAACAAACTTTAGCGAGTGCACCATTATTGTCTTTACTTTACTTTTAGGAGGAAAAGGATTTTTGGCATCTGATGCCAGGTCCCAGTGGCACATGAGGTTGTTCAAACTAACTTAGCATAAACATACTAAACGTGTATGCGTAATCTTAATCTTCCACCTATATTCTTTGCTTGGGCTATTGTTTGTTTTAGTTCTTGTCATTGTAGGTATTTTGAGGAATTTTCTTTTGTGACACATGGGCGTCACAGCTATCAAACTTTTGTCACAAAGTCTTTTGCTCTCATCTTCTCTTCAATATCCAAAAAGCTATTGAGATCAGTAATGCCAAACTCTTCTCTCGTATATATCTTTTAGTTTAGAGAAATAGCAAAATCCATCAAAAAAAGATGGCAGCTTGGCAATAATGCCTCCTACAACAAACAGTGCATGATTTCTCTATACTTCAGTGAAGGAGACCTCTCAGCGAGTATGCCTTAGGGCACTTGAAAATGAAGGATGACTAGCACTACAGATTGGCTGTGGTATAGTGTACTCAGCTGCTACTCCAACTGACACCGAAAGAGTCTCTGAAGATGGTATGAGTTTCAGCCAATCACATAGCAGAAGTGGCTCTCAGTTCTGGCAAGACCTTCGTGCGATTAAGCCATGGCACGAGTGTATGAGAGGGGAAAAGGGATGAGAGTAAAGGTGGGAAGCAAACAAGATTATGGGAAGATGAGCGCAAGGCTCGATCATGGGATCTCCCTGGAGCAAGGTTGTACAGAATTTTTTTTTTCTCGAAAACGCAAAAGACTTGCGTTTCATTGTATTTAAGAAGAGGAGTTTTTACAATATATTGTTCGGGAGGTTACAGATTTTGCTTTTGAATTCGCCCCTCCCCAAACCGATTGGCATGCTGACTACTCGCGAATGAGACACCCCTAGTTTGCAAGCCCCGCCTCGACCCACCGATCGGCGTGTGTGCTTGATGGTGGCTAGCAATAGGTTTACGCTGGAGGTGCGGTTTCGAAAGCATCTCGCGTTCCGCTCCTTCCATTTCCCTGTGCCACCGGGGTGAACAAGGTATTTGCTCCCTTGCGCTTTGTCGCCATGTCACCTCATCCTCCAGTTGTCCCACCATTATAGCGTTGAGCTGCCCCCTACTTGCGAGGAGTCGGCGCCATTGTACAGAATTCTAGGACTATTTTACGTTGGAGGTGCAGTTTCGAAAGCATCTCGCGTTCCACTCCTTCCAGATTTCCCAGGCCACCAGGGTGAACAAGGTATTTGCTCCCTTGCGCTTGTCGCCATGTCACCTCATCCTCCAGCTGTCCCACCATTGTAGCGTTGAGTTGCCCCCTACTTGCGAGGAGTCGGCGCCATTGTACAGAATTCTAGGACTATATATAATTTCAAATGAAAAAATCATCAACTACAAAGTTTATTCTCATCCAAACTTTGTTTGAAAAAGTTATGAATTTTATTGTGTTGTAGCATGGTTATCATTACCGGTTATGAATTGTTTTATCAAAGGAGAGGTCCCAAACATCTCCGACGTCCTTGGATAGTGTTGCCAACAGTAGCCACGTAGCCGACCTTGAAGACAAGTAGGGCAGCTGCTGCTGCTCGCCCCGAGCCACCGCCACGAGGTAAACCATCCTGGCAGTGAGCTCGTCGCGATGCCTCTTGGCGTCTCTTGGCTTGCTTGGATTGATTTTATTTTCTTTTCACAACAGCTTGCTTGGAGCGATTGGGTTCCACCAGTGGGTGGCTTACATATTTGCAATAATATTGAAAGGCAAACGGCAAGTTTCATTTGCTCATTTCATAAAAGGCAAATGCCAGATGTGTTAGCTACATTCTACTCCTGAACTGATTGATCATACTTTTAACCGAAATGTGAGCAGAACACCACACACGCAAACTCCCAAACCGAAATGCAATAATCATGTACTGATTGCAGTACAGTAGTAGCACTTGCACATGAAGACACAAGCATCAAGTTCAAATCAGATCAGCACAGCACTGTTCATGTCTTCCTCAATTAACTTCAGTATATGATCAAATTCAGACGTTACAGATTACAGCACTGCTCAATTATCAATTAACTTAATGCTAACGCTCTGCTGATACAGATTACCAAGAGAATACAAGCTGACAGCGACCTCGGGTCTACAGGCCACACACAACAGATCCTTAGCCTTCAACTTTAACAGGTAGTTCGGCTCATGGTTTCTGCAGCTGATACCAGGTTGATAAGTTCAAGCGAACAGGGCGTAAGCATCTCAACTGAACTGCAGACGGGCATACATGTTACAAACCTACGAAGAACTTAAATAGATGTCCCGTATACCATGTAAACAATCACTGAACAACTACAGCTTTGTCTACCAACAACACACTCCTTGAGACATCAGCCTACCCAGACCTACAGACCATGCACATCGTGCTGAATAAGCTAGCAACGATGCAGAGATGATGTGAGCATCACAATCTACTGTCCTGAGTAGGACATTGAGTATTGTTGGAACTCTGAGCCCGAGCTCGACTCGAAGATGTGGCGCGGAAGGGAAAAATCAGCCTCGAATCTAAGAATTCAGTGCCGCTGCCACGCTGCCTCTTTGCTGCCCTCTCATGGTTTGGACTAGCGATAGGAGAGCCATTCTGGCAGTTGGAATCAGGGGTTAGTGGCTCATGGCGGGAAAGAGAATCACCATGACAGGTGCTCTTCGTTGCTTCAGTTCGATCTCCAGGGTCCCTATTGGAAGCGCCAACTTGAGTTGGAGATTCGGATGTTGGTGCAGGAGTCGAGGGCTCAGTCCGCCGAGTCTGGGAATTGATCACTTGATACTGTGACAGAAGCACCTGCAGCAGGAGTTTCAGATTTCACACCAGTTAAGCGCTGCTGCTCTTCAATGATCTTCTGGAGGTACTTTCCCTGAGCCTCAATTCGCAACTGCAGCTGCCTTTGCACCTACAGAAAATGGCATTATAAGTCTGAATCTAAGTATCTAATTGCTCCGCCAATTAACTTTGTAAATTTGGTAACACGAATAAGATTATAAATTAAAATGTGAACAGTATGTGTATTGTAGACTTGCAGCTACTAATAATAGAATAGAACCATTCAGGTCACAAATATTAAGAACAAATTGATTTTGTTCACTAGCAAATAAGATGATGAAAACGATTTTAGTATTTTAGCAGCACAAAAACAAGACCAGCTATAAATAACAAAGAAAGTATGAGAAAACAACAACATTGGATGCACAATTCATTTAATGCAGGATTTGCCTATCTTAGATACTGTGGAAAAGGATAGCTACAAATGAATTTCTAGTACAAACATTTAGTAACAAGAGAGGCTCAGATGCAGTATGCAACTAAGGGCCTACCGCCTACCCCTAAGTGAACATTTCATAAGGTACCACAAATATGTTCAATAAATAAATTACTTTAGAAGAAATATCTGTATCCTTGTATGTGTCTCAGATCTACACATTATGAAGACAACAAAAGTAAACTGTAGAGTAGAACATCCAGGAAAGACTTACTTCTAACTGTTCGTGCAGCAGCCGCTTTTGGGACCTCCATCTGCAGCTTGAGGGCTTCAGATATCGGCAATCCACTGCGAACAAAAAAAACTTATATGATGGAAGGTCCTTATAAAAGAAATAAAAGGGACTAAAATGAAAAAAAAAAACCATTTTCATTAGAAGGAAAAAAAAATGTCATTTTCAGTTTTGAAGTTATTTTGACCTTTCTGTATTTCCTGTCTAACAGTTATGCACCTTACGATATTAAAGGATCTAAACTAATGAGTAGATGGAATCAACACTTTTTTGTGAAGTGATGAAAGTAACATCTGGATGCAATAAAGTAGTCAATTTCATTTTATGCAGAAATCACTCTAAAATAGGAGCGAGTACAATTCAATATGCTCACACCTAAGTACAGTTTCAGCATTATTGTTCTAACAGTAACACAATTTCCATATGTTCACATCTTGACATCTAACTAATCACATAAGGTCAAGTGCGTTCATTATAGTACATGTATTTTTTTCTTAGTAAATTTCAAAATCTAGCATAAATTATCATACTTCCATCTTATGACATGTGACTAGGTCAGTACAATTCCACTAAAAATGACTCATAAGGGAATAAGTAACTAGATTTTGAATTATGTCCTTCGATAAAATGAAAATGAATTAGAATTATGTGTTCACTGTTCATACGAGGATCCCTCAAGTCCAGCAAGCAAATCCCCTGGGTCTTTGTTATCGGCCTTGTTGCCTACATGAGACACAAATTAGGAAGAACTAAAACAGTACTATTCTAGTATTACGCACATGGTGATGAATTTAGACACCTACCCTCAGTTGAAGCATCAGGAATATACTTTGCTAGCCTGTATTTCTGAAACATGAATGCAGGAGTTAAAGAAGTAAACAGTGAAAGTGACAAATAACAACTGTTAAAAGGCAAGTGTCACAATGAAAAAAATATACCTGCAAGTGACTTTTTACATGATATATTGTTAATCCTTGTACACCCATGATTCTTAGAACTCCTTTTGGAGTTGCTCCTGTTTTATTTGATTAACTAAGTGTTAGCAGAAGCAGAAAATTACATGTCCACATAGTACAAGTAAAATTCAAAGGACAATAAGCCCAGATAAGTACAACAACAACACAAATTAAAACATATAGGTTTTCTTGGCATCAAAATTCCTACCAAACTAAGTTGCAAGTTTTGCTTCTTCATGGATAGGTCAACTAATTCCATTCATGAAAAATAGCCTTTATAACTAAGAGTTTGACAAGAATATGAACCAAAACTTCAAGCAAATTGGCATCCCTATGAAAAATATAACATATTCAACACCAAGTAATAGGAGGGCACAGATGCTAGTTCTTGTAGCTAACTTCAAAATGGATTCTCAGTGGGCAACTCAAAAATCACTAGGCTTAAGGCATCTTAGATTGGTAGCTTTTGCAACTCATCTGTTCTTTTTTTTTACATAATACTCCCTCTGTTCTTTTTTACATGTCACATTAGTTATCTTAAGCCAAGCATTACTATCTTTGGCCATCTTTTTTTCAAAACAATCCTTATAGTTTCACAGCATATAAATTATATATTATAATAAAAATAGTTCTCATAGTGAATCTAAAAATATAAATCTTATGTCATGATTTTTTTCAAAAAAAAAAAAAAACTTATGTCATGAACCTATTTATTTATTTATTTTTTTTAAATCAATGGTGAAAGATACAAATGTTTCACTTAGAACAAACCTAATATGACAAGTTAAAAAATAGAGAGAATATTAAAAAGAATGTTTGATTAATATAAGTTCATGGCCTCTAGAGAGAGAAAAAAAAAAAAAATAATTATACATGAGAAAATCCTGCTTAAATGTTCAGTAAGATCAAATAAAAGAACTGGATGCAGGAAAGTAGTACGAGAACATACTATCAGGACCACCAAGTTGAGTAACAGCCTCAACAAATCTTTCATGCAGTTCATTTGTCCAGCGTAAGCGTTGCCTGGCAGCCATGTTGGAATTGTTATTTGCTCCGTTACTGGGGCCCATGTTGGCTCCAGGTAATTCCATTTGTTGCTGGGGTGTGCCTGAGTTGGGATTTGGGCCAAAACTAGACTCTGGTTTTGGTGAGTACATTGCTCATACCCTCTGCAGTGAGAAGAAACATAGAGACATGAAGAGCCAAATGTTAGATATTATTTAAAGAAAAGGGTCATTTTCATTTATGGTGACAAAAAACAATTCTTTCCAGTGCTATAAAGTTATTGACAACAGCAAAAGTAAAGAAAACATAGAGAAAATGGCACAAAACTATCGCTGATTCTCTTTTGTATGCATCTTGTGAGAAAGATGAAAAGTTCAAGAGATGTATCATGCATGGCATATGCTCCTCATTAAGACATGGCAATCAGAAGTAGGAGTAACGGAGATGCAACTTTCTCTTGGAGCAAAGTAATTGAGAGGTCCTGGCCTAAAAGGAAAAAAAAAAACATATGTACCCAGGTACAGCCGATGTGTAACAGTAGATTAGTCAGACACTCTAGCGGTGACCGTGAATCGCTACTATTCTCCATTTACAGTTATACAGGTACGCTAGTACGTAAAAAAGGGGGGCACGAAATTGTTATTAAATGAAAGAGGGGTTCCTTCAGCTGAAGGCCCAATTTTTCAAGAAAGGAAAAAAAAAAAACATCAATTGGAAATCAAACTTTAACATCAATTTTGGGGCTGATGCCAAGTCCTATGGTGTGGCGTGAAATGAGATCGACCAATTCCTCTCGCGAGTGCTGCCGAGCTAGGGAGGATAGGGGACCTAGACCAATTGAGCCGTGTTTGGATGTAAGGATAGACTAGATTACCAGTGACAATCGTATGAAAGCTAACGGAATCGAGACTCGACAGAGAGAGAGAAGATAAAGATTTGGATTTGGTCAGGAACTAATAAAACCAACCACAACCAGCGGCGGCGACCTGGCAGGTACACGAAGCAAAGGGAATCCGTGGAATACTGTAAGAACGAGGCAGGGTGGGTGGCTTACCGGCGAGAGAAGGACGTAATCCAGGCAGTGGCGGGCGGATCTCCAGCTGTCCGTCGTCCCCTCCACGCCGCGGGCGGGGTAACGGTGACGCCTCCCCGACGAGGGACCGCGGACGGGCCTGGGGGCGGCGGGGCCTGGGTCGACGTGCGCCGGCGGTGGCGCCGCCTGAGCGCTGACGTTGAGGCGCTGACGGAGTTGGGGAGGAGGCCGGTGGAGGAAGAAAGGGCAAGGCGAGAGGGAGAGAGAAGAGGAACAAGTGGAGACGGGAAATGAGTTTGTTGGCGACGAATATATCCCCCACCTGACCGTCGATTTGGTTTATTTATAAAACCGCCTCATTTCGGCTGATTCAATAAATTTTGTGTTGGAAAGAAAATAAGATGAAACAAAAGCGAAAAGCGAATCAACCCTAACAAAAAAGCATTGAAAACCTATTTGTAGATAGATTAGATCGAAAACAAAATTTCAAAAAGTCCACACCATGGCAGTAACATTCACACACCCAAAAGCCAATTTTGGGTCAAAAAATGGTTGTTCTTACTAGATATTATATTTATATTTTGACAAAATTTGGATTTCGTTTTGAAATTGAGGATGCTTTTTCAATGGAGACGGACGGGTGCTTTTTGTTTTGAAAGGGCCCCCATATAAAAATCCAAAAAGGACAAAGAAAAAAAAAACAAAACTTGTGTGAAATAAGGTTGTGGAATTCTGACCACAAAAATGGCGAAATAGAGCAAGTTTTATTTGAGTTTGTGAGCAAAAAAAAGAAGAAGAAAAAAATAGTATTATCAACAATGAGGCTTTATTAGATCCATTCGTTCGTTCAGAGGTGGAGAGGATTGCTTTGGTAGCTGATACCGTGTGTGTTTATGCTCATACTTTTTTACGGGAGTCAAAAGTTAGCGTCTTTTGTTGATCTGCCTCTCCATGGATGCTTAACTTGTTTTGTACAAAATAGATGGTGTTTAGTTTTAGAGAGTTTTTTTTATTGGGATTAGGAAACCAAACAGGGGTACTTTATTGAGGATTTTTTTATAGAAGTCCCTAGAAGTATCATTTTTTTGAAACAAACAGGGTCTTAGTTACCAAGTATATCTCCTTTATAGATATGGGAGGTGGCATAGTATTGTCCCGCATTAATTCTACATTTGTAGAATAGAAAAGATCTGTAGACCCATTCGTGTTTCTCATTTATAAAACTCTAAACATAAATTGCTCCATTCATTACCACGCTTCACCCTGCTTTACTAGATTTTCTATGGTAGTTATTTGATCCATTCCTCACCGCGGTTTGATCACCTCTATATTTTTCATGCTGCAAACCCCTTATTACCATAGTATGATCACGTCACATATTTTCAGGCTCCAAACCTTGCCAAATTTTTCCTAAGATATGTTGAGCAGTTTGTTCGGGGCTCTATGACATAAAACTTGGCCAAAGTGGGTGTTAGGTGTATCCAACAGTATATGTCCACAGCACTTTCAGCAAAACTTGGCAAGAGATTTGACAATGCGTGGTACTCATCCAAATAGGTTGTACTGAACTAGTTGTCTACTTGAACATGATAGGAGAAAACAAAGAAAGTATAGCAATACAAAATCTATAAATTCTAGACACGCTTGTATGTTATGCTAGTAGCCTACTAGAACAAATGATAAGATGAAGTATACAATGCAAATGAGAGATAATGTAAAGAAACACTGGTACATTACAGCCATCGACGCCCACAAAGCAAACTCAAGAGCCGCTTACGAACCTGGACAGTGGAGTCTTGTTATTAGTAGAGCCCTCCATGAACCTAACCAACCATGCATATGGTTGCGATTACGGCATCTGCTGCAGCCCAATGCCAGGCGACAAGACAGCTGAGGCCTTTGGCGGTCGGCCCTGCATGCCACGTAGGACCAGAACAAAGCTACTATCTGGGTGTGACATGCCCAGCTGGCAAATGCTGATTGGATGGCCCAAATGAAGGTCCAAAATTACATGTGCGTCCAAGCACGGCTTCTCTCTGAATTACCATCCATGTTGGAACTATCACATCTGCTGCCAGGCAAGGCCTCGATTTCATCTTCAGATACAGTAAATAAACTATTCTTAATGCAGTGTGCTACTGGTTGTAGTTGGAACCGAGCTGGTCGTTGTCGACAGTAACCCAAGGCTTAATTTTCTTTTGCAATTTTGGTTTTGGATGCTTGTGTTGCAGGCATCTTCAGGACGATGCCTGCGAATATTCGCTCTCACTCCTTTGGACAAGTCACTGCTGTGTGAGCCATGTTCTTTTCTTCTTGGAACCCTTTGTTGTGGTTGTGAGCTGGAGCCGGTTAATTGGCCATGCCAAATTGGGGTTAATGCTAAGATTAAGACAGTGACATCCCACAAAAGTGACATGCACTACCTGTGACTGATACTACCGTTTTGAGTTCAGTGGTGGCATATGGCATGATCCTGCAAATTTATGCTGGGAAATGAAATTTAGAGCAAATTGAATGTTGATTGATCAATCATCAAAATTGTTTGGATCAAGTTTCATCAGACAGCCGGCCATCAGGGATTTTCGACAACAAAAGGCGGAGTTGAAGAGTTCATTCCATTAACAACTTCAAATTACTTGATGCACTAAAACTAGCTGCTGGAGTTCTGTTTCATACGTCGCTGTTATGTACCAGTGATCCGGCATAAGCATTCTCGAGCCATTCCATCATGTCAATTGACTTTGAAAGCTATTGTGACAATTTCTCTGAAAATGTTCAACATGGGGAAAAAAATATAGAAATTTCATTATTTTAAGCTTGATGCGGAGAATCTGTGGTTTGTTTTATCAATTTAAAATATGTTATTTTTCATACTGAATTGGCGTATCTTGTGCTGAATAAGTAGCTCAATCTTTCAAAAGAAGAAAAGAAATACAGTTCAAAGTTTCAATAACTAAGTTCATTCAGAAAAGAAAAGGATGTGCAAGCAGTTTGTTATGCTGAAACTAGCAATTTGTGGGTTACAAAGTCAGTATGAATCTTTCAGAGCTAAATAGTCTTTAAGTTAAGTTGCAGGAATTGTTGGGATGGATAATTGAGACAAATACAAAGCTTGAAACATCTGCTGTTAACATGTCCCAACATGAATCATTGTGCATAAATGGATTAACACAAACGACAGTAGGACACGAGTCAATATTTCAAGTGTGCTAAGGATACTAGAACCATCCCATGACAAACACAGCACATCCTGCTACCTGGAGAAAGTCAGCTACCACAAGACTGGACCACCATTTCCCTTGTCACCACCATATTGCACATCACTACCAAAGACAGCCATCACCACCCACAGAATTTGCTGTCACAGTTCAAGTGGACCTCCGCTTGAGCTCAGGCGACTTCTGGAGGAGCAGTGGCAGACCTTCCATGCCTGATGGAGAAGGTTTGCCTCCTGGACTGTGCGAGTCGATGGAACTCACAGAAAGCTGGTTGAACACCGAGGAGCTCAATGTGTCCGTGTGGCCACACATGACCACACCAGGGGATATCTCTGGGAGGTCAGGGTCCGAGACACTGAAGCCACTTGAAGCGAACTGTTCAGTGACTATCTTGCATGCGTTCGCTAGGATACTGTCGATGTACTTCTGAAGCGCTTCCATTCTGATCTGCACACGCTTTTGGACCTGGTAATAGTAAAAGCAGCCAAGGATTGTAATGAGGAGGCCTTGTATGGAGCTGTTCAAGTCTTTATCTAAAAGAAAATGGAGCTGTTCAAGTTGACACTGCAAATTTCTTCACAAGCACAAACTGGTGACTGTTAAAAATAGATGCATCCCACATTAGGTTCAGATATGCTCCATAGGGAGCACATATCCTGAAGGTCCTGTTGTCCACAATGTTTCAGTCAGTTAAGCTCAGCCACTAAACTAATCATTTGTTTCCTGCAATTTTACTTTTACTTTTACTTTTATTTAAGAAACAATTTAATCAACTCAGTTTTTGCAAACCTGAAAGGACCCAAAATAATACTACTTTCAAGCAAGAACACACAGAATATGGAAAGTTTTGCTGGTGGATTCATAATTGCTTCAGAAGAATTGACTCATTCCATTAATCAGACTGACCTTCAACTAGAACCAAATGCAGCTCACTAGTTTCAGTGAATATATGGATAAGTGAAAATTAAGGATTCTGCACCATTCACATATAAAGGATATATTAACCAGTTGCAGTACAAGCTTCATTTCTTACCTCAATGAATGATCAAAAGCAAAACTACTGTTTGTTGTTTTACAGAACTCAGGAAAGTAATTCAAGAGCATAACAGAACAAACAATCAGAATTACCTCCACTTGTTCATGCAGTCTTCGTTGCACTTCCATCTGTGCTCTCAGTGCTTCTTTAACTTCTTGGCTTCTGCAGCAAGTAATCGTGGCATTAACTCTTTCAAATAGCACAATCACAGTAAATATTCTAAGATTATTCAATCTGCCGAAAAGGAAGAAGAATAAACTAATATGAAGGACAAGGAATAGCTGATGAACCATACTCTTTCATTTCCTGGGCAGGAACTCTAGGGGACACACTCATTCCACTTTGAGCATCTAGAAGATAGGATGCTGCAGTTTGGGGAAAGGTAAGCGCAAAACAAAGGTCAGATATTAGTACAAGAACCAAAGGAACTCTTTCACTGCTTTCAAACTTTAGACTAAGAAAAATGGGTAACTTGAGCATATGCCATATGGTAAGAAGTTATATACAGGACACATGCATACATGGGTTTTCACTACATATTCCTCTATTTTATTTTGTTACTGATGATTGATAATACTAAACCATGCAGTAATCAGTATCATACAATCAGACCTTATGAGATTAATACTGCTCAATTTAAAAGAAAAATCCCTGCAGACAGGCCATGCTAAAGATTTGGCAAAGACACAATAACTGCAGAGGAAAGGTTGTACGCAATGACAAAACCATTTAATAAAGTGTGGTATTTGTGGTGTGTGTTGTAACTGGGTTCTTGTCTGATTTTCTTCTTAACATATTCTTGTCTGATTTTCTTCTTAATATATTGAAGTGCAGCTCTCCTACAGTTTTAAGAAAAAAAGACAACACCATTTAATTTAGTAATAAATAAACAAACACTGTGGTGCCAAAAAAACAAACATATGGTTCTTAATTTGTTCCTTTTTTAAAAATCATTATTGCATATATGCGACTGTAATTGGAGGCCACCATCTGGACATGATTAAGCATGACTGTAGACTGAATCTACAGTTAAATGAGCTGCTCCCCCTCTTGCCTCTTATATTAGAAGGGATGTGCCAACATGGCAGATCTCAAAACATTCAAATCCATAATAGTAATCCACAGCTTTCTGGTACAATACATGTGAAAATTTGTGAGCAAATAAGCATGCAGTCAATACTCAGATAACTGAGGAAGGACACCTTTGGTGTTTAGCAGCAGCTGGGGTTCGGTGCAACTTGAGGTTGCAGCCACTTAAGGACTTAAGGTCATTCAGCTAACTTTGGTCGGGTTTATCCTTTGTATCCACCGAGTATGCAACCTGAAGTTTGTTTGGTGTGTGGGGTTATTGTAAATATTTAGATTCTTTCTCCTTCATATTTGAGAAAGAAAAAACATTCACGGACTAACCGTAACATGATTCTTCATATATAGATTCTTGTAGTGAAAGGTGGTCAGGTGCTCCTTAAAAAAAGTTTGATATTAAAACACAAGAAGGGTGGACATTATTCCAAGTGGATGGAAAATGAAAGGGCCAATTTTCTCATATTCATGGGTCACAAATAATCCAGATCTAACTAAAATCTGCTACATCTGTAGTGGGTTTTACTATGCCTAGTGCCTACTACCCCTTGGGTCTCAAGGTTCGCTAAAACATCATCAGCCCCTCCAACTACAAATGCCTGGCGCCCGCATTCACTTAACTGAGGTCAAGCCACCAAGTGCTAAATCCATGCCATAAACTTGATTTGCACTGGGGAAAATGAATTGAAATCGCAACTGACATCTTGGAGGCCTTAGCATGACAATATGCATCAATATTGTATCATTTTTAGTAGCATAAGTGTGTAATATCCTGGGAGGTGTATAAGAGGCAAGTTCAGTTTGTGTTTGATAGGGCATTTTTTTAAAAAAAAAAATTGTTTGATAGGGCATTTTGAACACATATTGCTAAATCGATTTACAAATTATAATATCAATACATCCTTATCAACTAACAGATGTCTGTGCCATGAGATCATGACATTTTACTAGGGAAGGGCCACCGGAACACCTCTTCTAACTCCCACATGATGCAGCAATTCAGTGGCGGAGCTAGTGAATCACCACGTCTAGACCACCATGTAAGCTCCTAGACCATTCATACCAGGTCACTTTCTAGTTTGAGGCAGGTAACCCATGATATAAAAAAATAATGAAAAAGTTACAATCATGATTCAAGAATGAAACATGTCAGCTTGCACTAGTTTGTGGTAACTGAGGCAACCTTTTCTAAACGAGACATGAGAATCCAATTTCTATACTTGCAAAAAAAAAGCTGCATTTCCTATGTTCGTTGCAACCATCTATGTGGCGAGCATTGTTGGCCAGTACTGCTAGTTTCAGTGCCTTCATACTGATACCGCATGCATAAGCACTGGCCTCGGGCTCCTCCGACCCATCTGCCTGCACACAAGAAGCACCCCAACACCGGCCACAAGGGCCTGTCGTCGGCCATGAATCAATTTGGCCGCATGCATCTTGACTATGGAGACGTGTTTGGGGGATTGTAGGAGCTACCAAGCCAGGGTTTGCTGGTCTGGAATGAGGGGCAGGGGCAGGAAGCCAGAAGACATGTGATGGGAGAGACAACAGACACACATCCAATAGATTTTATGGATCAGAAGGGGTGCCCAAGGAGGTTTGTTGCTGCCTAGACCTGGCATGGGTGAATGACTATGGCCGGCCCTCAGCAGTGTGGGATTAGGCCGTGTGATTTTTAAAGTTGTACCTGATTTTTTTGGGCTATGCCTAGGGTCACGGCCCCAGTGGCCCTATAGGCCTAAATCCGCCCCTGCAGCAATTTCAGCAGTTCCAATTTTGCTCTGGTATCCCCATTAACCATAAGAATAGACTACTCTGATCTCTCCTGTAGTCTTCCTCATTAGACTCATTCTGCATCCTAAGTTCAAAGGCTATTGATTCATAATATGTCTATTTTATAATTAAGAAAACATAATATTTTTTCCTTTACAGACTTGCTACACTTTTTTTTTTCTTGAACACTTACCATCGGTTTTCTTCTGCCATAAAAAATACATACAATATTTACTCATACAAATGATACATCACTTGGTAATTATGAAAAAATGATGAAGCTAACATAGAAAGACCATTAATTATAATCAGAATAATTATAAACATGCATACAGGGTGTCACAAAGAAAATGAACTTTGACAAAAACAATTGAATATTAATTGAATAAAATAAAAAGATCAATACATTGATTAACATAACTTACTTACCATCTTTTGATTGCTCTGACCCCTCTTTACCAGATTGTTTCCCTAATCGGTATTTCTGGTCACATGGGAAACTTTAGAACCAATTATTTTTAAGAGTTGTGAGGAACATGCAAGCACGCCAAAGTACCTGAAGATGGCTCTTCAAGTGGAAAAGAGTAAGTCCCTTAACACCCATTGTCCTCAAGATAGTTTTTGGCGTTGTTTCTGCATAATCATTTATTCATTAAAAATATTTAAAAACAAATGAAACTAGAGTTAAAATAGGTATACCCTCCTAGTTTAGTTTAGTTTAGTGATAACAAGTAACTAATGGCATACTAGTAATTGGATCCACAATATCCAAATAGATTTGGTGACTACTCTGGCCCAGTTCACATAGAAAATCATGGTGAAACTTAAAATCATACAAAGAAACATATGCTACATTAGCTTTGAATGTTTACCATCTATAGCTAGATTTGCTGGCCATTGATGTCAGAAACGAATCCATAGAGAAATTGCGCAGAACAAACATTACCAACTTTTTCCAGGACCAACAGATCAACGTCCAGCTACCAGAGTTCCATTAAAAAAATCCACAATAACCAACCTCATAGCATTGTCCTCAACAATCAAACTTCATCAATACAATACAGGCCATCATTCATCATAATACAAAGACCGAACGTGACCAACAAAAGGACCCATGTTTTCTACATGCAGCAGAAATCAATGCCATATCTGACCGCATGGTCCACAGCAAGAAAGCCGGTGAAATTCATTCATGCACGCCCGCAATACCATCTTGCATCGGGCAGCCTAGATCTGACCGCAAATGCACAGTGCACTTGTCCAAACAAACGACTTGTGCTTAGCTGGAACCTAAGTTCCAGGATTTTTACACAAATGGTCAGAACTTTCCCAAAATTTCAGCGCAAGCATGCATATCCCGAATCCTGTGCATTCATTCCCCACTTCCCGAACCTCGTGCGCGCCAAGAAATCTCGCCTACCGAAGAAGACCGAGGAGGACACCCACTAAGAGCAGCAGCCAGCAACCACGCATTCAGCGGCTCTCCACTCTAATGCCAAAACCAGGGAGCGAGATTGGGTAGAAAGGGCGGGCGGATGGGATGGGAGTAGCTCACTCTCAGGTCCGCCGAGCTGGGCCACGGCGTCGACGAAACGCTCGTGGAGGTCGGCCGTCCACCGCAGCCTGGGCTTGGGGTCCGCCGTCAGCACAAGGCTCGGCCCGCCGGGGCCGGAGCGCGGCGCCCCATCGCCGGGAGCTGGGGCATCGGCGCGGTGGTGGATCAGGCCAGGCGGGAACATCTCTTCCTCCTCCTGCTGCCACTCCCCGCAAGAACGGAGAGGGGCCTGCCTGCCTTCTCCTTCCCCCAAAAGGCGAAGGCGAAGGATCCAATCCGAGGAAAAGTTCTTGAGCTTTCTCTCTCCCTTTCTTGCTTCTGGTTCTTGCTTCTGCCGCTTTCTTTCCACTGGCAGCGATTCCTCTCTCTCTCCTTCTTCAGCTCTCTCTCTCTCTCTGTTTCTTGAATTGTGTTAGCAGCACTGGTGGCTGCTGAAGCTGCAAAGCTCGCCCTGATTACATTACATTATTGGCGTAATGATACTACTTTGTTAGTGCAGAGCGATGTCCTTTTCTGACACCGTCCGTCGATGGAAAATTACACCTGACTTAATGAATACTGTATCTGGTTAGTCAGTACAGTAGAGCCATCATCATCATCGTCTCAGAGACATATAACAACCCCACCTTTTTTTATTTGAAAATCGTTTCTTAAATCTCGATTGATTGGAGTAGAATGAAATCCTGAGCTGTTGGTGGCTGAACAATCATTGGAGCATGGAAATTTCTCCACCCTTTTGCCTTTTTGTACTTGTGCTTCTCACTCCTCTCGCTCTCACTCATCCTTCCCTCTGTGCATGCAGTCGGCCAAATTGGCAATTGGGCTGACATAATTAATTCATCAGATCTTGCCAGCAGCAAATAGAAAAAGGTTGTGGACGGCGGCACATGTGAGGGCTCAACCTGAACAGACTGATGGGTGCCTCATCTCAAATTGTTTTTCTTTTTTGCTCTGCTGTCGTGTGTTCTTTTCTTGCTTCCAAAATATTGTCTTGCACATGTTCATGTCCAGATCAAGACGTCATCTCCTTTCCGGATAAAGGAACTATTATTAAGGGAGACAAGTTGCTCACATTGCTACTTACTTTTTTTTTTTTTAGCAAATCACATTGCTACTTACTACTGTACTTCGGTCAACTAGTAAGAGTGTTGGGCCGGATCCAATTTCTGCAAGGCTAGAAAGAGCCTGATGTTGGCCCACCCAACATGGTTTGGTATCAATCAAAAGCCTAAAACTCGATAATTATCTAGTTAATGTTTATCTTCCCCTCAAAAAAGTTAATGTTTATCTTCCGATTAAAATATTAAAATAACTTTTGTTTGTGAAATGGAATCTGTCTAATTAGTTTTGCCATTACTAATCTTATCTTATCTTAATAAAGCAAACTTTATTAACTATTTCTCTTAACACGCAAGCTATCCACATCATCAGTTCACTATCGGACGTATTTATGGCAACTAGCATTTGCAATTATAATCTACATGTGAGCAAGACACATCATCTAGTAACATCCATTATTCCATTAAGTAGCATTATGTCACGTCATCCACTAACGTGAAAGGTATTGTTTTCTTGATCCTTGAGACCCTTAAGGTTTATGTGTCTACAAATCTTATTAAATAACTCACAATTTTATTTCTTTTTTCATTCATCAAATGGTCACCAAAACCAACCATAAATTCCGGTGGCAACACGCGAGAACAAACCTATTCTATACCTACTATTAAAGAGAGAAAATTTCTTGTCCACCTCCTTTTTCCGTCACTTTGTCTCTTCCTCCCGCATCCGCTCTCGGACACTTTTTGTTGGCCTCCAAATCGTAAACTACGGTATTCGTCCGCCGCCGGGCGTGGTGCCGTTTTTTCCCGGCTCGGTCTGCGCCCCCCCCGTCCCCCCGTCCGACACTCTCCAATGACTAATCGTCCTGCCTGAGAAAACGTAACCGAATGCAACCTCACCGGAAAAAGGAAGAAAAACCAAAACAGATATTCTTGGATCGTAGACGGAGTCCTGGTCACCCACTGAAATCTCATGTTTGGTTTTGGAAATTGATGACACACTTGTCGTACTAATCCTTTGCTCTAAGTGTGACTTGAGAGATAGGATTACATGGATGACGTGGAGCATGATGATCATGAACATGGACGATGATGATGGACATGGTGGATCGTCAAGCCCTTCGGTGATCGGCTTGAGAGGAACCCGGAGATCAAGGCAAAGGTATACTTGATAGGGTTTTCTTTTCGGGGATCAAGACACGATAGAGCGTGTGATCACATTATAGGATAGATAGCCGACTATCCTTTGGTGAAGTGCTTCTAGGTCCAATTGACTTGCATTTTGCATTTAGGACAATGAGAGCACTAACTTCGTTCTTGCCTAATCGTTTGACATGCTAACATAAGTGATAACGTGATCATTTTCGACGTGTTGGCAACACATGGCAAGAGGCAAAGCAAGGTTGGAGCAAAGGGCGACAACAACATGACGAACACGCTGGAAATTGCGACCGGACGCGCCGACCGGAAGCAGCAAAAGTGACTGGACGCTCCGGTACTTGCGTCCGGCGGAGAGCATGTTTTCGACTTCGTCTCAGAAAAGCGACCGGACGCATGGACCGGAAGCATCCGGTGGTGACCGGACTCTGTGATCGGAAGCATGAAGAAGCGTGTCAGCTGTGGGGCCAAGGCGCGTGTCGGTTGTGACCGGACGCACGAAATGGTGCGACCGGACTCGCTGGTGAGTCCGGTCGGTGCGTCCGGTCGATGCGCAGAAAGCCCATTTTAAAGCTCAACGGCTCCATTTCGTGGGAGGGTCTATATATAATTGCTTGGCCGGTTCCTAGACCTCTCTCTTGCACATTTGAACACTCCTACACACTTGTGAGCTTGTGAGACTCCCCTCCACTCATCTCTTCATCCAAACTTTGAATCTTTGGTGAGATTGAGAGTGATAAAAGTGCATTGCATTGTTGATTGCATTCTAGAGGCACTTCATCCTTGGAGAAGCCGCGGGATTTCGTTTCTCTTGGGAATTTGCTTGGTTCCCTAGCGGCTTGGAGCAAGAGGCGGTGTTGAGCTCGATTGGAGCTTGTTCGAGGCCACACCGGTGGATTTGTGAGGGGTCGTTCCTTACCCCGCGGGAGGTTCGCGAAAGGAGCACTAGTGGGCACTAGTGGATTTCTTGTGGCTTGTTTGACCCTCTCTTGTGATCGGTTTGCTTGAGCTCTCACCGGGGATTTGGCACCGGCCATTAAGCTTAGCAACCGTCAAGTGAGTGTGTCGCCACAACAGGGACTAGCATGCCGGCAAGCACGTGAACCTCGGTGAAAAATCATCGTGTCAATTGTGTGCTTGCTCGTTGGAGATTTCATATTGATCATGGTGATTGGCTTCCACCTCTACACTCCACTGTCGGTATATCGATCACTCTCTCTAGCATTACATTTGATTTACTTGTGTAGAATTGCTTAGGTTGCTTAGTTGAGTAGAATTGTTTAGCTCCTAGTGCTTGTTTAGATTAGCTTACCTTGCTCACCTAGGAGTAAATTAGCGACCTAGCTCTTGTGTGTTAGTAGAGACTTTAGAATTATCATACTTGACTTGTGGCTTGCTTAGATAGCTTGTAGCACCGCTTATTTAGCTTTGTCATCTTATTTACTAATCGAGTTGTTTAGTGTTGTTGCAAGATTTTTTAATAGGCTATTCACCCCCCCTCTAGCCATTAGGACCTTTCACCCACGCAATCATGGATTCAACAAACTTAAATAGACCAGGCCGCCTGTAACATGCATCTGCACCAAAAAAAAAAAAAATATAGAATTATCTTCTTTCCCACAGCCTGCAGAATTAGAATTCCAACAAATTATTTTTGTGGTAATTTTAGCGACAAACTAATAGTTCATGCCTCTAACCTCTATAGACTTCTAAGATGAACTCAAATATGACACACACTAGAGTAAAATGTGATTATATACGAGTTCACGTATCTTGCTGGTCTAATTCTAAGATAAATTGGACTGCAACAACTGTTAAATAAATCTCTAAACTACAAATTATTTAAATAATTGCATAAGTTACGTATCCCGTTGCAATGCACGGGCATGTTTCCTAGTAATAATAAAACGAGGACAACCCTTAGTTGGATGACCAGTCCTTTTGGTTGCTTCCTCGTAGGAACCTGCCATGTTGATACCATCCAAATCAATATGGTAATAAATAACTAGATGATCTTTCCTATACAAGAAGAGAGTACTTACCGAGGAATTGCAATAGCTTGAGTGTGAGCATGGAGATTGTCAAACGTGGCAAGGCAGGCTAGCATTGGAGCACAGATATCAGATCGATATGAATAGGCAAACACATAGAGTGGCACCAAGGCATAGGTGCGCTGAGACATACAAGTTTTATGAATCTAGAAGGATAGACCATCACGTTTCATCAGTTTGGGTAACTGCAAATCTTCATGGAATCACGGTTCTGCTTTCTCAGAAGAAAGCCAGCGTGGAAGTGCTCAAATAAAAAAACTGAAGGTTTGAGTAGTAACGCGTGCATGAAGTCATGCAATTTTTGTCAGGTATTATTGTGCTCAAAGAGCATTCATGTGGATGGACCTGCTTTTCTTCAGAGATTTCTTCGGAGTAAGGGAGAACCTAAGCCTACTATGGCCTCAAGTGTAAAATCCAAATCTTGTACCTTCACACACGGTTTATGATATCCATACCCAAGAGACTTGTTTCGATCCATATATTGATTTTTTTATTAGTTTACAAAATAAGTTTGGTTGTCTTGTTTTCATAAATCATAACGGGTGCCTAATTCATAAAAAGTAACTTGTTCCTCTACAGCATCATGCAAATATTCTGCATCTAATTGATGAAGAGTTGCACTCATGACCTTCGATCAAACTAGGACCACGGCGAGTGAAATTGCAAGGGCAAGTGTAATTGTCATCACCTCGAGCGACCTCTGTGTGATCATCAACTCTCTTGTTTCTCCCATGCGCAGGAGGTAACAGTTCCTCCCATGTTTTTTTTTTGACAACTTCACATGTATTAAATTAAGCAGCCAGTTTACACATAGGTCCCTGGAAGAGGACCAAAATACAAGAAGATCCTGCAAATGTATAAGATCTAACAGCTACACTGACGGTGATGACGACCACGAGTTCGCCGGCGGGGTCTGACGGCGCATACACCTGGATAGAGGCCGCACAAAGCGTGGGTTGAAATAAACAATGCCAATCCACTCTATGAAAGTTCAAATAAACAATGCCAAATCCACTCTACGAAAGTTTTCAAACATTTGTGTAAGGTCTTAATGATTTCCCAAAACTTTTAACAAAACTCAGCACAGAAGCCATCATGACTAGGTGCTTTGTTATGTTCCATATCCAAAATAGCATCCTGATTTTCCTTCTCTTTTAAAAGGGGAAGTTAGGAATACATTTTCAACCTATGTTACTTGTGGTATATCACCGATCCTAGAGTTATATAGAGGGCACACAAGGAATCCTTTGGTACCCCAAATACCTCCTTATAGAACTTGGTAATATACTCTTTAAGATTTTCATGTCCTTCAATCTTTCCCTCCTCCTTGATCAAGCGACAAATGTGCTATGTTCTATGCTGGCAATTAGCAATTAGTTGGGTACTATATAAATTCCCCTTCCACAATAAATAAAAAGATCTAAAACTGCAACATTAATTAAGACCTTAACAAAGAAAATTCCGCCTGACCTGCCACGTAGAGGAAGGCAATGCCACTTTGGGTACTATGTGACTAGTAACAAAAAAATTTGATAGCTAATAGTTTTTGTGCTACTACCCTGTGACTGTGAGGCTGTGGAAATTAAGAAATAACTTGTGTTTTCAGGGTTGTGATGGAAGGATGGGCTTTGTGCAGCACTGGAGTGCTTTGTGCCTAAAGGAACATATCCCATATTTCACAAGGCGTTGGACAAGCTTAGAATGTGGCTAGAAGGCCTCACAGGATGCCTGGCTTAACCAGATAAGCAATAAAAGAGAACACCTCTTGTATCAACCGGGTCGTGACCGGAAGTCTTTCTCATTACCAGAAGAAGCTAGTGCTTTGCTGATGGATGTTATGTGGAAGGCAAAGTTGGAGAAGAAGTGGGTCAATTATGTTGGGATGACGCTACAAATGGCCAAGAAATATGTGTTTAGTTGCCAGATGGGCTTTTGTAGCCATGCTTGGGCTAGCCAATTGTACTGTCGGGGCCTGGCCAACCTTGAATGGTCGGCCCGGCCGTTCTCGCTGCTTTGGCTTGGGCCAGCTCGTCCGTGGCGCTCATTTTGGTGGGCCTAGATGGCTTTGCGTGGCCACAAAAGATAAAAAGCAACCCGCCACCGCCTAGCTAGGGTTTGCCGGTACTGCTCACCCCTGAGCCGCCGTTCTCTCACTCTTGCGTCGTCTGGCTCTCAAATCCTCAGCTCTCTCCTTCCGTTGCTGAGTACCCTCTCCGACGGCAACCACTGCTGCCATTACTGGTAAGGCAGGTGACTGCTCTGCGGACTCAATCCAGTCTGCTTCGCTCCCCCACCTCTTTGCTTGTTCTTTGCTTCGATTTGCACATATTCTACGGTCCAATTTCATTTGATTTACTTGGTGAGCCTAGGGTTTGGTCAATAATTGATGGTGATCTAGGTGGCACACCCAACGGGTGTCGTAGCTGATCCTTTGATTGGCTTAGGGTTTACAGCCATCCTGGCAAAATAGGTTCAATTTTGTGTCCTAATTCCTAGTTTACCCTGATGTGGTCGCTAGACATCGATTGTGCACATGAGCTTTTCGGTTTTCAGATTCAAGAAATGGTGGATCTGGGTGGCGCACCACTCTGGTGTCGCAGCCAGTCCAAAAAGTCTTTTTTTATTACAAACCTTGGTTCTAATTCATTTGTCCTTTTTTTAGTGTCATGGAACCTTCAAGTAAGCACCGTCAACTTATCATTGGGGGTGCAACATTGGTTGCACTCATCGGTGCTTGGATGTTTGCAAGATTTAGCCACCGTTCTTCGTCTAGGAGGGGAATTACCTATGGCTCGATGAGTGCTAGAGATCGAGAAAGGGCCAACAATCTGAGGTTCATCTACCACAGTGATGATCATTGTTGTGCTGAGCTTCTTAGGATGAGGAGGACTCCATTCTTCTAGTTGTGTGATTTATTTCACACTAGGGGCTTGCTCAAGATAGCATAAACACAACATTAAAGAGCAAGTTGCCCTGTTTTTGCTAGTAGGTCACAATCAGATATTCAGGGTATTCAAGCCCGTCTTTAGGCGGTCTCTAGAAATGATAAGCAGGTATTTCAAGAATGTCCTATATGCAATGGGTGAATTAAGGGACGAGATCATTGTGCCACCATCAACTGCTCCCCCCTCCCCCCCTTTAAAA
This sequence comes from Hyparrhenia diplandra, assembly GCA_015847255.1. NCBI lineage: Eukaryota > Viridiplantae > Streptophyta > Magnoliopsida > Poales > Poaceae > Hyparrhenia > Hyparrhenia diplandra. The sequence continues at coordinate 100,557 of JADLZK010011241.1, read as the reverse complement.
AAAATCGGAACAGCCGTGGGTGGAACCCTTTCTTTAAGGTGGGAGTTAATGACAACACATTGTTCTTTTTGTTTTTTCTCTTCTAAGACTGTGGATGCCATTGATGGTACTCATGTGTGGCCCTTGGAACTCTAGAAAAAGGAAGGCAATGCCAAACAAAATCAGACATCATTCTACCCAGTGTCCATTGTAGCTACAAAATCTAAATGATGCTCCTTTTTGCATATGAGACATAATGAAATTAAATTTAATTAGTCTAGTCCAATAGACCTCCCTATTCTAATACATGCCTTTCATAGTGAAGAAATACATGCCTTTCATAGTGAAACTTTTAAAAATTTAAAGTCGCCGTCGTCATCCCTAGATCGATCTGTGTTCCTTTTTGTTAGACGACGACTGTGACTTCCTAGCAGATCGATACCACGATGTCACAAATCTTCGTGTCCAGGTTTGCCTCATCGAAGTCAACCTCCGAAATTTCCCCTGACCGTGTGAGGGAGTAGGGCACTATCTATTGCAGTGTCCGGCGGCCTTACCTTCACGCCCTGTATCAGCTGTGGATATATACACAATAAAAATGGTTTCAGCCTTTCAGGGGCTTATTATGAGTTGCTGCTGAAATAAACGAAAAGTGCACAACAAGATCAAAGATGGCCATGTATTTGGTCGCCATTTACATACAAACGGTGGCATGCAAAACAGTACGTTGTGTTGAACCACCGTGCAGGTTTCAACGGTATGAAGACGCTATACTAATATATATAGCAAAGAAAATAGATAGGAAGAACATTACATATTTGCCGGACTTGACATCAGAGTAGATCACTATGAAATCCCCCTTCTGAAGCTCATTGGAACGAACAAATTCCCCTGGAAGTTCAGAAAAAAAAAACGGACAAAGGTTTAGATCAGACTGCAAGGAAACAATGTCGATATCGGACGGAAACAATATACTCCATCCATTCTAAATTTCAGACGTATTTTTTTTTTGCTTTTTTAGCTACTACAGACTTAAATGTATGTACACTATGTGTCTAGATTACATAGTTAAAAGAATTGTATCTAAAAAAGCTAAAACATTTTATAATTTGGAACAGGAGTATAACAAGAGATTCTCTCACCTGTGTTCTCCAACACATACATTCTGTTCCTCCTGCCGTTGGACCAAAACCTGGGTGCATGCAAAAGACATTTGAGGCACTGAGGCTACACTGGCAACAGTCTATATTATACCATATAAACAATAAATTTAATTTGCAGAAAGGCAATCCACTTCCCAGAACAAATACCACCAGATCATATACAAAAATGGTAGCTATTTGGCGTAGAACTTCTAGTACTGAATTTAGTTGTTAGTAACAAGCTGGAGGACATGTCTATGTGGCCGAAATAGTGATGCATTGGTGCAGCCCAATCATATTTTGGATGAGAGTAAGTCATTTTCTGAACAAATATCAACTGATCGTGTATAGGCTACTAAGCATATGCAGAATATATTATACTAATACAGCATAATCAAAAGGAGCCTCGACGTCCGCTGAGAGGGACTAGAAATTACAAGATTAATTGAAAAAAAAAGAAGAAACCATATGCATCATTTGGATTTATTTTCTAATGACCAAAAGAATAGAGTATCGAATCAATGAAATAATATACAGCATTGAACTTAACGATGACCTAATGGAAGAAATAAATAGATTATCCATATCAAATACATGTCATACATCCAACGCGGCCTGTGAACCTCTGTGGAGAAAACGGCCGGGCCAACATGGTCCCTTGGAGTCCAAAATGACTTTTTTTGAAACTTAAAACTTATTCATGATTTATATTCCTAATAATGTTTTGACCAAAGCAGTACAAAACGACTTCTTTTAACAAACCGGAGGGAGTATATTCACATAACCCACTTGCCCAATTGGGAAAAAAATATCTCTCTGCCCCCAATAAACCAAGATGTTATGGACGTGGTTGGGCTGAAGGGATTGAGGAAGATGAGAGGGACGGCGGCCACGGTGCACTACAGTACCCACGGCCCTACAGTACCGCGGGTACTGTTCACAGATTGACGGCGGCTAGGGTTTGGGGGTAGGGGCACTAGGAACGCCGGACGCTGGGTTTCGCTTCCCATCGCCCATCGCCGACGACTTCGACGGTGGTGAACGCCGAATTAGTTGCACTCTCTTCCAATAGAGAGCGTTGAACGCCTTCAAATCCGACTCCATCCCTAATGGGCATGGCGAGGGAGGGTCCATGACTCCTTGCATCCCACCTCTTTGTGCGGCCCCATAGCGTAGCTGCACCTAACTCTTGTTAACTTCCTCTTCACTAGACAATCCATGGCGAGACATAAAAGTGCCCACGGATCGACTCGGCTCTGTACCAAATTGTTATGGACGGGTTTTGCCGAGGGGATTGAGGAAGAAGAGAGGGACGGCGGCTGCTGCACTACAGATCCCATGGGCGCATCTGATGCCCCCAGAACGAACCGCCACCTAGAAGTGGCGGCGGCTAGGGTTTGGGGGTAGGGGCGGTATTGGAACGCCGGGCCGCTGGGCCCCCACGGACAAAGAGGAAGAGGGAGGGGGTTTCTTTCTAATCTCTTGCTTGATTATTAGATTGATACCTCTCCTCTCATTATATAGAGAGGTTTGACTTGACCCCTAAGCAAGCCACTAAATAACCCTAATGGGCTAAGGCCCGAGAGGCTCATGACTCCTCTAACACAAGAGCACTCAGTTTTCAATCATCAAAGAAAAGGAAAGGGAGAAGAAACAACGATTCAAAGAAAACAAACAATTGGATTTAACAATGCTCGCCTAATGACACTCACCTGTACTTCATGTTCCACACGCGCGATGTTCCGATGTCCTCCATGGGGATGGAGATGCCCTTCTTCTTCTTGAGCTGCGGCAGGTGAAGCTCCGCTGCCATCTGAATCGTGCAAACAATAAGGCAAGCAAATTTTTAGGAGTGACACCAAACCATGGCCAATAAATTAATTAAGAACATCAATTGCCCTTGTGCTTTCGACTCGCTAGCTCCGTTTGAAGAACAAAAGTTACCAAGTGGGATGCAGCATGCATGCACACATTGCACATCTAGCTGGATTAATCTATACTATGTGCCATTGGGGCTTAGATACATGATGCAGATCATGAAGGGTGTCGTCTCGTCTGTCTCACTTTGGGGAGTGAGGATGCGGCCGAGATCCCCGACGTCGCCCGCTTGAGCTCCTTGTGCAGCAGGAAACGCAGGTTGTCGGGTAACGGCGCCTGCTTTGCCCCCTGTAATCCCCCACAAACAAACATCATGCATGTTCATCCTCCGATAATCCATGCGTGAGCGATACAAACACAAGACAGATTGGTATAGATCGATCCCTAAGCAAGCCACTAAATAACCCTACGCCATGGCGTCAATGACTCCTCTAACACAAGAGCAATCTTGATGCAATCAATCAAAGAAACGGAAAGGAAAGAAACAACGATTCAAAGCAAACAATTGGATTTAACAATGCTCGCCTAATGACACCCCGCTGTACTTCATGTTCCACACGCGCCGCCCGATGTCCTCCACGGGGATGGAGATGCCCTTCTTCTTCTTGAGGAGGCAGGGAGGCACCTGCTGCCATCTGAATCTTGCAAACAATAAGGCAAGCAAATTTTTTAGGTCACCAAACCATGGCCAATAAATTAATTAAGAACATCAATTGCCCTTGTGCCACTCGCTAGCTCCGTTTGAAGAACAAAAGTACCAAGTGGGATGCAGCATGCATGCACACATTGCACATCTAGCTGGATTAATCTATACTATGTGCCATTGCTTAGATACATGATGCAGATCATGAAGGGTGTCGTCTCGTCTGTCTCACTTTGGGAGAGTCGATGGGCCGAGATCCCCGACGTCGCCCGCTTGAGCTCCTTGTGCAGCAGGAAAACGCAGGTTGTCGTCCGCCTGCTTTGCCCCCTGCAATCCCCACAAACATCATGCATGTTCATCCTCCGATAATCCATGCGTGAGCGCACAAACACAAGACAGATTGGTATAGATGGATCTGCTGCTAGCGACGCCATGGCGTCCAAATGAATTAATCTGCAATCTTGATGCATGCACTCACCTGGTTATCTAAAGCAGCCGCCAAGCGCTGAAGCTGGCCGTCCCGTGGCTGAGGATCCGATCGTGGCCGCCGGCGGAGGCGGATGCCGGCGCTTCCTCGAGGAGGGAGGCACTTCTCCTTCTTCTTAGGGGTAGGGGCCTCCTCCTCCGCTCGCTGACTCCACGCCGCCATGCGCCCGAGGGGCCAATGCCTCCTGGCGGCGCCGGCGTCACCGACGTGGATGCACCGCCACCGCTGGCATGTCCAGATCGCCGGGCGGGAACCCATATCCTGATGCGGTGGCGGCGGCGGCGAGCCGGAGGCGTCCATGCGAGAGAGACACGGCGGCGAAGGCGAGGAAAGAGACGACGTGCACTTCCGCCTTTTGCCGCCGCCCGCGCCAGGGAACCTGGAACCGGGGAAGACGAGGAGGAGGGAACCCGGAGACGGGGATTCGCCGGCGGATTTGCTCCGCCCACCGCCCACGCCCGACCTCTCCTCGGCCACCCTACTTCTTTCCCCTGGTGCGCACCCTGTACCTCTCTCGGGGACGTGGGACCGGTAAGGTGCGGTCCCACTTGTCATGACGAACTACAAACCATTATGGGTGGGGTTCTGCGTGCACGCTCCCGTTATGGCGTATATGGCAGTGGGCCGAGCGATGTCAGTCCACGTGTCATCGATTAATGCGTGGCTTCACCCCTTGCCATGCTACCGCGAATCGGAGGATTGAAATGAACATTCAGTATGCGTGTTTGATTTCGTGGCTCCGCAAGGCCGGGTCGGCCGAGCCAGTCAGTTCGCCACCACGGGCTGGTTGTTTTTGGCCACAACACTTGTTTGATAAATTTGGTCCTAGTGAGCCAGGTCCCACCGGGATCATGTTTGATTTGGTGTATACATGGATAAGATGACCATGCATCCAAAATGCGGTGAAGTCCCTCTCCTTTCTCTTTGCAGCATTCTATCAAACAGTTGCTAGGCGTCGACCATGGTCGTCCCGAGGCTGTCGTAGGTGGCGTCCAGCAGTCCGCCGACGCGCCCAGCCGACGCCGCCGCTACTTTGCTCGCCGATAGAATGTCGACGGCTTCGCGCGGCCTGCCGAGCTCACCGCCGCTACTCTACCTGTCCGTGAGGTGCTCGCTTCTGCACGGCCTCGCGCGACCGACCTACGACCACCACCACGGCAAGCGCCGCCGCAACCAGCCTGCCTTGCATGCACGCCGCCACGGAAAGAGCCGGAGCGTGGGAGCGTCATGGGCGGCGGCCGCGCCGCCTTGCGCGGATGCCGCCCGTGCGGCCCTGCGATGGATCTCTCGCCCGACCGCCACGGCACGCCATGGCGCGCCGATCTCCGGGGATCTCCGCCGCCACCGCCGCTTAGCACCGCGGCGCGGGGAGCTCCGCCTCGGCAACCGCCGCCGCGAGCACGAGCGCGGGGCGTTGGGGAGCACAGACCGGCGAGAGAGGGTGAGAGGGGAGGGAGGGGAGAGGTGAGAGGTGAGAGGAGCGGCACAAATCGCCCACGCGAGCTCGGGCCAAGCTTGGCTCTCCAGGAATGCGGAGGAGGAGCGTGCGGCGCGAGCCATGAGAGAGAATGAAATTTGCATCCCAAGAGCAAGGCCCGGGAATAGTGCTGGAGATTTCAAACACGGTCTCGTGTCCCAGAGCCAGGTCGGGTGTTTTTTGGTCCAAATCAAACACGCCCTTAGGCTTTGTTTTTAGTTGACAAGAAACTTGCCAAAAGCACGGTTAGAATTCTGTAGCACTCCTGTAGCATTTTTGTTTGTATTTGGTAAATATTGTCCAATCATGGACTAATTAGGCTCAAAAGATTCGTCTCGTGATGTACTCCCTCCATATTGGTATTAGGCCCGCCTCAATGGAGAGTTTCACCTCCCTTTTTAAGATGTGAAACTTTGATATGAAATAGATGTCTCCCTCAATGCATACATTGCACGCTTTCATAGGCTCAAGGGTCCCATAACCTCTCTCTCTCATTGCATGGTTTTAATTTAGTTGCATGGTGAAACTCTATTTGTGTCTCAATGGGGTTTCACACGGAACGATGTGAAACAAGGTATAAGGTTTCACCATGGTGAAACTCTTTTCTTCTCTCTCCTAGGGGTTTCATGCAAAAAGTGAAATTTTCTTTGATGTGGTTTTAATGTACATAAAACACTCATGAAACTCCCATTGAGACCGGCCTTAGAAGTTGTTTTAGACATGATTGTGCATACCAAGAAGTCATTAATTAAGGGGTAATTTTTCCATGTTTGCCCCTAATAAATGAGGAGATGGGTGCATTATAAGCACAAACATCTACCCGGCTGGTTGGCTAGCGTGGACGCATCCCGAGGCTCCTCTCAGAGGGTGCTGGTTCGATTCCTCACCTCTGCTTGAATTTTTGCCGCTTTGCATGGTCCCGAGGCTCTGGTGCAGAGTAATTAGAGGGGCAAAAACGTCCTAAATAACTGACATGCGCCAGCGCGACTTCTTTTCTTCTCTTCGCGTAAAGTCGGAGAACGACTACAAATGCCGATACGGAGGGAGTACAACAAACTGTGTAATTAGTTATTTTTTATCTACATTTACTGCTCCGAACATATATCCTTTGGTGTATGTGATGTGATGGAGAGAGAGTCTAAAAACTTGGAATTTGGGTTACAAAAATCTGCCAACTAAACGAGGCCTTAATTCAAACAAATGAACAATATACATAGTCAAGATGAGGAATGGTCTGCTAATGAGGATCTTACCGATCATTTGTTCAATCTCTTGTTGCTGATAAAAATTTCTGAGTCGAGGACAAATTCATCTTGTTCATATGCCCCATGACAGCTGATATCTCGATGTTGCTCAGACTGCAGAAAAGGTGAGGCATAGTGTGTAAATCATGTTTCGAACTTGTATTTACACATTTCACCATGTGATTGTCATAATGATGCAATTAAGAGACACTACCTTCCAGTGCTGGTGGTTGTCCCTCACAAGCAGCGACGTTGAGATCAATGCCATGCACACGAATCTGTTCATCTTCCTAAAGATAGTGGGTTTGAACGGCTTCCATATGAGCAGGTTCTGCATTCAAGTTAGGTAAGGCTGCTTCATCTCCTTCAACGGGAACTGTGTTTAGATCTCTAACCAACACTCCATCTCCTCCATCATGCACTACGTTGAGATCAACCATATCATTTGAATCTCCTTCTACTACAGTTGCCTTCTTGTAATAAGAAAAAGAATGTTTTTCTTTTAGTTCCCTTGCCTGATGAACATTTAACAATTAACATGATACAAATTTACGTGAGATCAAGAATTACAGGAGGACGTGCACTCGTGCTGTACTGGATGTCGGCTAGACGCCTGGACCTGGATGTGGCGTCCGACGGGCCTAGATGTGCCACGGCAGTGCAACGGCGACTTTTGTGTCGCGCTCACGGCGGCAGCGAGACTGCTCAATTTCAATCGCAATCGATGCAAAGGCGGCGACGGAAAGACGAAAACGTTGTATCTTACACGCACGTAACTTGCGGTCTCGTTTTTTATTAGGGGCCGTGCCCCCTGCTCCGCCTATGCCCAACTCTCCATCTTCTTCATTTGGCTCCAGCGTATTTCTTACGGGCAGCAGTTGAAAAGCCGGGTATTTCTTACACTTGGAGGAGTATTGTGTGTGGATTACGAGCAATGGAGAAAGGAATCATTTGGAGAATTGGTGATGGCTCCAAATGCGCGGCGGATTTGGGAAGACCCATGGATTCCTGCGGGGTTTAGTCTTTGGCCTAGAACACCGAGGGGTCATACAATCCTGTCAAAGGTGGCCGAATTGATCGACCCATGCACGGGCACGTGGGATGTTGAGTTGGTGAAAGAGATTTTTTGGGAAGAAGATGTCGCTAATATCCTTGCCATTCCGGTGCATACGGAGCGTGATGATTGGATAGCTTGGCATTTTGATAGTAAAGGGAGGTTTTCAGTGAAGTCAGCTTATCATGTCTTGGAAGATGATGTTGAAAAACAACGTGTTCGACAGAAGGGTGAACCGTCCCAATGCCCAAAGATGTGAACCGAGGGAAGGTATGGAAGAGGATTTGGAAGTTGCATGGCCCTCCAAAATCATACAATTAGTGTGGCGGATAACACACAATAGCCTTGCCCTAAAGATGAATATAAGAAAAAAGGGGATTATACTTGATACGAGCTGCCCAGTCTGCAACAGATTTGATGAAGATGGTGCCCATTGTTTTTTCAAATGCAAGGAAGTCCGTAAATGTTGGTGAGAGCTCGGTATTGAGTCTATTAGGCTTCAGCCGGTGTCGGCTAATTCAGGGCTTTGAGGTGGTCGACATGATTCAGCAGCTAAGACCGCATAGGCACAATGGTTGCGTTTCTCTTATGGAAATGGTGGGCAGTCGTAAACAAAGTAAATGCCGGTGAGTTGATGCCATCTTGCCAAGAAGTAGTACGATGTATCGCATAAATGTCTAGGGGAGATCCCGCAGCCTAAGGGGACTGAAGAATCGTTCCTCCATCAACCCAAAGAATGGATTCCTCCCCCACCCGATATTCTCAAGATCAATGTTGACGGGGCTTTTCTCACGGAGTCGAAAGAGGGGCATGGGGTTTCGTTGTCCGAGATCATGAAGGTGTTGGGGTCTTGGCCGGTGCGGGATGTATTGGTCCGACGATGATGCTCTTATGGCGAAACATATGTGCTTAAGCAAGCTATTGAGGCGGCGGCCCCACTTTGGGATGTCACAGTCCAAATTGAAACGGACTCGGAGCTCTTGAAAGAAGCGGTTCTTTCTTCCTTGCATTTGGCCGGGCGGTGGGTGGAGGGCTTTTTCATGAGATTCGTGATATTATGGCGCATTGTTTCACCGTGTCTAGCTTAAGTAAAATTCCTAGAAGTTGTAATTTTGTGCTCATAATCTTGCACACTTGGGTTTGAGTTGGGACCCGGCCAATTTCATGTTTGGAATGGCTCCCTCCCCGAGTTTGTAATGAACTTGTTGGCTCGTGGATCGAGCCGAGCATCTTTCTCATAATATAAAGCAAAGTGAGGAGGTTTGAAGGATGTCTAATTATAGATTGGATTGCAGGGTGTTGGAGTTGAGGCTTTTTATAGTGGGACAATGGCCCCAATTCAAAATTTGAAATATGTGCACAATGGCGCCAAACATGGTCCCGAACGTTTGTGCTATACTACGTGGCCATCGGCTTTGTAGCGAATTGTTTATTGTATGACACGTGGCCATCAGCATGTAGCACTAACAATTGTTTATTGAATGACACGTCCAATGTCTTGTTCTATTTATTGGTTTATTTTAAATTGTGCTTGAAGTCTACTCCACTTTATAGGGGGTACCAAAGCATCATTTGCCCATTGCATTGGTATGAGAGCCCAAAGTGTTAGATGTATTTTTATTAAAGCGGACGGAGGGAGTAGACTTGATCATGTTCGCTGCATGTCTACAAGGTATTTTTTTTTTTTTCTCTAAAAGCAATTTGACATACAAGTCTTTACCACTTTCGACCGCTATGCCCGAGAATTTGTTTTATGTGACACCCCAAATCCATCCGTGACGGGCAAAACTTTTTTATGCACCCCAAATCCATCCGCCACGGTTAAACTTTTGCCTCGATTAACCGTGAAAAACATTTTTTTTATTTTTTGAGGCGAGCAACAAAAAAAAATCAATTAATCGTAATGGCCTTTATAAAAGGTCTGCCATGGAAAGTGCAACCATTTATGGAGGCGGACATGTTACATAGGTCTACCATGCAAAAATTCCCGAAGCCCACCGCAAAGCCCAAACCGGCTCCTTATCGGGCCATATATATACACACCACTCTAGGGTTTCAATGTTTCATTCACTTCTCACTCTCTCAGCTCCCACCGAGACTTCTATCCCTCTCATCGCGGGACTCCCGCAAGGCCGCGACAACGCCTCCCTCGTTGCGCCGGTGCCGCCCTCCCCCACACGATCTAGGCGCCACCCCTCCCACCTTCCCAAGCCCCGGCGCACCCTCGACCCTCCCTCCATCTCCATCCCTCCCCTCCGGCCCGTGTGTGTCCATGCGGTGGCTCCAACCCCAAGCGCCCCCGTCCCTTCCCCGACGATGGCGGTGGTGGCCCTATAGATGGCCATGCAAAGACGAGGCCCAAGGCATGGCTAAGGAAGTTACATTACTTCCTATCACCACTAAGTCGACCAAATCCGTCCCTAACCCTAAGCTTTTGTCCGCTCTTCTTTTCCCCCGGCCCGCCCAATGCGTCGTCTCTGACCTCACGCGATAAAAACGGCGTGGCGTCGTCATCTTCTGCGCCGCCGGCCCTAACGCGCCTCCTCCTTCCCCATGCCCGCCCCATCCCTGCGTCGACGCGTTTCCCCGTCATCTCCTCGCGCGCGGCTTCGCCATGGCGCCATATTCTTCGCCGCCGGTGCCCCTTCCTCCTCCCCGTCGGCTTCTTGACGTGCCGTTGGGCGTCGGCCTCGAGTCCTCGACCCCGGCCTTGGCGTCAGCCCCCCCCCGGCATCGGCCTTCCTTCACTCCTCATGGCGTCACGCGGGGCGGATGCCCGACGGCTCCAACGCGTCGTGCCTCACGGGCGGCACGACGACACTCCAAAAATGCCATGCCCCCGGGGCCAAAGGCTAGGCACGAGCACGACCATTGCACGGCAGAGCGGCACGGCGATGTGTCGGCACGGCATAGTGGCCATCTATAGGTGGCCCCTCCCTCCCACACAACACGGCGCCTCCACCCTCCCTCGAAGATGGTGGCAGCCCCTCCCTCCCAGACGGCGGCGCGGCGGGGCGGATCTATGGCACGGTGGTCGGAACTACGGGTGCGGCGGACGATGACCCGGTGGCACCGGCTCGGTGGCGGCCCCGGCGCTTGGGCCCGATCCAAGTACCTCACCGACCTCCCTGGCGGCGGATCGATGCCTCCCGGCGAACAAAGAAAGTGAGGTGGTCGAGCCAAGAGCGCGGCATATGGGGCCTCATCCTCTGGCCCGGTGCATCAGGTGACGGTTGCGGCAGCGGTACCATAAAGCTACTAGGCCCAAAGAGGCCTAGATCTAGGTCCAAATGGGCTAGGGTTTTGGATTTTTTATTTTTTAATTCATTTACCGTGGCGGGCCTAAAGCGTTCATCACGGTTAATCAAGGATTTACCGTGACCACCCAATGGTGACGGGCAAAAGGCACCGGGCGGTGGCGCTACTAGGCCCAGCCTCTAGATCTAGGTCCAAATTTACTAGGGTTTTGGATTTTTTTATTTTTTTAATTCATTTACCGTGGGCGGCCTAAAGCACTCCTCACGATTAATCAAGGATTTACCGTGACCACCCAATGATGACAGGCAGCTCTGCCCGCCACGGGAAATGTATGACACCCACCACCAAATAAATTTGTGTACTAGTGTCGGCACATCGGAGAGCATTTTTGTCTCATTCTATTCTATATATGTTGGCGAGATAAGTCAAGGATCGTTTTTTCCTAATTACACATTATAATTGTCGCCTACCACTAAAGGCATAGCACCATTGAATACTAGAATAAAATCTATGAAAATGCGAGCAATCGTGACAAGTAGAGGATTTAAAATCCAGATGGATACGTTACACATAAGGAACCCAACCAAATAGGATCGGTTCGCGAATGAGACCAGTTTCAGTAGAGTTTCATCACATAATTATCGTATTTCCACAACAGCTTTTACGTTGATAATCATGACAATGGTTTTCATCTAGATTAAACTCTACAAAACTCTCTATGTCTCCTCATGATTAACTTGCTAACTGAGCAATTTTGCTGACGTGTCGCATAAATTTAGAACGAATCTTCTTTGCAACTCCTTTTAAGATTGGCCTGATACAAAACTTGAAAACCAAATAGCAATCAAACCATCTTAACAAACAACAATTTTCTTAGGGTACTACTAATAAATAAGTATCATAGTCGTTTCTATGTACATTTATTGTCCTACCACATAATTATATTGGTGATATGACAAGCAACTTAAGGAAGGGAGAGGAGAAAAAAACAGAAATCATTTGCTTCCGTTTCTATACAGTAAACGGTGTCTTCACACCGATGGAAGCACAAAAAAATTAGATCTTGTTACAGCAGACCCGGACACGTGCTTCATCAGTAGGGTCATGCTTGTATGTCAAACGTATAGAACAACTACTCTACTGTTTGAAGGTCATAGTTCTGAATGTTGAAGATGTTGAGAATGGACAGCCCTATGCCTACATTATAGTACCATTTATACATATATAAAAAAAATCTGCCAAGCAACGATGCTCCGTATCATCTACTAGCACAAAATTAGCATTACCATTAGAAAAATATTTTACCCATTAACTAATGTAGTTTTTTTACTTATAGTTTCTTCCTATGGTACACTGTCAATTATAAAGAATTTGAAACACATCTGTTTACTGAAAATCCATTGACCAAGTATTTGCAGAGGTACTATGGGGTCACAACGATGGACGAATGGGCAATGGGGGTTAGTGCCATCTATTCTACACATGCAGTTGACACATCTCAAGAGTTATGCTTGTAGAATTTATCTAAGAATTTTAGGAGCAAAGCTGAATTTTGTTTTCCTAGGTCAATGATACCATGATACCTAGGCTACCTTCATCTCTTTTGGTTTGCAAGCTGAATCCCATGCTGCTAAACAAGATCCTTTTCTAGTGATGTCTCCTCCACTCCACAAGCCATGTTTTCTGAAAATGTGGTATCCAGCGGGTTACATTAACGGACATCTAGCTTGATTCTCATAATAATTTCAGCAGCAACAGCAGGTAACCAATGCCTTCTTTAGCTGAAAATGATGAATCAAGTGATTGCTGAAACCGAACATATATAACAATAAGATTGCTGAAACGTTTTGCAGTCGGTTCAGCTCTCAAGGGGCTGCTGAAGGTGTTTTGTTTAGCCTGACACATGTTTAGTCATGGCTTGTTTCTTTCTCTAGTCTCTGATGTCCGTTCCTATCTGAACGTGTCCTAAGTACTCTGTATTTCCCTTTGTCTTGAATGGAAATGGGTAAACCCGTGTTGAAAAATGTGGGGTATTCTAACATGTGGTGCCGGTGTCTCCGTTTGAGTGGAGAGGATAATGAGTGAGGAAATAAGAAGGCCAATAGAAATCTTGGGTCAAAATTTAAGGAGCAGCAGCTGAAACCGTGTCCAAATGTGGTATGCACCAGACTAGACTGAATAGACACGGATGGCATCTAGCAGCCACCGGTGCAAATATATGCTTGGTCTTTAGGCAACGACGTAGCATTGTGTTGACCACAGGACCTCCAGCCTATGTGTGGCGGGCAGGCCGGCCTTTTAGTTCATTCCCTTCCTCAGCTCTCTTGCTTCCGCCATTGCTAGCTTTGGCTGATCATGTCACAAGCTCATATTGAGCATTTTAGGTCCCTTTTTTCTTCTGATTATGCCACTGTGCAACCCCAAAGAAGGAGAGAACTGAAGCTGCTTTCATCGCCAGATTATTTCTCCTCCTGTTTAAACACTCCTCAGATCAGTTGTTATCATTCAGGTCATCGTCTCCGACTAATCTCATCTCCAGGGCCCTGCCAACGAGCACTGTCAGCACTTGTTGGTTGCCATTCAGGTTCCACCAGCATCCATGGCGGCCGTGACAAAAATGCCATCGGAAACAAGGAAAAGAGCAAGAGGAGGAAGAGGAAACAAACAGCAGCCAAACGACCAGGTGTGCTTTCTCCACCATCATCAGAGGAAGAATTGTCGACTGGGATGATGGTGAACAATCTGTACCAGAGTGGTGACCCACTTGGGCGAAAGGAGCTTGGCCAACGCGTGGTCCAATGGCTGAAGCAGGGCATGCACCTAATGGCCTCCAAATTCGCTTCCTCAGATGATTCAGAGACATTGTCGTTTGATGATGGCCATATGGGGTTCGTGATGCAGGCCCAGGCATACCTTTCAGCCACTCCCATGCCCAAGGGACACGAAGCTCTGTGCGTCAAGGCCTCGACGCACTACCCGACGCTCTTCGACAACTTTCAGAGAGAGCTTCGTGATGTCCTGCTGCAGCAGCAAGAAGATGGCCTTGTTACCGACTGGCGCTCTACACGCTCGTGGATGCTTCTGAAAGAAATGGCTAGATCAGCTGAGCATCGGACAGCTGCACGCAGATCTACGACTCCTGTTATGCACAGTACGCTTGGCATAAGCCTGGACAGGACAAGGTTGATGCAGGCTAAAATAGATGAGTTTGTTCAGAAGATGACCGGTCTTCTTCAGTTAGAACGAGATGCAGAACTGGAAGTAACCCAGACCACCCAGGATGAGTTGATGAGTGTCAGTTCAGTGATGGATGGACAGTCGTCGAAGAAGCCAGTGGAGTATTTGGTAACTCATGGTCAGGCCCAAGAGGAGTGTGACACCATCTGCAATCTGAAAAGTTATCAGCAGTTCAACTGGTATGTTTTTTTAACTCAGTTTTAATTTCTAGTGACACAATTTGAAAGTTTTGTACCTTTATACATGCATGGTTGTTAAGAGTCTTAATTGGCTGACATTTGGTGAATGATTCATGTTTCCATTGGTGCAGGATTAACTGGTCAGCATCTAGTCTTATTTAGAGTCGAGGGAAGCCACAAACTTTCTCCAACTAGACTGTCTCCTGGAGACATGATTTGTGTGAGAACATGCAACAGCCAGGGCGAGGTTGCCACTTCATCTTGTTGCATGCAAGGCTTTGTCCATAACCTCGGTGAGGATGGCTGCAGCATTACAGTGGCGTTGAAAGCACGGCGCGGTGATCCTTCCTTCTCCAAGTTTCTTGGGAAAATTGCGCGTATTGATCGCATACAGGTTCTGGCAGACGCAGTTACATACGAGGTAAATCTCTTTTATTTTGTACAATATGATAAGTGAATGTAAAGCTTTTTGTTCATTTCGCTCAGAAGCCAAATTCCAACTTATTAAAAGCCAATTCAATAGCTGAGCTGTTTGTTTCAGCTTCTGGCTTTGGTTGGTAGAAGCCAGATAAAACTAACACAAACAGAATCTCTGTCAGAACTCCGGAATACAATAGTTAACACTAACAACACCAAAAAAACTGCCATCTATCAGAACACTCTGGTATTCCTTTCTTTCTTTCTTTCTATAGTATTCTCAGGGTTTACTCTGTTATTTGGCTGTTTTTGTGTCAGCAGAAAGGTGTGCATAAAGGTGAAAAATAGAATAAAAGTTGGTAAACAATAGAATAGTTTAACTTAAGAGAAATTGATTATTGTTTTGAGACGGAGGTAATATTAGCTAGGGATCCAAACACAGCCCCATCTAACTATTATTTGGAGGTTATAATGTATGGATATGTACAATTGGGAACTACCTTCTTGCCAAGTTGTGTAATAGTCATGGACTCTGATAAAATAAACTCTGTCATTCTCAGGGTTTGAAGGACACACCTATTTATGCTCAATGCTTCACCACGATTATCTATTTGAGACATCTAGCTATGTTTTGTTCTAATTTCTTTGTAGACCTTGAATACTATTTAATTAACCAAATTTGTCTCTGATAAATCACACCAAGAATCCTATGTCTTAAATGATCTGATTTTGGAAGATTAACTAGTTATCAAGATGTTCAACCCATTCATTCACCTATGGATAATATGCTCTGCAGCGCAATTGTGAAGCACTGATGATTCTTCAGAAGAGAGGGTTACAGAAAAGAAATGCATCCATTGGGGTAGTAGCCACTCTGTTCGGAGACAAGGACGATGTGATGAAGCTAGAGGGAAATAATCTGATGGATTGTGGTGGATCAGAAGTACCTGATGATGGGTTGTCGTTGGAGAGGCACACCTACAGCTTTGATACCTCTCAGTCAAGGGCTCTTGCACTGGCCTTGGACAAGGAGAGGCCTGTCCTAGTTATCCAAGGGCCTCCTGGGACAGGAAAGACTCGTTTACTCAGCTATCTTATCACATGTGTTGTGCGTCGGGGTGAACGTGTTCTCGTCACAGCTCCAAGCAACGCAGCGATTGATAACATCGTGGAGAGTTTATCAACAAGTGGACTGAACATTGTACGAGTCGGAAATCCTTCTAGGATTTCTCCATCTGTCACCTCAATGTCCTTGGGAGAGATTGTTTCCAAGAGGCTTGAAAAATTCACCCAAGAGTTTGAGAGGAAGAAATATGCCTTGAGAAAGGACTTGAAGCGTAGCATGCAGGGCAACGAATCTTCAGCTTCAGGCGGTATTCGTCAACGACTGAAAAAGCTGGGCAAGGACTATAAGAAGGAGGAGAAGGAAGCAATCAGGGAGGTTGTATCAAATGCTGAGGTGGTGCTATCAACTAATACAGGGGCAGCCGACCCACTTATCAGGGGAATTGGTTGCTTTGACCTGGTGATTATAGATGAAGCTGGACAAGCAACTGAGCCCTCATGTTGGATCCCTATATTTCAGGGGAAAGCGTTGCATTCTTGCTGGTGATCACCGTCAGCTTGCACCAGTAGTGTTATCAAGAGAGGCTATGGAAGGTGGGCTAGGAATGTCTTTGTTAGAAAGGGCTGCATCACTACATGATGGGATGCTCACTACGACATTAACAACACAATACCGAATGCATGAATCTATAGCTAGTTGGGCATCAAAGGAGATGTATGATGGATTGCTCCAATCGTCCCCATCTGCTGCTTCCCGACTTCTTGTTGATTATCCATATGTCAAGGTACGAATTTTCAATCCATATATCCATAAATTTCTGTAAAACTGAAAGAATTTACCAATGGTGTAGCTTGTCACTTTCAGTCTATAAAAAAAACTATGAAGTATTTTTATCCTGTTAAGTCTATACTTCACGCTGTAGAAGTGTAGATTTTGTACCACCCTATGGTAGATGTTTACTTGCCACCTCGATAAGAAACTGTGCAGCCATGAATTATGTGTTCCTTTTGAATGCTAATGTCACTACAAACAAATTCTCCTATAACCTATATGGCGTAAAAAAAATCATATCTGTATGGTAAATTATAGCGCCACAGTTAAATTTCTACAGGGATTTAGTGTAGTTGATTATCTGGTCAAAAGTAGTTTGTCATATTTAATAGATCAATGAATATTCCATTGTTATTTGCTAATATTGTGTGCTAATATTCCACTTGGCATGTACAACAATTACTAGAAAAACGTAGCTAGATAGCTAAAATGACAAATATGGAAACTACAATCCAGTACTCGTACAACCACCACAGTACATCCAAGAACAAGACTAATCTTCCACAGAAACAGAAGACAGAATCCATTAGCATAGAAGGAGCACAGTTACGTTGGACCACAAGGTATAATGAGGATAAGCACAAGCCAATCAGCAACTCAGAAACTCCCAAGTGTGCAGCATCCCCCTGACTTGAAGATGTTGAGGAATGTTATACAGGAGACCACTCCAACACCATCCCACTAAACAAGACATCTAGACAAGCGACACATGCCCCTTGAATAATGCATCTGGGCTCAATTTTAGTTTTGAAATTTTGGTGGTTAATGAACAGAGGTGCTTGTGAGAATAATTTGTGTTTTGCAGCGGTTGCATTTTACAATGAAGTCACTTGTTGGCCACATGGTTTTCTTGGTCCCCAAAATGTTGTGTATGGATGAGAATTATGGAGTTTTGTTTTCCTTCGGCCGCTATTAAAGGAGATCCAAGACATGGAACTCGTTGGAGTTTGAGTTGATATAATTTGGATACACGCAAGTGTTATTCTCTTAGCAAGTCAAAGCCTAAGTGGCCCAATTGGATAAGTTTTAAGTCAAGGATCTAAAAAAAGTTGAATTCAGTAAGGTCAGACTCAATTAGAGCTTAAATATGCACTAGTTAAACGCCCGTGCGTTGCTACGGAATAACTAAATTTTATATAAAAACACATGGATCGCATGATAAGATAACAATACTATAAAATTAAACAATGATATTAAAGTGACATTTAATCTAAATAAGTTTTGTGAAAGTAACACAATCAATCATAAATATCGCGGGTTTTTAAACTTTATTTTATGGGCTTCTTCGTAATTCGCTTAAGATAATATTATCAAGGACCTGTGTATGCATACTTGACCATTGGTGCGGGTGGGGACGCCAGAGAGACCGCACCTTCCAAATTTGCATGCGGGTGGGAGGCTAGAGAGACCGCACCTTCTAAATTTGCGTAAGGGTGGGGAGGACGTGATTGATTGCATCTTCCAAATTTGCATAGGCGTGGGGAGGGCGTGATTGATCGCACCTTCCAAGTTCACATGGGTGGAGAGGATCGCACCTTCCAAATTTCGTCTTGGTGGAGAGGGTGTGATTGATCGCACCTTCTAAATTCGCATGGGCGTGGGGAAGACGTGATTTATTGCACCTTCCAAATTTCCATGGGTGGAGAGGATCGCACCTTCTAAATTTACGTGCGGGTTGGGAGGGCGTGATTGATCGCACCTTCCAAATTCGTATGGGCATGGGGAGGGCGTGATTGATCGCACCTTTCAAATTCGTATGGGTGGAGAGGATCGCACCGTCCCAAATTTGCGTCTTGGGTGTGGAGGGCGTGATTGATCGCACCTTCTAGATTCGCTTGGGCGTGGGGAGGGGTGCATGCAGATTTTTTTATTTTTTTAGTTTCCTAATTTTCTCTCACGAAAGCTCAAAAAAAAAAAAAAAAAAAACTTCGATCGAGAGGAGAATGGGCGCTGGGGATTTTTTTTTTTCCTCCTAGATTTTCTCGTGGAAGAGCAGGAGTCACGGTTTTCTTCCTATTTTTATCGCAACAACCAACGTGTATGGTTAACTCCTTCCTTTATTGTGTGGTTAATTCTTTCCTTTACTGTATGGTTAATTCCTTCCTTTATAAGGTAGCATGAACGATTCGTTTCCTTTTTCTTTAATTTATTGCATGGTTAATTATTTCATTTATTACGTGGTTAATTCCCTCCTTTATTAGGGGTCGTATGGACGATTCGTTTCCTTTTCTCCATTCGGGTTCGCATGGGGTGGGGTTAGGCAGACTCAAAGCGAATGTCGCACCAAAAATGCCTCCTCTTCGTTCTTTTTTATGTTGTAGAGACTAGTGTCATCAACAAACACGCTGAACAAATGGAAAATGAGGAAGATAGATGAGAGGGAAGGAAGGAGACTTCCATATGGAAACTATTTGGTGCCCACTAGGTGTTGGTGGTGGTGGCAGCCCTCTCCTATTGAGACATGATAGATGGTTGGATGTCGTATATTTCGCCCTCTCCTCTTATGCATGATGAAGCAAGAATGTTGTTTCCCCATTATGCTAAAGTTATTGCTTCCCATTGGTTTTATTGGGGTTGACATTACATTACCTCATCAAAACCTAGTCACCTGTTTTTGATTTATTACATACAAGATTTGTATCTCGTTTTTCCAATCTAAGCAATAAAATATACTTCATGCTACAACAAGTGAAATAATAAATCGTGGTTTGAGAAATAAGTTGATTTCTAATCTAGATGACCCAAATCTGTAGAGCCTTCCGAGTTATTGCTTAGAGTTCAAAAACAAATTTCAATAGCTATACTTCTTGTTCCGCTGAACTATTAATGGCTTTGTATATTTTTCCAAATACCATTACATTTCTGCTAGTCCCTTGAATTCTTGAGTCAAATTTCCAGCCTAAAGAGGTGATAAGTTACTTATTCATTTATTTATTTCAGTCCACCTGGATGACTCAGTGTGCCTTGCTTTTACTTGATACTCGAAAGGCATATGGAAGTCTAAATATTGACTGCGAGGAGAGTTTAGACCCAGCAGGTACTGGTTCATTTTACAACAATGGTGAGGCGGATATAGTTGCACAACATGTTCTCAACCTTGTACAATGTGGTATGTTCCTGCTTTCTTTAATCATGCTACTATGATCTTATACGTTGAACTTGTCATGCATCTTTTTTGTCTTTTATGTCATTCTTGTTTACTTATCTAAAGTGGTTGACCCTTTGAGGCAACAACATAGTCCTAGATGAGAGTCAACAACATAGTCCTAGATGCCTCCTCCCTCTAGCTTTGCTGACGTACGACCAATTCATGCTAAGATAGGAAATTAGAGGGGACTAGCACGAAGTATTGAGCTAATAAAACATTGAACTAATTTGTGAAGGAGTCCCTCCAACTTCGATTGTTGTTCAGTCCCCTTACATTGCACAAGTACAACTGTTACGGGGAAGACTAGAAGAATTTCCAATGACTTCCAATGTTGAGGTTTCAACAATTGACAGCTTCCAGGGTCGGGAAGCAGATGCTGTTATCATATCCATGGTAAGCTCTCTTTTTGGCGCCTTTCTATTTTTGTAATAAGGTGACAAAACAAAATATCAAGTTGACATACACGCCAAGCACTATGTTAATATGGTTCACTTCTTGAAATACTGAAAATGTTTTCACCTCTCACTTGTGTTAGGTTCGGTCAAACTCCTTGGGAGCAGTAGGGTTCCTTGGTGATCGAAGGCGCATGAATGTAGCTATTACAAGGGCAAGGTCACATGTTGCAGTGGTGTGCGATACTTCTACTATTTGTAACAATGCTTTCCTGGCTAGGCTCCTTTTCCATATCCGGCAGCACGGTCAGGTCAAACACGTGGAGCCCAGTTCCTTGGATGGGTGGGGACTTTGATCCACCTGCCTTACCCTCCTTAGGTTAGTGATGACTTTCCATGAAATGTGACAAAAGTAAATGTTGAGTTCCATAACATGATTGAAAAATTTCCTTCTATGCTACTAATAAAAACCTCCACAAATCACAGCTATTCCATCGAAAATTATGTGTCTTCTTTATTGCTATATATTAAAAGGTGTTTTGAGTAACAAACTTTTGAACCCTCAGTTGTCCACGATCTACCATCAATAAGTTGAATTTCACAAGGGAACGAGTGAGCACGAGCCATCAACAATCACATTAATTTCCCTATACATTTATTCCAACTAGCAAGCCACATATAGAAATACTAACAAGTCTATTTTAAGTGTACCAAATGAGTAGTAGTAGTAGTAGTAAGCTAAGAATCTAGTTTGCAACCCTCAGTTCTCGATGGTAGCAGTGCTTGGTTGGGGTGGCGTGGATCAAGGTCGTTGGCCAAACTGGAAAACTTTTGGGTCTGGATGCAGCACAATGGAGTGATGACGATAACACCTTTCACAGACTTTGTGGGCATTGTTATGTCCACATGGAGATATCTTCCGAATGCTAGGATGTGGATGATAAAAGCGATGGGAACATGTGTTGCAAATGGTATCCACTGCAAGCAACGTATAGAGAGGGGGTCATACAAAATGGTAAGTGAATGGTTGTGCTATGCAACACACACAAAGACACAGAGAGGGGGTCATACACTTGCCACTACGACGTTTAGACCACCAAAGAGGAAAGCCCAGGATACTGTAAGCTTCAGTAACGGGTTCATCTGAAAACACAAGACAAAAAATAATTTATGCCAAAGGCATGAAAACGAATAGCAAAGGCAACAATCAAGGTTTTCTTTACATATAATAAGGTAGTGCAAACATCACACAATTTTAGCAAGAAATACAATAGAAAAGACACTATACAGACTATAATAACCAACCAAGCACAATTGTAGCAATTCCTCTTGTTGTCGATAAAAACTTCCAAGAACAGCTAAACATCTTTTGTGTCCAAGAAAAAGGATTAGGAAATACTCCCTCCGTTCCAAATTATAAGTAGTCTTGATTTTTTTGGTATATGTTGCTATGCATCTAGATATTATATATGTTAGTCTAGATACATAGAAAATACTATGTAACAAAAAAAATCAAAACAACTTATAATTTGGAATAGGAGTAAATATAGAGTATCATAATCTATGTCGTTGAAACAAGTGTAGCATCTCACTGGCCCCACCCCAAGCCCAAACATAAGACCATATAATAATATGCTAATGCTCTATGTCATTGAATGATGTGCGGGCCCTATGGTCTGATGATGCATAGGAAAGCGGCTGAAAATTCAGAGTTGTGGTCGGTCTGGGGATTTTTTTTGTGAAATTTAGCCTTTTTTAAAAAAATATTCAAATCCATCCCTGGTTTGAAAAAATTTGCACTATATATCCCTTTTGGTCGCGCCAGCTCCGGTGGTGCGATTTTTACACATGTCGCGCCACCGCGTGTGGCGCGACCGGCGCCTTCCACGCTGGCGGGCTGGCGTTGACCCGGTCTTTGGCGTGGCCGAAGCGTGGGGCCCGGTCCGTCGCGCCCGGTGCATGCGGCGCGACGGAACGTGTAGTGCATGCGCCCGCAGTGTGAGGATGAGGGTGCAATCGATTTCTTTTTTTTTTAATTATTTACCGGTGGCTTGTGTGGTCGTGGAGGCCCGGAGGGCATGCAGCCGCTAGTCCCAACACGCTTCCACTCTCCACCACTCGTTTAGCCAACGAGGACACCAGCCAGCTTGCATGCCCTCCGTGCCTCCACGACCACACAAGCCACCGGTAAATAATTAAAAAAAATGGATCGCACCTCATCCTCACACCGCGGCGCATGCACTACACGGTCCGTCGGCCGCATGCACCGGGCGCTGACGGACCGGGCCCCACGCCAGCCACGCCCCCCGCCGATAGCCGCCCGGTCGCGCCACATCCGGTGGCGCGACATGTGGGAAAAATCGCGCCACCGGAGCCGGGCGCGACCAAAAAGGGATATGCAGTGCAAAGTTTTTCAAACCAGGGATGGATTTGAATTTTTTTTAAAAAGGCTAAATTTCACAAAAAATCCTCGCCTGGCTGGCGTTGAAAAGTTCCTGATGGAGACAGTTCAGTTCATGTTTGTTAAGGAGGTAGGATGCGTTAAAACAACATCAGTTCATGTACATTCACCAGTAGTCTGTTTCTATATGGCTGCGGTATAAGTGGAAGTTAGATGTCCATGGATGTCCAATGGATACACTCTAGTTCAAAAAAAATGAACTTGGATGAGACGGTCCCTTACCAAAATTTAAACTTCTAGTTCATTTGCTTAAATCCATGGATGTCCAATTTCTAGCTAGCCCTTCCACCTCTAGCTATAGGCATGGCTTCTAGTGAGCATCTTATGGCTGTCTTTCCCTGTTTTTTTCCCCTAGATTTGGCACTAGCATGAGAGCGGTCTTCTTTTTTTGAGACCACGCCGTTGCACGTTTTCATTAATTAAAATAAAGTTCAAACAAGTACAAAGAAGCGACGGTAAGCAAAAAGTTACCGAAGCAGGCCCTACATCTACTGGATCCACAACCAAGGATTACATTGCACAAGAATTTGCTCCTAAGAACCCAAGAAGAAGTTAAACACCTGCCCAAGCCATGAGCTAATGAGAGCGGTCTTCCAAAAAATTACTACGACGGTGTGATACGTATGATGTAAACAAGACAAGCAGCAGAGAGAAAATGCGTCAAGCTAGAAAGAAGAAGACCATGCATATATACGTACCTACTAAGGGGGTGCATGCACAAGAGACACGAGAGAGGATGCATCCGCAGTCACCCGTTTTATAAACGATCTCGAAGAAAAAGAGAGTCCGTTGAGAAGGCAAGAATGAGAAGCAACCAGAGCGCTTCTGCTTCCGACGAGCCACGAAGTTTCCATGAGTCCAGCCCCGGCAAGTGAACTTGTCAAAATGAAAATTTTTAGTCACCTCGCCAGGAGCAGGCTCGTACTCATTGTCCTGATCGAAATCATGCGCAGGGTGGAAAGAAAATTGGTATAAGTGTATATAGCAAGGTAAAAGGGACACAGAGTTTGATAGAACGACAATTAGAAAAAGTAAGTAAATTCCCTGAAAAATCCAATGGACTTTAGTTTTCGTGTGTCCAACAGAAAACGAAACAATTTTGTTCTATGTGTCATTGACTGATCTTTTACTGCAAATTGCATGTTAGACCCAACTCAAAGAGATGACATGAATGATAAGAAAGGCCAAGCAAGTGACAGGGTGTAGAGAGATGAGGAACCGGATGCATAGTGTTGTAGTGGTTCAGGCATTCCGTCGCAAACTGGCGATCCATAGCTAATCGCTTAAAATAGCCCGGCATTTTCGATCTAATCAAGAATAAAGAGAAGAAAACAACATTGAACAAAACAAACATTGGGCGGAGATGGAGTTGCTCTAAGGGGATGGGTTTATTACTTTTCAAGCATCTCAAACTGTTCCGAGCTCAGCGGCTGACCGACGGCGACGCAATCGACAGTCGGTCCCAGGAATGGGAGCCGCCGCCACCACGGGAACGGCGTGTAAGGGACTCGAAGGATGAGCTGCAGACTCTTGCGATACTCCTCCTGTCGGGCGCGGAAGGCCACCATCTCCATGTCCAAAAAGACGCCGCGGCGGCGGGGAGGGGGGCGAGGGGTGTAGTCTCCTCCGCATCCGCATGACAGGAGGCCTCCCTGCTCGGGGCCATGGCTGGTGCCGGCCCCTCCGCTACGACTGCGATCCGATCAGCTGCGGCTGCCATCGCGGGGATAGGATCTTATGTTGTCCAGGCCTTGGTTTTTGTCAGACGTGAGCAAAAGTAAAGCCGGTCTATTATGTTGGGGCTCAACCTGCAAAATGGCTGAGTGGATTTGAGCCTATAATTGTGCCAAGACGGTCCAGTGGGCAGGTTCACACTGGCTTGGTATTGGATGGGCCACTCATGAGTTTTTCTAGTTGAAAATAAATAAGAATTTGGGAGTTACTATATTTTAGGCGCCTAGCAAAAAAAAAAAAAAAAAAAAAAAAGGGTGGGATTTCAGGCGACGAATCTCAGCCACACGATCTGAAACGAACGCTCTAGGTTAGCCCGACACTGTTCATCTTCCTCCTCTCGCCGCCCTCTTTTCCGCGCCCCCGCCACCAGCCACCACCCGCCCCGAAGGCGCTAGGGCTCGTCGGAGCTCGAGCTCCGGCGAACCCTAGCGCCCGCCCAAGGCCACCATCTTCCCCCACAGAGAAAAACAGATCACGAGCTTTCTATAAGAAGAATAACTCACAGAGGGGAGGGGAGGGGAGGGGAGGAGGAGGAGGAGGAGAAGATGCTCGCTGGAGGGGAGGGATAGGGCGGAGGAGCCACCGTAGTTGAGGAAGACGACGAGGAAGCGGTCGCCTGAAATTCTGTGGGGATTTCAGGCACCTCACCGATAGGAAAAGTGTAAGAATTAATGTTTGGGGCGATGCTCAGGTCCAAGATTTTTTTTTTTCATATCTCTGTTCACACTCTGTATATATAATAATAATAAGGTGAGAGCATAAGGAAATCTCTCTTCACACTCTGTCGAGACCTTGGAAGGGACTATATACGTGTGGCAAACTAGTACATATAAGCAAATGAGGACCCACTTTCCATGTCAAGTGAAGGTTATGGAGATAGGGCTTCCGACTGTGTAGGTGTCTCACACCCAACGGAACGCGCCTTGCACCACCTTGGCACCCTGATTACCGTGCCTCCGCCACACCGTCACTTTGAAGCTCTGTTCCTGGTTGACCTTGCTGAACACCAGTTGGCCCGGAAACACGGCCACAGCCACATCGCCGTCAAACATGTCCACCACCGCGTAGTAAACCGACGACGACGATGACACCTCCTCGCCGACGACGTTCTTCACCGTACGCTCAACTACCACGGGCGTGCTCCAATTCCACGTCGGTCGACACCGACCGGTAATTCATCATTGCTCTCCGGGATCACCGTGATGGCCGAGCACTCCGCCCGTCGCCGCGCGACCACAGAGACGTTCTAGCTACTGTACAGGCCGCAGAGAAGGCCGACGTAGTCGCTGGCGCCATGTCGTACACCAGGCCAGGGTCGGCCGCCTTCTCTGGGTTCATGTGGCCGGCACCGGTGGTGAACAAGTCGGACGCCACACGTTGCTCATTTGGGATGTCGTTGCCTGCAGGGTCGGTGACATCAGCGGGTGTCACCTAGTTATTAGGAATGGACCAAAAATTGATCCGGTGAGGCCATCGGTTCGATGGCTCATTGATTTAACCATTAAGATGCGATTGAACTGTCGGTTCGGTTGCTTTGGACCGAATGAATTGAACCGTCCACGAATACTTCGAACTGGTGTAATATAATGAATGTAATAAATAATGAGAATATATAATAAATAATTAATGACATATATTTATCACATAACTGTCACACCCCAAAGGATGGGGCCCAGAGGACCTGGCCCAAGAGGCCCACGGCGGCAGGGGGGCCCTCGGCTAATAGCAAGGCGCGCGCCCTAGGGCGGCCATGCGCCCCTCGCTGCCGTCGCCCGGGCTCCGTGATTTCTTCGGAGTTTGATTTAGATAAGATTAGGACTTTTTGGTGTGAAGAGGTTATTCCACTCTATAAGAAAACCTCCTATTAGAAAATAAATAAGGATTGCTTGTAAAAGTTATTTCAACTCTATAAAGAAAACTTTAGAGACTACTTTGAGATACAAGTCCCATAAGAGGGCTATATAAATAGGGAAGATATAATCTCTTAGGGGCAAGCAATAAAAAGTATTCTCCCTTCTCCGTGCCCTAGCCGCCCCCCACCCCTAGCACCAGCCTTTACACCGCCGCCTCCACCACCTGGCCGCCAAGACCCGAGTCGTCGCAAGGCGCGCCCGTGGCGCGCCCGGCCAGGTCGCCGCCACCCCCTGCCCGTTCGCGGTTGTGACGTACTGGTATCCCGGAGCCTGGATGATCCGCCCACCACCATGGACACCGATTTGAAGAAGCTGTTGGAATCGCTCGCCGTCAAGTTCGACAAGATCACCACCTGCCTCGACACGCTCGCCGATCAAGTCTCCATCCTCTCCGGTACCAATCCGGTGGAGGAACGTAAGCGCAAGGCCATCACAGCCCCGAGATCGGTGTCAAGGCAGCCATGGAGGAGTCAGCCCACGCCTTCCTCAAGAACGTCAAGGAGATCGCCGAGACAGCCGACGAGCCCGCACCGGTGGCTGAGGTAGAGGCCAATCTGGCCTCTCTCTCCTCGGCACGTAGGCACCAGTGGCCATGCCACCGTCCAAGGAGGCGCCCACCCCCAACTCCGGCTCCGCTTTAGATTCATTTTTGGGACTCGCTCCTCGCACTACTACACAGTTGATTTTGCATGGTATTTCAAAATTATTTTTTGTGGCGGTTATTTAGATGTCCGCCATGGTTAATGGCTCTATTAACCGTGGCGGTTTTAATAACCGCCATGGTAAATCAATTAACCATGGCGGTTTTATAAAAAAACCGCCACGATTAATGAAGCCTAGAGACAAAAGCCCAATTGGCCCGTTAAGACGTTCGCATATATATCCCACCCCACCCAAACCCTAACTTCACTTCACTCAGCCATCCTCCACTTCTATCCCAAGTCTCCACCCTTCACCTCCCTCCTCTCCTCTCGGTGGATCCAAGTAGCGGCGACGCACTCCTCCGCTTGCGAAGTCGCGACGTGCCCGGCGTCCGCGAGTCACCGCGCCGAAGTCGCACGCTAGCGGATCCGGGCTCGCGGCGCAGATGACCGGAGGCCGAGCCCGCGGCGGCCAAGCCCGCGGCGGGCGGCGTGAGCCCATGGCGGATCCAGCCTTGGCGCATCAGGCGGACCTGCTCCAGCTAAGTGGTCTTCTTCAGGCGGGGCGGGCTCCCTCGGTGGCGGTGCCGGCCGCCGCCTCCTAACTCCACTCCCAAGACGGGCCAGCCGGCCGATTTGGCAGCCCGGGCGTCGGTGGGCGACGGCGGCGCGCTGGACCAGCGGCGGCCCTCCCTCCTCAACTTCGGCGGCGCGGCGTGGACGCCGCGGATGCCGGGCGGGCGGCGCGCCACCCTAGCTACGAGCCCAGTGTCCGCCCATTTGATATGACCACGCCAACCTCACTTGACCGACCTCACCGACCTCCATGTCGACCTCGCCGACATCCACGCCAACCTCTATGCTGGCCTTATCGACCTCTACAATGATCACGACATCAAGCAAGATATTACAACATTCCAGCCGCGCTACACTAACCTATGTTTTTGATGGACCGAACACAAAACTACAACGCAAGGTGCACGCGCTACTTTGTGAGGTTAATTTAACTCTTAATGAGAATTATATACTACCTAAATGTTCTACTTTGATTTTACTCAGGTATAAAAATCCACGAGAAGACAAAACGGACCAGTTTGACAAGACCGGACCAGTTCGGTGAAAAACGGACCAGTTGAAGAAATGTTCATAACTTTTGATTCCCAAAAGCTATGAATGTGAATGAGCACTTGTTTGAAAGCTCTTGAAGTCTAGTTTCTGATGAACCAAGCTTCGACCTGTTTGAAGCCTTGGTTATGGCTGTCGACCTCTTTTAGTGAAGACTGCTCCGAAGTTCAACAGTCAGCATGAAGTCCAAGTTCGAGTGCAAAACTGTACCATTCTACAAAGTGTCGTGGTGCATGGTATACATGGTTGGAAATATCATCAAGTTATCTTTTCAACGCATCCAACCGTTCGTCTTTTGGACTTCCCAATAAAGAGTTATTGCCTAATTATCAAGACTGCTCGAGGCCAACAGTCGCGCGAGGCCACTTCGGGAGTTGATTTCGTGGAGGCCTTTTCACATTCTTAGTCTTTTCATTTCCATCCCGAGTTTACACCTATCTAGTAGGGTTGTTGTTAGTAGTATAAATACTCCATAGCATCATTGTAATCTCAGACTTTTGATAATTGAAATACAGAACCCCTTTGTTCAGCCCGAGTGCTAACAAATTCAGAGAGATCTCTACCCCTTGCTCTTGTGATTTCCTTCGGCGGGATTGCGAAGCGGTGGCTTCATCCGCTCCCAATTGGTGCTCCTACTCCCTTCAAGGTTCTCCTTGATTGATTGTAGGCTGTGTTGGTTGGTTCTTTGAGAGTGTGGTTGGGCGAATCCTCGATTCAAAGTTGCGGTTAAAGAAGACGGTGGTTGGCTTCGAGTTTTATTCGGTCGGGTTACACTAGTTATCGCCGCTTGCGACAAGTTATCTTGGCTTCTTTGAAGCTAGTTATCTGAAGATCATCCTACGTCATGAAGATCGGGACACCGTGACGTATCACCATTTGGGCCTGGATCTGGGCTTTCTCTCTTTTTTGTTTTTTTATTTTTGGTGGCGGTTTTTAGTGGAATGGAAAACCGCCACGGTTAATCAATCGATTAACCGTGACCTTCCATTGGTGGCGGTTTTAAAAACCGCCATGGAAAATCAAAATTAACCACCATGGAAAAGTCAAATAAGTAGTAGTGTCGTCCACACAAGTTGTCCTTCCCGACATACGATGACAAAGATGATCCTCTACCCTGGATGAACCACTGCAAACAATTCTTCAGGGGACAAGGTACGCCAGCAACCGAGCAAGTCTGGTATGCATCTTACCATCTCATAGGAGGAGCACAACAGTGGTACATGCGCCTTTCGCAAGAAAAGGCGGTGATAGATGGGTGTGCTTCGCCTAGTACATCAATGAGCTCTTCAGTCCATCAACACGACCCAACCCGTTGGGCAAACTGGCATCGCTCCGCAAGATCGGCACCGTCGACGAGTACACTGTTGACACCTGTTATAGCATAATATTACTAGTCAACTAAACATGGATAAGGGCTTAAAATGAATATCAACATAGACTAGGGGTCTAACTAACATAATTCCACGAGCTTTGGTGATTTATATCTTTTCAGGGACTTAACAGATAAATGCAGAGAAGAATGGAGAAAGTTCCAGAATATATCTCACATACGATGACAAGACTTAACCGTGAAGTAACTCGACCCAAAATATGGACTAAAACACTCTAGAAGGTACCAGAAGACACCAGAAGAAATGAGAGACCGAGGGGACACAAGGGCCTGGCGGCCGCCAGGGCCATTTAGGCCGGCCGCCAGTGTCCTAAGCCCATTCCAGCCCATCTTCGTAGGTCGGTTTGTAACCGACCTTGAGGTTGTATCTACACTATTATTGAAGGTCGGTTTGATCCAATGGTCATCGTTCATCGCCAAGGCCTATATAAGAAGACCCCCTGACCCCAGGGCTAAACCCTAATTCATTCTATCTCATTCTATTCATTATCTCTCAGTTGTAGAGGTGTCCCAATGTAAGGATAACCTCTCTCTGGGATTAGTGAATTAGAAGTAGATTACACTATGTAAAAAAAGGCCTCTACAGTCGCGCGTTGGGGGCTTCTACGAAAATATATAATACATATACATAGGTCCAAGCACAAACAAATGGCTAACGCCATCACCATTAAAAAATTCAAGTGTATCAGAACACACTTCACACACACCCAGTTTGTTCAGGGTCACGCCCTACATTGTTCACAACACAAATAACACGTTCACGTGCATGTATCCACCTATGTCGTGATGCGGCAAGGGAACGTTAAACAACTCACGGTTTTAAAGCGAAATAGTCCCGTCGGGGGTTGATGACATGTTCCATAAGAAACTTGGCGATCTTCTCTCTAATATCACCCAAATTGAGCGGTTCACTGTTCAAGTCAAAATCCTAATACAAAGAAAAGGTAGCCATAAGTGTTTGTTGTACACATGGTCTTTATCGCCAAACAAAGATAGGCACAAGATGGAGCTGCACTTCAAGTTACCTCGTGATGATCCAAATGAGCTTGATTCATCGCAACCATCAAGTGGTGCCCGTGTGGAACCCACATGTCTTGTTATCGACGTTTTATCGTCGTTTGTTTGCAAACATATGAAACACGCTGGGTTATTCGCTGAATGGAAACCCAAGTGGCAAGTGCACAACTTTGGAGAAGCACAACAATTACTTTTGCATACTTGGCGTGAACCACAAACTTTTATTCGTCCTTGTCCCCTTCGGATTGAAAACATGCTCAATAAGGCTACACATGAGTAAAATGTAAAAAGGTCACATTCTTTTCTATTTTTAGTAACATAATTAAGAAAAAAAAATGCATGGGTCAGATGTAGGTTAGGAAACACTCACAACTTGTATTAAAGTTTTCAACGGGGCGTTTTATACTCATTACTTTTATCACTAATAAAGTCAACTTGTAAATAGACTTTCCTCCACTTGATAGCTATGATAATAAAAACAATCCGGTGTTGGCCAAAATTATCCGATTATCGCAAACATGACAAAGTCCTTGTCATGATGCTTCCGTAGGCCAAATTCTAGATATGTACGGCCCTTGCCCGAGAGGCCCATCATCCTTCAGGCCCTTCGACACTCAATGGCCCAGGGATCAAGAAAGCCAACCCGACAAAGACGAGGCCCTCGCTTCCGGAGCGGGCATCTTGGAATAGAGAAGCATGCAAAGCAAATTTAGTAAGCAATAGATGAAAGAGGCATCCCGAATGAGTCCACAATAGAAGAAATTGTACTCACGGTGTCATGCGGCGAAGGATGGCCACATCCAATCCATCCAAATGAGGTCAAACAGTCGTCGAAACCCACATTGATCTTAGCCTCTTACTCTTCTTCTCCTCGCCTCTCTACCGCTTTTCTCTAGTTCTTTTAGTCTTTACCATGTTTGGACCAAGGCTAAGCTTGCATGCACCACCCATGAAGAGTGCAAAGACAACAAGGCCCTACCGTACTAAGCTTTATGGTTTATCCGTGAGCATTGGAGATCCATGCTTGTACTTAGGGTTGGCCAATTTACATGTTATATTCTTAACATGGTTCTCACCTCAATTGATAGAAGTCATAAGGGGCGACCCCTTCTAGTCGGAACATATGCTATCACCATTGGATGCTCTATGCCTCTTGCATGAAACATGCTTGTTTGGAACAAAGTTCCCTTGTTTGCTTCAACTTCTCGGCGCCCACCACTGAGAGGCACTCCTGGACATTCTTGTCATGCGAGCCACTCCCCGCGTTCGTGGTGTGCCTAGATGCTGCGAGGCACTCTCATCATTCATGCCTTGAGAGCCGGTTTCGCATTGTTAGCCGATGCACTTGTCCGTCCCAAGAGCAATCCCCACGTCATTGGCATGAGTGCGAGTAAATGCATTCCGATCCATTGCACCTCGAGAGGCACTCGATCACCATTGGCATGCAAGCTAGTCATCTCATTCCCACCCATTGCACTTTGCACGAGTCCGAGAGGGACTCACGGTCATTTCTTTATCATCCCCATTTAATAACCTTGAGGTTGCCATATGGTCCTTTTAGACCCATGACTAATACCCCTAGAGATTGGTCAAGGCAAAGGAGGTTTTGTCTTGTTCAACAATTTGGTGCGTCCTACACCAAGGCGGTTGTTTGGGGGTGTTAAATCATAAGGTCTCTGCTCCACTTTGGATCCTCTTAAAAATAGCCCCGACCAAGAGTCTTAATTTGCGCTGTCGGACTTGTTATAAATGTGTAGCATCAAAACCAGGATTTACATGTTCAATCGTTACAACGGAATGTCCAATTCCCGGTGATGGTTGACCCTCAAGTAGCTCTGGGTGATTCCCAAGGTTTTTCCCTTTTTACCTCAACTTAGATAACCTCCGTCTTCCCCACAAGGGTACATCATTCTTCGATTGGAAACCTCCTTGCGGCATCCAGCCAGGGCATCTTACGCTTGGGTCGGCGAACAAAAGCTCTTGATCCACCTTGGGGATGTATGGGTGTTGCCAATCGGGGCAACCTTGTGCTTGTGCTTGTGCTTGTGCTTGTGATCGCTTGTGCTTCTTAAAACGCCACCACCACCTTGGAGCTCATCCTTTCTATGCTTTGTCTCTTCTCTAGCTCAATGAACACTCCGACTTCCTCTTTTGTGTACATGTCGGTTCAATCCGACCAATTCCTCCAACCACACGAACTAGACACCCCACGCACACGCCCTTTGTCTTTTCATGGGTGCCCGGTCTCCCCTGAGCAGATCTCTTTCCCTTACACTAGTGACCTCGGAAGAAGCATGGGCTGCCTTTAAAATCTGCTCACCTAAAGCCCGTGATGGTCTGACCCTTCATCGTTCCAAACAATTTGAGCCCCTGTCACCTAACAATTCAGTGGTGGCCGTAGCGTCCATGTAAAAAACCGTGTCTCTTCATATGACCTTAGGATATTCCTCCCAAGGATTCTTGATTCCTTTGTCGACTAAGTCCCCTGGCCTCCTTGCCCACCTTTCGGACATTGCTTCATAACCTCATGTCCCCGAGCGGTGGTTATACTCAAAAAAGCTAACCTAAGCTCCTTTGTATCTCGACTTTTTGCTAGTGCCTCTTCGCCCGATTCGCTTGAACAAAAGCTGTCCAATCCTCCTTGGGGATGTATGGGTGCTTCACCGTGGCATCCCTCCCCTTGTTGATAAAGTAATTGCGCACTAGATCGCTTTTGTGGGTCCTAAAACTTTTTCCTACCACAACATTATATAGCCTTTTTAAATGCTTTGTCCTTTGAGCTCAATGGACACTCCAACTCCAATGAATTACGGACACACTCCTCAAATAATTCTTTCTTGACTTGTGGACTTAAGGAACAGGGCCAACCTTGTGAGCAAGGGGACCCCTTTGTCTAGCAATCGGACCCGAAACAAGTCTCCTCATTCTTAGCTTGCCCTCCTTAGTAGTGGGAAACCCGTCCGAGTGAGCTCCGTCACAACTATCTTATTCTCTATATTCCACTTTGTGATGGTCCTGACCCTCCCCCCCCGCACCGACCAAGCGGATTCTGAACTCTATATATCTGCGAGTACAAACTCCACCTTTCAGCCATATCTAAGTATTTCGTCATTGGTCTCATGCGCCGTCTCTTCATATGTATCTCTCGAACCATCCTCTAGAGAATTAGTTGTTTTCGCTGCCGGGTGATGTTGCACATGTGTCATCATCGGGCGCCTATATCAAATTGATTGTAGTTACAGCGAGAAAGTCAATTTTAGCACTCAAAAAGCTAACCATAAGCAAGGTTTGTATATCACATAGCCCACAAAAATTCACCATTTTTGAGCGTCGTCAACCGCCAAAGACACACGACAAAGCTTCACCCTGCGGTCCCTGAGGGGGTAAGGACAGAAATATGAAATTGTTCTATCTTGAACACGCGTATATTCATCTATAAAGAAAATAAGCGGCTGAATTTGTTGCGGTTTCCTATGACAACAACACATGGATGACAACATTATAGTAGCGGTCGGTGTCAAGTTCAAGTATCTACAACTCGATATATCCATCGAGGATAAAATAATCACCTTTCAATTACGTAATAGGCTTTGTGTTTTTTTCCAATGGAATTCGTAGTAGGCTTTTTATGAGGACTAAACAAACCACTCAGGCGGAGAACAAATAAAATGTAGTTTAGGAATATAGGACTATAAACAAACGTAGTACACAATTCATTTAATAGGCACATTTTTGTAAGACAAGATAGTAGTAGTGCTAAACAAAGCGTAAATTGTTCTTGAGCATGTATATTCACCTTTCCTCCCCATAAGATAGCACCAACCCCCCCCCGGTCGGTGTCAAGTTCCATGTTTCTACAACTCTATATATCCATCCGAGGATACAATTCACCTTTCCTCACATATCTAAATATTTCTATTCGATATTGGTTCAAAAAATGGAGTTTAAACATAAGATTAAATAATCTTTAAGCCAATGAGTATGTACTTTTTTTATACATTTAAGTTCTTCGTTACTAACTCTTGAGCATGTTTCTAACCCTAAGACAAAGTAATTCTGCTCAATAGCTAATTGTGATCATGATCATCTTAGCGATTACAATTCTTCTTCGTTTTTGAGATTACACAAAACAACAATTCAATCCTTTAACAATCCCTTTCCTACCTAAATCCTTCAAAAGAACGCTCATATGGAAAATTCCTAAAATTTATTTATCCGTAATAGAATTAGTTGGTACAATAGGCAAAGATAAAAAATAAAAAAAGTGTGAAAAAAAAAGGGCTAAATTACTTTATGAGGGTGATAGTAATATTTTAACTCATAGATTTCTCCTTCATACCCACGGCAATTATACATATTCCCATTAGGATGGATTTGGTCACATCGTTCACAAACTAAATTGTTGATTGACTTTATATATCATTAGGAATGTCTAAGATATGTTTTCTCCATTGATCTCTAAATATACATTATCCAAAATAACTTTAGATTATCATCTATATATCATAACCTTAAAATCTTAGTGATTAACATCATTATTTATATTCCACCTTCATATACCAGCGGCAACACGCTTTTCTAGTTCATCTATAAAAAAAATAAGCGGCGAATTTGGTTGCCTTTTCTATGACAAAACACACACAGATAACAACATTATAGTAGCGGTCGGTGTCAAGTTCAGTTTCTACAACTCTATATATCCATCGAGGATACAATTATCACCTTTCCTCACTTGGCGATAGAAAAATTCAGGCACGTGTTGATGCCACCGTTGGATGGAATTCACTCAAGTAGCCGTCACCCTAACGCATTCAAAAATTTCAGTCACCGGAAACTAGCAAGCCCCTAATATTTATACAGTTCAATCCTCGTAATAGGCGGTCTATGAGGACTACACAATCCACGAGGCACATATCACAAAAAAATGTAGTTCGAAATAGAGGGATATAAACAAACCGTAGTTTAGTAACAGTTCATTTAGTAGGAACATTTTTGTAAGACAAGATAGCAACATTATAGTAGCAGTTAGGTGTCAATTTACGTATGTACAACTCAAAATATCCATGTGACGATTGAATTATACAGTTCAATTTTTGCAATAGGCGGTTTATGAGGACTACACAAACCAAAGGCGGAGAACAAAAAAAAAAATGTACTTCGAGAGAAGAGGGATACAAACAAATCAGTAGTTTAGTAACAGTTCATTATAGTTATAGTAGCGATCGGTGTCAAGTTTAGTACCTACAACTCAAAATATCCATGTGAGGATAATTATACTAGTTCAAATTTGTAATAGACAGTCTATGAGGGACTACACAATCCATAGAGGCATAGATTACCCAAAAAAAAAAAGTTCACGAATAGAGGAATATAAACAAACAAGAGTTTGGCAACAGTTCATTTAGGGCATGTTTGGTTGCGCTTCCTATGAGAAAGGCGCAGAGGAAGTCTATGAGGACTACCCAATCCGTAGAGGCACGATCACAAAAAAAATGTAGTTCAGGGAAAAGAGGCACGTATAAGATTGATGGGCTACATATCGAACCGTAGAATCGCCGGGTGGAGGAAGAAGCCGTCGGAGAAGGTGGTCGTGGGCGGAAGCGGCGCGCTTGAATGGCGCGGGCGAAGTCGGCTTGAATGGCGCGACGAGTCGGCGGTGGCGTGGTGACGGCGCGGATGAGGCGGCCGGAACCCTAGAATCGCCTTGTGAGGAGGAGGACAAGGAATGAAATGAATCGCTGTGAGGGGATGAAGAATGAAATGAATCGCCTATGGAGGGGAGAGGGCGGGGTTTTTCAATTTTGCAAAAGCTCGGCGCGAAAATTTCGCGAAAACGCAAAAATCCAGCCATGACCCCCCGAAAAGGGAGTCTCGATCGTCGCGCCCAATCGATGACACTTCACGGTCTACATTGGCGTGTGTAGGATACACAAAGGATTCACATTCATTGCAAAGGATGTGGATATGACCAAAGACGTGTCACGGAGACGAAGTCCGCCACTAATTTCGAAACACGGCGCGCGCATTATATAACTTCTTTTTAATCTGATTTTTCTTTTTAATGCGGGCCAAGACTTGTGACTAGTCTTTCTCCCTCATAGTAACTCCAAATGTGATGGTTTTTCTTACTAAAATTTTTAAAAATCATGGTGTGTCAAGCTATTGTATTCTTCTTTGCTTTTACTTTTTGTTGAAACGCGCACCACTCATACTAGTACTACTCCTACTACTAAAAATCCGCATTTTACGCCCACTAATTTGATCGAGCGCTAATCGTTCATCTTCCTTTTCCCCTGCACCAAGAGCGCTGAGATCCTCGCGGAAAACCGTGCCGCCTAGCGCCGAGCCATGGAGAACCTTCCGCGGAGGTGGTGCTTGAGCACATAGCGCTCCGCGTCGCCATGTCCGCGAGCATTCTATGGAGGGCCTCATGAATCTAAGGGCCACCTTTCCCGGCACGAAAGGCGTGCCGCCTCGCCATAGTGGGATCGGAGCATCCCGCTTTGAACTGGTCTTGGACCGGCGGACCGAGGCGCCGTACTACTAGCGCCCGATTTCGCTCGAGTCTCATCACCGACCTCGCCAAGTTCGGCAACACGGAGGCGTGTTTCAGCGAAAGCATGTTCGTGGAAAGGCCCGGAAGGCCGCACCGCTCTCGCCGCCGACTTGCAACAACAAGCCGCCAACTCAGGGCATGAACTCGCTCGGTATGTGCATGCTCTTGCGCTCTACAGGCGGAATAACGCCGCCGCCCGATGATGACCATGCCCGAGAGGTGTTGCGCGCGAGGTGGAGCGTGACACGGCGGCGACGATGGCTCCTCGAGGATCGAGAACTGTGCAATGCTCAAAGACGGCGCCTTGCACGACGACACGGTGGTGCCCCATGCGGTGAGCCGCATCTTCCTCCTCTGGCCAAACCAGCGCCTCGCCGGGCGGGCATCGGTCGAAGAGGCGAGAACGTCGCGGCGCCATGAACCCGTGGGTGGAGGGGAGCGTGGCGGCGGCACTCCCCGCATCGCTGCGGCGAGGAGTGTAGGATCCGCGATGAGTGTAGGAGGTTGTTTGTGCAAGCACAAGCGGGGTGGTGGGCATGAGTAGCGAGTGGACTTCGCATGAATCTATGTATATGTTGATGATGATGACAATGCACCCATGCATTGCATTATGTGATCTATCTTACTTTTTGGTGCGTGATGGATGATTATGTGGTAATTCTTGTTATATTCATTCATGTTTGCGATGACCACCGCCCGCGACCATGCAGCCATGGCGCGCCAGCGAGCACCTCGGCGTTGCTAGCTATGCATGTGCCGTTGGCGGTGCCTTGGAACGCCTCTGTGTATCCGCCCGTTCACGCCGCCGCGTTCAATCGTTCTCCATGGCGGCAACCCCTCTCGGACCCGTCCCTCGCATCGCCCGAGTCTTCAAAAGCGTCTACACCTGCGTTTACGATGCTTTCCATCCCGTCCATTTAACCTCGGCCAGTCCTCGTCGGCCGGAGTGTCGCTCCCCGCTCCGCCGTGCCCGCCCGCCACCGTCGGCGTCAAACTCGGTACCGCCTAAACCCGCTCATCCGATAGCAAAGATAGGAACGCTTGGTTCTCTGGGGATCACGGTGGTGGTCCTCCCGTCGCTAGAGGCCTCATCTCCGTGACATCCGTGCACGCCCGGTGTGCCGCCATGTCGGAGACCTCCGAGGCTCAAGAACCCTAATTTTTCTTTTTCTTTTTTATTATAATCTATGGTTACAACTTGTAACTGGTCTTTCTCCCTCATCGTAACTCCAAATGTGATGATTTTTCTTTCTACGATTTTGTAAAATAATGATGTGTCAAGCTACTGTATTCTTACTGCTACTACTTTTGTCACGTTTGGTGGATAACATTTGAAATTTGAATTTCAAAAATTACAACTTCACGTAACATTTTTGGAGCATCTAATGATTTCAAATAAGAAGTCATGAACATAAAAGTTGAAGAATAATTCTTAAGTCGCACATCTTTTTTATATTGGTTATTTCTTCATCCCCAAGAACATTATTCACAAGATTTACACATGTCTCGTAGAGTTGACAAACCTTGTAGAGATATTTCTAAGATTTGTGAACAATGTCACTAGCACTATGTCGGATGGGGAAACAACCAAAATAA
Source organism: Hyparrhenia diplandra (assembly GCA_015847255.1). NCBI lineage: Eukaryota > Viridiplantae > Streptophyta > Magnoliopsida > Poales > Poaceae > Hyparrhenia > Hyparrhenia diplandra. Next base: position 61,692 of record JADLZK010011241.1, on the reverse strand, counting down.
GAATTGTAGATCTTGCTAAGTTATGAAACACTCTAATTTAAAACTTTTTGATTTGTATTATCTTGTAAAGGAAAACTAGGTCTCAATTTCAAAAAAATGAAAATTGAAATTTAAATGTTTTTAGTGACCTCAGATAGACAAGAAACCACAGATATAATGATTGCAGTTCTCAAATATCCATGAAACTTTGTAGTTTACAACTTTTTGATTTGAGATCATATGCATGATGTATAGCGCATGATGTAGCTCGATGATCTCGATTGAACAAGCTTAATTTGATTTTGATCATATGCATGGTGAAAGTTGAAAAGATCAAATGAGTATGCATGAAAATCGAGATATTTTATTAGTTATAACCCTACATTGTGTTATATTTTTCCAAATTTGTGATGTTTGGATGTTTGATTTCAGTTGAAATGATTAGGGAACGAGTCTTTGGAAAAATACAACTCTCGTATAGTAAGTTTTACATACCCGTCTTTGGGAAAACGTTTGGTGGTGTTAGCCGGTCGGTCTTGATTTGTTGTGAGAGAAAAAAAAAAATGCTTTTGGTCTTTGCCGGGCGATCTGGATAGGTTCCCCGGACCTGTTTACTGAGAGAATTATACTGAAAAAAGAGCCGCGACCGGGTTCCGACCTCAACCTAGATGCGTGTGGCGTGGGTACGGAGCATCCGGGGATTTGGGCCACGCGTCGGACAAGCAAAGGGAACAAGTATGCGCATGGGAGGCGGGGACCACCGAGTGGTGGGCCCCATGATTTCAACTACCTACAAAATGTTATATTCCAAACCAAAAAGCGAAATTAAATTTTGATTACACCATTGAATTTGAATAAATCCTTGAAAACAAGATCTCACATGGATATATTTAGATAAAATTATAAGTGGACCCCACTCGATGGTAGTTGATATAGTAGAGTAGAGATATATCGGCACTCATATGTTCCTTTATTTACTTGGAATAATTGTGCAATGCCCCTTTTTTGGAGTCTAATTTCTCGTTTGCCCCTATTTGGGGCATTTGCGCAATTGGAAAACCAAAAACAGGGGCAAACGAGCAAAGTTTAAAAAACAGGGGCAAACGGGCAATTAGACTCCAGAATAGGGAACCTCTATACATCCTGGTGTGGTAAGATTCTCTCCTTTACAGCACTTTCTCCCGCACCCATCTCTTCTATATCTCTATACCAATAATTGCTAGGTCCACTTATAATTTTATCTAAATATATTCATGTGTGATCCTGTTTTGAAGGATTTATTGAAACAAATTTAATTTGGATTTTTGGTTTGTGAGTTATAACATTTTTAAGTTTGGTTCATGGGACTAGGGACTAGAGATTAGTCCCTAGTCTCTCCCAAGAGTCTTTTGAAATTGGGACTAATTGGGACTAAAAATTAGTCCCTACTAGTCCTCATGTTTGGTAATTTAGGGACTTAAATGAGACTAAAAATTACAGGCAATACTTAAAATCGTGGAGCCCATTCTTTGGCGCTCTCTCAACCTTTTCCCTCCTCACTCACGCATGCGCGCAGGGGACCAGCGCGGGCCCGCGCTCTGACATGAGTGCGGATAGATGTTGTGAGAGAAAAGCACTGTTGAACCAGCCAGCCGAACAAGCTGGGACGGAACGACAGTGGCAGACGTGGGCCCTATTCTAGAACGAGGTGCGTAGGATACGCAGAGGATTCGCATGCAAGGGTGTGGTGTGGCGGAGCGGGCGGCCGAGGAGCTCGCGCTCGCGTCGCGGGGCGCCCGTGGAGGAGCGGCGTGTGACATTGTTCACAAGATTTACACTTTTTTTTTGCGGGAGTTCACATTCACAAGATTTACACTATTTTTGTCCGTATTTGTCGAATCCCGTTTTCGTACGTTAGTAGAAACAGGGGTTTTCCGTCCGTTTCCGAGTAAGCCCGTTTCCACCCGAAATTGACCCGTATTTAATCCGTTTTTCAAGACGTTTTTAATCTCCATAAGTTAGTAGTATGTCTAAAAATTTATATGTTCAAAAACATTATAATCACTGATTATGCACGTTAACATGCTAACACAAGGCGTACCATTGAATATTTGACTAATAACTTCGTATGTGTACATTATTTTATGACTTTGTCCATGTATACTCGAGAATATTTGATCGCGTTATTCTTTCCGGCTCGACTTCCGTATTGGTTCGTTTCCGTACTTTACGCATATTCCGATTCTGTTTCCGTACCCGCATTTTCCGAACTCGATCCCGCCCGTACAAATGAGGTTTTTCCATCCGTTTTCATCTGTAGGGCCAACACCGGTGTTGCGGGAGATCGAAGGCGACCACCAGGCGAACTGGCGAAGGCGCTGACTCGACAGTTTCGTGTGTACAGTATGCGGGACCCGTTGGCAATTAAAAAAATCATCAAAACCTGTTCTTCACTCGTCCAGAAGCATACGAAACCTCCCGCCACACCATTTATAGAATAAAAATGAGTACAGTAGTATTCTCGTCCACTCGTTTCCAAATTTGTGCTGTTTGGATTGGAAAAAAATATACTATAGTATAGTACAACACCAGTAAGTACTCCTGTGCTGTATGGAGTGCTAAGTTACAGACTCGTGCTGGGAAAAGGAGTCTGTATCTGTAGGAGTACGATAGTACTAGGCCAGGCGTCCGTCGCCGTTCTCGTCTTCCCGGTCGATGCCTCGTCATTCGAGACGGGCATCCATCACGGTGCAGTGCGGTCACGGATGCGAGCACACCTCTACCGCCTTTAACACCGCGTGGCCCTATTCTACGAAGGATTCGCATGCAAGGGTGTGGATATGATCAGCCGTGTCACGGTTATAGAGGCGCTTTCGCGTAGGTGTACACCTAGTCACGCTGTCGCAAAGAAAAGGCGCCGCCCTAATTTTTTCGATGCGACGGGTCGTGTCGCCTTCTGGCCGGAGTGCACCGCCCGCCCCGCCATGGTCCTTCCCAAGGCCTTCCCACTCAAGAACTCGATTTTTCTTTTTTAATCTGTGGCCAAAACTTGTGACTAGTCTTTCTCCCTCGTAGTAACTCCAAATGTGATGGTTTTTCTTTCTATTTTTTTTTTAAAAAATGCTTTACCAGGATATTGTATTCTTCTTTGCTATTACTTTTGTCATGTTTTATTGGAAACATTTGAAATTTGAATTTCAAAAATTACCACCACTTCGCACAACATTTTTTGGAGCATCTAATGATTTCAGTAGAAGAAGTCAAGCACATAAAAGTTGTATAACTTCTTAAGATGTACCCTCCTGTTCGAAATTATAGTTCGTTTGACTTTTTTGACCCTAAGTTTGACCACTGTCTTATTCAAAAAAATTTGCACAAAAACAGTCAAATTTAAGTCATTCTTAAATACCATTTGTTAATAAAGCAAGCTATAACAAAATAAGAGATATTTTGCATAAATGTTTGAATAAGACGAGTGGTCAAAGTTGGGGTTGAAAAAGTCAAACAAACTACAATTTGGAACGGATTTAGTACACCTTTTATATATATTGGCCATTTCTTCATCCGACGATGTCGTGGTAACATTGTTCACATGATTTACACATTCTCATATATAGTTGATGAAACTAGGAGAGAGATTTCTAAGATTTGTGACCAATGTCACTAGCACTATGTCGGATGGGGAAACAGCCAAAAATAAGAATTGTAGATCATGCTAAGTTATGAAACTCTCTGGTTTCAAACTTTTTTGTTTTGACATTACTCCATCTTGTAAAGGAAAACTAGGTCTCAATTTAAAAAAAATGAAAAATTGAAATTTAAATGTTTTAATTGACCAAGGATGCACAAACCACCAATATAATTAACGATTGTCGTTCTCAAATATCCATGAAACTTTTCTAGTTTACGTACATCTTTTTGATTTGGGATTTGAGATCATCTTGTCATGGAAAACAAATGTACTAATAGTTTGAAAACATTTATCTTACAGACTCGCACTTGGATAGCGCGTCTGCCCATTTCCTTCGCTCCACCTCGCCGCCGGCCGTCTCACTTTTAAAATCACCACGTCTCCCTACATCGGGCTACGCACCTGCATTATTGCCGCTCACATCTGAGCGCCAGTTGCTCTTTACCTGGCCGTCGCCGGTGACATCGACGGGATGGAGGAGGGCCTTCAAGTGGAATCGCCCTTTGGACTTTGCTACTAAGAGCTTCCACAAAAAAAAAACCTATCGTGCCGCCAAGTCCACGGAGCCATTCCACTTCATGCCCCTCCGATACCCTCCGCGTTTAGGCGCCGCGCCGCCGCGATTCTAGTCTTTCTTTGGCAAGTCGGCGCGTTGTAGTCTACATCCACTCGTGAACGCCGGTGATTGGGTGGCTGCGCGATGTGCCGTGCCGACTCCCGCGTCCAACCCACACGGACGTCGCCGCCCGGCACACCACACCACAAAGCTACCCGATCACCGGAGTTCGGGAGAGTGTAGCCCTCTCGAATGTTGAACAGCGAAAGTGTAGATTCGCCCCTGCTTGAAGGTCTACTTGATTGTGCTGGCTTCCGGTCATCTTTTAGCGATCACGCCGACGTGCGCCGTCGGGTCAGGGCATGAAACCGCCAAATATGCTCTTACTCAGGGCAACGTAACACTGGTGCCGCGGACGTCGACTGTGCCCGGTAGGTGTGTTGCGGGAGATCAAAGGCAACCACCAGGCGACGGCTGGGACGGGGGAAGAACATCCATTGTACTGTACACATTATGGAATTTTAGGCTGGGCGACTTGGCGGCGCATATGATCCGTGGCGTACGACCCGCTCTATAGCCCAAATGGTGCCTCGCCATGACGGGCATCAGTGATGATGAAAACTGACATGCGTTTTATTAGTTGTGATAACTTCGTGTAATACTGTTGTCAAAAAAAAAACTTCGTGTATAATACGTAGTACATGTGTGCATGTGTGATTGCTGCTGTCAATTTGATGGAAGCTGTTCGGCACGATCACGATCACGCATGCACGCGGAGGTCAAAGGCTGCCATGCCATGAGGCCCCACTCGCCTTGCCGACGGGACGTGTGAGGAGCCGGGGAAGCCGACTTCGGCGGTTCGTGTGTGCATGAACAAGGGCTCGCGTCCGTCCGTCCTTTCGTCCTCGGCCGGCCCATCAATCGGTGCCTCGCCGATCGAGACCGATCGATCTTGATGACACCGGGCGATGGCGTACGTCGCCCGGTTTTGCGGCGAGGTGTGTAGGATACGCAAAGGATACGCATGCAAAGGTGTGTGCATGTCTCATGGAAACAAAATTATAGACTCTAGTTTAATTTGGAAACGTAAGTATTATTTCTATGAAAAAAAATGCTTTGCGTCGGTAGTAAATGGCGCCGCCCTAAATTGCTTGCTGCGGCGCGTTTCAAGGGTCATGTCGTCCCTCGATCTCTCTACCCCCCGGGGACACCCACCCGCATTTGATTTACGCTTCTACCCACCAATTCCGGCGGTTGCTAACAAAAACAACCGGCGGTCACATGAAGATGCATATTACGTTCAACATAAGGAAGACATAAACACACGTAGTACATTACAATATAATAAATATTACGTTCAACATAATGTAAACACAAGTAGTAGTATATACTACATTACAATATATACTATCAAATAAAGTTGAAGAACTAGCTAATGATATCAAATCGACGCTCGGTAGCGCCGCCGCCGCCGGCGGCGCGGCGGCGGGCGCGTCGTCATCGATCTCACATCCTGGCGACGGCGTACATCACCGCGTGCTCTCAAGGCCCCGCGTCCAGAGGTCGAACTCATGCATGATGCGGCACCGGCCGCAGTCGATGCGGACGACTTTGGGGGGTGACGGGCTCGGGCCCATACCTCTTGCATCCCTCCGGCCATGTCTGCGTGGCTATCCTTGGCGAGGCAGCGTGACCCCGTTCCCGTCGCGGTAAGGAAACCTTGGGCCGCGGGCGCAATGTCCTCGAGGTCCCGCTTGACCTTGGAGCGCGCGCGTGTCGAAGGCCCTCCCACCGGCCGTCGGGGGGGCGGGCGGCGCCGCCGATGATTCCATGGAGCAGCACCCGGGCGTCGGGTCCGTGGGGTTCCGGCGGTACTTTAGCATCGCCAAGAAGTAAGCCGTCCCTGGGTCCCCGGCGTCCTTGGCTTGCTTGACGAGCTTCAGCCCCCGCGGGATCCGCGTGGCGGGAGTCTTCCTTCGCGCCGACGACCAGCCCGCCGCCCGTGTCCATCAACCGCATCCCGGCGTAGCATATGGCCTCCGGATGACCGGCCTCGAGGAAGCGCTTCTCCAATTGCTCCACGGCTCGAGGGACTTCCCAGCATGGTCGCCGCCTACCGCGTAGATTACGAAGACAGACGGGCGACACGAGCGGATCATGTCGTCGCAGGTCGGTGAAGAGGATCCATAACTTCCGGCCAGACTTGACGAATGTACAAGTAGAGCCATGGAGAAAGAAATCCGTCGGGCTCCTTGCAGTGCACGAAGATCTCGTACAGCAGATCATCTGGCAGCATCAAAAGGAAGCAAGTCGTCGCCGCCGCGTCGTCTTGCCTTGCCTTCTTGCGTGGCCTTTCCGCCATTCTTGGATCAATCGACTAGCTGGCCCTAGCCGGCTTCACCGCCCTCCCCGCCCGTTCTTTTTGCTTGTATTTAACATCTACGAAACGGCGCCTCCTCCGAGAACAGCGGGAGGTGTGCGTTCCAAGCCGAACCGGCGGGCGGTTCGCCGGGGTAACCAACCCGGTCAACAGAATTGGATTTTTTATAATAAATAAGAAACGAAATACTACAAAAGGAAAAATAAAGTAAAAAAGAGTTGGTTCCCATCTCTACACCATGTGTTTACAAAAAAATAACCGTCTCTACGGTCATGTTTTGGAAACAGTGCAACACGTGCATCCCGCTCTACCGTACTCGTAAAGAAAGAAAGAGTGATGCCGTCGGTGCAACACATCCCTCTCCACTCCAAACTCAAGTCGTGCTCGTGCTTATTCCCTCCGTTCCACAAAACATGCAACTATGGGTTTCGTGTCCATAAAAACTACTCCCTCTGTTCCAAAAAGCTTGCCACTATGGGAAGCGTGCCAGTCAAACTTTCTCAGCTTTGACTAGGTTTATAGAAAATACACCCTCCGTCCCACAAATAAAAGTTCGTTTTTGACCTCTACAATTCTTGTTTAATCATTCGTCTTATTTTAAATATTTATCCAATTAATAAAATAAATAAATTATTATGAAAGCATCTCTAAAATAACAATAAAACAAGTCATAACAAAATAACAAAAAAATTAAAAACTTTTTTTTGAATAAGACATGACGGTCAAACAAGGATTGTCGAAGTAAAAAATGGACATTTTACGTGCAACATTTATATCTCCAAATAAATTTATTAAAAAACTAGACTTAAAGATCTTTCCGATGATACTAATTACTTAGTAAAATATTAATATATTTTAATATATAATTGCCAGCGGTTTAAATACATTGACTTCTTGGGAAACGAGAATTGCATTTTTTTTTTTGGTACGAAGGGAGTACTAAATACTACTCTATTGATCACATTCAGATTAATTTATTAAAAAAATACATCTCATAATCAATCTAATGATATTTATTTCATAACATAAATAATAACAGTTTGTTTGATCGACCGATCTTATGCACTTTTTGGCGCTATTATTCAAGCTAGCTAAGCTCAAATAGTGTCATACCGCGCTATTGTGGCGCCGTTGACAAATTGATCGGCCCTAGCCCAATTGTTAGTGATTGAGTGATTTCATAACTTTATGGTTGTTTGCTTATGTACTTGACTTGATGCTTTTATGGTTGTTTGCTTTGAGGATAAGAACTTTATTATATGGTTATCGGTATCACTTATCAAATTATCACTTATCGATTATAATTATACACTTGTCCTGATTTCCTATTTTTTGAAACAAATAACGTGCTATAAGCGGCGCTATTGCGTGAACATCTTTGCCGACGCTTGTTGCAAATAGCGCGCTATAGCGGCAATAGTGACCCGCAGCAGTGCCGCTCAATTTCATAGCGCACAATCTAAAACGTGGGTTGTGATATACTTTGTATAATACATGTGTTATACGTTTCCAAATTTGTGTGCATGTTTGATTGTTGCTGAAAATGATGAGTGAGCAGAGGGACATGCAACTGAAATATGTCCAAGTTTTAGTTTAGATTCTAGATTTTTAAAATTTAGATTCGGATGGATTTCAAAATCCGGACTCTAAATAAAATCAAATTTCCTATTGGGATCCTGGATTCTAGTAGCTGATTTCATCTCTTTTTTTTTACCCATATTTCTTTTATGTCCTTCATTCTCTGCACTTCCTACAATATGGACGAGGGGCAAAATGGTAAAATGAAACTCAGAATCTGCTGGAAGCAGCTCATGTTTCTACATTGGTTTTTTTTTCCAGGATTCTAGAATCCAAGGTGATTTGTTGTGAGAGAAAAAAATACCGGGCCGGGCCGGTTGGATGGTGCTTGATTTGTTGTGAGAGAAAAGCACTTTGGATCGGTGGCTGAACCCAGCCAACCGAACAAAGCAATCCTTTGTCGCGAAACGATGGCGGGCGTCGGCCGTGTTGGTTGGCAAGGTGGTGTGTAGGAACTAGGATACGCATGCAAGGTGTGTGGATATGATCAGCACGTCTCATGGAAAAAAATACTAGTATACTAGTACTATATGGAAAGGCTGCGTCGGTAGTAAATGGCGCCGCCCTAAATTACGCTGCTGCGTGTTTCACCGGTGAGGGTCCGTCCATCTCTCTGCGCCCACTCATACTAGTACTAGGAGTACTAAAAACCCGCATTTTCTGCCCACCAATTTTGATCGAGCGCGAACTGTTCATCTTCCTTTTCCCCAGACCAAGAGCGCGCGTAGAAAACCGTGCCGCTGCGCCTCGAGCCATGGAGAACCTTCCGCAGGAGTTGCTTGAGCACATTGCGCTCCGCGTCGCCATGGCCGCAGAGCATCCTATGGAGGGCCTCATGAATCTAAGGGCCACTGTGCCCGGCACGAGGGCGTGCCGCCTCGCCTTAGTGGGATGGAGCATCCCGCTGGACCTGGTGCTGGACTGGCGGACGAACTGGGGGGCGCCGCACTACTCGCGCGAGTTTCGCGCGAGTCTCATCACCGACCTCGCCAAGTTCGGCAACACGGAGGCGTGTTTCAGAGCAGGCATGTCTGCCGTGTTCGTGGAAGGCCGCGGCACCGTCTCGCCGCCGCTCGACTTGCTGGAACAAGCCGCCAACTCAGGGCATGAACTCGCTCGGTATGTGCACGCTCTTGCGCTCTACAGGCGGAACGCCGCCGCCGCCGATGATGACCATGCCCGAGAGGTGTTGCGGGAGGTGGAGCGCGACACGGCGGCGACGATGGCCCCCTGGAAGACCGAGAACTATGCAATGCTCCGCGGACAGGCAGTGGCAGTCTTGCACGACGACCTGGTGGTGCCCCATGCGGTGAGGCCGCATCTTCCTCCTCTGGCCAAACCGGCGCCTCGCCCGGGAAGGGCATCGCGAAAGGGCGAGGCGCGTGCGGCGCCATCGACCGGTGGGTGGAGGGAGCGTGGCAGCAGCACTCCCTGTACTGCAGCGAGGAGTGTAGGATCCGCGACGAGTGTAGGAGGTTGTTTGTGCAAGCAGGGTGGGCATGAGAAGCGAGTGGACTCGCATGAATCTATGTATATGTTGATGATGACGACAATGCACCCATGCATTGCATTATGTGATCTATCTTACTTTTGGTGCGTGATGGATGATTATGTGGTAATTCGTGTTATATTCATTCATGTTTGCGATGACCGCCGCCCGCGACCATGCAGCCATGGCCGCCGCGAGCACCTCGGCGTTGCTAGCTATGCATGCCTGCCGCGTTGGCGGCGCCTTTGAACGCTTCTTTGTGTCCGCCGGTTCACGCCGCCGCGTTCAATCATTCTCCACGGCGGCAACCCCTCTCGGACCCGTCCCCCGCATCGCCCGAGTCTTCAAAAGCGTCTACACTGGCGTTTCGATGCTTTCCATCCCGTCCATTTAACCTCGGCCAGTCCTCGTCGGCCGGAGTGTCGCTCCCCGCTCCGCCGTGCCCGCCCGCCACCGTCGGCGTCAAACTCGGTACCGCCTAAACCCGCTCATCCGATAGCAAAGATAGGAACGCTAGGTTCTCTGGGGATCACGGTGGTGGTCCTCCCGTCGCTAGAGGCCTCATCTCCGGTGACATCCGCGCACGCCGGTGTGCCGCCATGTCGGAGACCTCCAGGGCTCAAGAACCCTAATTTTTCTTTTTCTTTTTTATTAATCTATGGTTACAACTTACAACTTGTAACTGGTCTTTCTCCCTCATCGTAACTCCAGATGTGATGATTTTTCTTTCTACGATTTTGTAAAATAATGATGTGTCAACCTATTGTATTCTTACTGCTAATCCATTCCAAATTGTAGGTCATTTTACTTTTTCAACCCTAACTTTGACCACTCGTCTTATTCAAAATTTTATGCAAAATATCACTTCTTTTGTTGTGGCATGCTTTATTATCAAATGTTCTTTAAGAATGACTTAAACTTGACTGTTTTTGCACAAATTTTTTGAATAAGACGAGTGGTCAAACTTGAGGTAAAAAAAGTCAAATGAACTATAATTTGAAACGGAGTACTACTTTTGTCACGTTTGGTGGATATTATTTGAAAGTTGAATTTCAAATATTTGAAGAGTTAACATTTGAAATTTGAAGTACTAGTATGGAGATAAGTAAGATGCAAAACCATGGGGCCATGGGGCCATGGAGTACATTATTAACCGGGCGGGTGCCCATGGGGCCATATGGTGTCTGAACACTCTGCAGTAGTAGTACTACTACTAGTACACATATTGTCTCTCTCTGTTTCTCTCATGATCTCTCGGCCTCTTCCTTCTCCCATACTCCAACTATACTAGTAGTAGTACTACTACTCTTCTCCCCTCTTCGCTCACTTCCAAACTCTTCTCGAGAACCAAACAAGAGTAGAGAGCGGTCCGACACCGCAGTGTCTGCCTCGCCTTAGCCCTTCGTCTCCATCCAGGTGCACCTCTTTTATCACATCCATTTAGCTAGATTTGGTTTTTCCGTGGTTCTAGAAACAACAAATACAGAAGTTTTGTTCGGTGGTTGCAGATCTTGGGTCCGTCGCGGGGCCTCTGGTGGCGGCGGCTGGCGAGGTCGCGCCATCGTCTTGACTTCCCGACCGGGATCCCGACCGGGCGTGGGGCGCTTGGCGGTGAACGAGGCGTTTATCGCGGCGTTCGGCGGCCGAGATCTCTTGGGTGTTCTCTTGCGGGGCCGAAAAATGTTGCAAGAGAAGCACATCTTCTTGGGTAAGCACCGAAATCTAGATTGTAAAGTGCATTATCCTTCCTTTTTTTGAAGGTTTTTTTGAATGGCTCTAAAAAGGTTTTGTTTTGTCCTGCATATCTATGTGACTCGTGCTATCTATAAGCTTGTACAACATTGCTCAATAATTTTGTTGTCTTATACCTTTTCGATTCATCCTAGGACACCTAGGTACAAACACAAAGACCTACGCGGGAGATTATAAAAGGATGGGGAGGAGGCCGAAGAAAATGTCCACATCTTCTTTGGTAAACGCCTCATCGGCTCATCCTGGTTGAGCTTGGCAACCACTGTGGCGTGTTCATTCATGAGCTTGGCAACCACGGCGGTGTGTCGCGCTCCCGGTTGGCGTACCGGCTTGCTTGGAGCTCATTCTCCACCTCTAGCTTGGCCATCTTCATCCAGTGCAACGGGGTGAGTTATCTTAAATTTTTTTAAACAACTAAACAATCGATATGAGCCAAGACAAAAACTGTAGACAAAAACGGATCTGATGAAGAAGAATTTGTATTTCCACATCGTGCGGGCATCTTGCCGGTGAAGAGGCGGCGGCGGCCACTGCTTCCCGAATCCAAATAGGCGTATCAGACGGGCGTGAAGTGAATCCACCCCCGGGGCTTGCCTTTCTCATTGCGGATGTGAAACAAAGCAATATCGGAATGTGTTACGATATTGAAGGTATGCAAGACGTTGATATCTACTCAATGGTGCACTTCTTCATGCATGTAAACAACTATGTACTGATCTGAAATTTGTCCTTTGTGTTAGCAGTGACCATATGTATTGCTAATGGACAGTCATTAAGAAGTATTGCATCTAAGAATATTCCAAGGCCATATTTTCTGAGCCATACCATACAAAGAGATTGCTTTTCAGTTTTTCTTTTTTATTCTATCTTCACTGACTTAGTTATCTAGGATTAAATGTGGCAAGTATTGAAACAATTGCATATTACTGGGGTATTGGCATTTAGGATCTTGATAAGAAGTTGGTCCTATGAAAAATGCCAGCTAAGTGGATGTTTAATTCAACATTTAGGCAGGCTTTCATTTTTCATATGTATGCCACTGTTCATTAGCATTTTTGCTTTGTATTTCTGTTTATAGCGAAGAAATCTAATGTCCAATTCATGAATTGGTGTCAACTCTTTTGTAGGTTTTCATGTGAGTATTAAGAACAATTCATGAATTGGCATCAGCTTTACAGAACACTCCCATTTCAATTTAAGGTTGGCTGCAACAAGGTAATAACCTGAACATTGTCACTTTCGTGGTTGGACTGTAGTTACCTATGAATTAACCTAACATAGCATTGCAAAATATGACAAATTTTAGTTGCCTAATATAGCACGGCAAAATATATGACAGATTCTGCTATTCTTATATAGCTTTGGGTCTGATTTTTTCTGTGTAGTTACCTAATGCTTAAATCTCGCTGCTGAAGGGGATTCAAGGGGGTGCTACATCTATGGTGTGGAGAGGAGCTGTGCTAGGCCTACAGGTACCCCCGCTGCCGGTATGGTTCCTCTACAAAGGCGGCGGTTCTACATATAACTGAAGCTTTTAGTTATTAGATTGCATTTCTGTTGTGCGCATTTTCTAGTTTAGTTGAGTTATTTTTCGGTTGCTTCTCTTTGGTTAGGTATTGTAAATTGGGTTCAAGTTAGTTTTTGTTTGTTGCAGTGGGGAATAGTTACATTGGATGGATTTGGTTATGTTTATGCCAATTAGTTTTATTCTGACCTACTGGTAAATTTACCACTAAGCTTATGAAAATGGCTTAATTTCAGAGTTGCAAACGGTGACAAAATTATAGTCCTTTCACATGGGCGGTTTTGGCTTTTGCTTGCTGATTTTTTTTGTTGGACGGTAAGTATTAGCAAGGCAGGTTAGCAATAGCAGCAAGGAGGTGTTTGGACAGTCTAGCAAAAAGCAATTTGTCATCTGCATTGTTTATTGAGATGGAATAGTAGCAAGGTAGGTTAACTATAGCGACAAGAAGTGGGTTTAATAGCACAATGACTATTATAAGTTTATTTTGCTATACTTCATACATAATGATTTACATACATGGAAATTTGTCGAACCCGACAATATTCAGTGTTGCATAGATAAACTATGTGCTGGTACTGCAGACACTAGGTCCTCAATTTTAAGACATCTGTTTTACTCGTGTGGCTTTCCTTTACAGCAATTTGTGAGCATTAGATTCACAGCAACAGGCAAAAGCCATATGGTTGAACCTCTGTTGCCCAGTGTATATTTGCAGAATTAGCTTTTCACATATATATCGTATCCATGCGTTAGTTACATGTCTTCTCTAGAGGTAGTCAAACCATTTTTATTCCATTTATTTCCAACTGAATCGATAATTTTGGTGAGCCGATCCCTGTTGCTTGTGTTTGTGTTGTCTGCATTCTGCGGTTGCAAAAATAGAATCTTGTGTTTCACGGCGCACCAGGACACAAATAGCTATATTTAATTCTATTGTTGCATACATGCCTTTACTGTTTTACATCAGCCAGTGATGCATCATGCATGTTAAGATGAAAATTATTTACATACTAATTCGAGAATTGTAATGTGCTATGATAGCCTACATTCTCTACCATTTATAACATACTTTTAATTTGGTTCTATGCAGGTAGATCCGTTGCTTGGTACTTGAGAAAAATGGCTCGGTGCAATGCAGTATGGTAAAGAGATAGCTAAAAAAATCCCTGGAAGTGTTTCGTCTCCATTTGTGAACTTGCGCGGTCGGGGTTATGTGGGTGTGGGATGCTTCATGGTCTACTTTTTTTTGTATGCCTGAAGAAAAAATTGGGCCCTAGATTTGTTTTTCAAGGACTTGATTCTGTGCCTGCCTAGCGACACTTGCTTCATCTTCACGACTACTACCTAACACGCTCCCTAAACTGAAGATTCTGTTTTTGCATCGAGTTGTCATGTGAGGGATGCCCCATGAATATGAACAATGGTATATTGTTTGCTTACTGAGATCAATGTATCCTGTAATGTATTATATTTTGTATCAAGTTGGTCGTATCCATCCCGGCATTACCAATTGGAGTTGCAATGATTTCATGCCCGCATGACTTTATCACTGTTGTGGTTCGCTAGATTTAGGTTATGCAAGAACAAAATGTTGTATCATCATGCGCACAGGGTGTGCCCTAAACACTGTTGTGTTGAGGTGAAACCTGACTTAGCCCTTCTGTATGATAGTTGTGTTCTGGCGTTTCGGGACCTTAGCGATCACGGTTTGTATTTTTTTTATGTATGCATAATATCAATGCTTTTGGTGGCACCCAGCTCTATCACAAACCAGTAAGTTCATGTTATGCAAGAACAAGAACTACTATGACTGTCTCAGACTCTCAGTGCCATTACACACCTGTCAGTCCATTGTTTCCACATATATATATATATATACTATATATATATACTAGTATATATATATATATATATATATATATATATATATATATATATACTATATATCTTCATCTTTCTCCTTCACTCCGCCTCTCCACTCTTCTCTGCACAGGGAGCCTTCCCCGTCGTCTTGCGCCGCCGCCGCGCTCCTAGCCTCTTCCCGCCACACGCGCCGCCACCTCCATTCCTCCTCGCCCTCTCCCCCCCCCCGCCGCCGTCGAAGAAGATGAATGCGGGGGAGGTTCGCCCCCGGTTCCTCGTCCCGGGTGGAAACGGTGGTGAGGACTTCGCCAAGGTTCAACAAGGGCGTCCCGCCGCCTCCACGGGGTACAAGAAGCAAGGCATCCCGGCCGCCTCCACGGGGTACAAGGTGCAAGGCATCCGGGCCGCCTCGTTGGGGAGGCGGCTGGAAATCGCCTCGCTCACTAGTAACTTGGAAACCCTAGCGACGGTGACGCAGAAGGAGTATCGTCGGGAGCTTAAGCGATGGAGGAAAGAGGACATGCCCAGATTCCTGCCTTCAACGACGTCGTCGTCCAGTCCTCCTTCCTTGCCCTCGGAAGCGGCGTCGTTGAGTCCTGCTTCCTCGCGCTCGGAAGAGGCGTCGTCTAGGCGGCCTCCGGCCAGGAAGCTGGCGGAGGCGAGGGCGAAGGAGAAGTCCTCGGCAGCGGCGTCGAGGCAAGGAGCCAGGAAGCGGGAGGCGGAGGCGAGGGCGAAGGAGAAGTCCTCGGCAGCGGCGTCGAGGCAAGGAGCCAGGAAGCTGGAGGCGACGGCGAAGGAGATGGAAGCAAGATCGTCGTTGGCGCAGGTACTAATGCCACATGATTCTAGATTTTTACAATCCTGACCATCAGATTCTAGAATCTAGGGTATGTTTGGAAGCTACACAGATTTTTTTCTCAAGGATTTTAGAATCCTCTTGGATCCAAACAGGGCCTTAATTAGTATACCAGTAGCTTCAGTTATACTACTAGTTTCAGTTTCAGATGGCGGCAAAATTGAGAAAACCCATTTTGGCTTGGCCAAGGCCAACTGTTTTGGCATACTTGAGAATGGTAGTTACGCCGCCAGCGGTTTTGCGGTTTTGGCATAGTTCACTTACATGCATGCTTTGTTTAAATTGAGAAAACCAATTTTGGCCAGTTGTTTTGGCATAGATCTGTGAATATAATGGTAGTTCTCTGGCCACCAGTTTTGGCATAGTTCACTTTGCATGCATGCATGCTTTATTTCACTACATCAGTTTCTCAATGACCAAATATATGAACGATGCTTGTGATTTGACGACTGTGACTTGTTTTTTGTCGGAACGATCTCATCTGGATCCCTCATATATATGTTCATGCAGAAGCTCCTTGAAGTTGTTTGGGCTGTTGAGGATCTCATCAAGAGGAAGGCTGAGAGCGAAGACGAGAGGCTCATGATGCATAGGCTCGCTTGCCAGGCTGTTGAGGCTGGTGTTGAGTACCTGAAGCAGGGTGGCATGCCTACGATGCCGACAACACACTAAATAATGTGATTGATGTTATGCTGTCTTGACTTACTTTTGGTGATCATGTACTAGCTAGGGTAGTACTAAAACAATGTGATGATGCAAACTCGATGACTGGTTGTTCAGTTTGAGAAAATATATGATGACTAGAAGCTTGTACGTACAACTTGTTAACCACACATACATATGCCTGCATATGTAGGCAGCTAATAAAAACTGGTTGCACAACGCGATTTTTTTTTTTTTGAGAAGGAAATGTATTTATCTCAACGCATTACACCGGCCCATTTACAAACAGGATCCACAAGAAAAGAAAAATTACAGAGAAGTAGAAAGCTCCTGTTCATCTTCCTCGCAGCCTTCAGAGATCCGTTCGTTACCGCCGCCGAAGCCGCTTTCCAATCGTCGTCGGGCACCAGAGCCAAACTCCACCAGGTGGAGGCCGCAGAGGAGGGCTTACTTCTAGGTGACACTGCCTCCCAGGCGCATCGGCCAACTCTCGTACCCACGACGCATCCACACCAAAACCACGTCTGAACTCAAAAAACGGATGCACCATTGCATCAATCCGTCATTTGAACTTCCACAACGATTAATGGATTGTTCACAAGTTCCAACGGACGCAACTCAACCGACGAAACCATTCGCGACTGGCAACTGTGCCGTTGGAGACCCCATCTACTTAAGAAGCGCACTGTTTCTTCCCTCGGCAAAAAAACACAGAGAAATGGAGTCATCTCACAAAGAATCGGCGGCACCATGCCCGAGACCGCACACTTGCCGCCGAGATGTGGTCGCCGCCGGCGACGATACCCGGACATCGACCACGACAGTCACGTCGCGATGCCACGGTCGTGGAGGACTTCATCAACGAAATCCGAGGTAACGTGTGTCCAAAGTCCAAACAAAGGGTATGCTCGTTGGCCTCGACTTCGGAGTGGAGGATTCTTCCTCCCAACGAGTTTGGCAAAAAAAAGCGATTCAGGATCGCGCTGTTTCTACGGTGTGTGTTGGCCATCGATGCCTTGTATATCAAGTGCACCCGGTCAGGGCGGTTACCCCAGTTTTGAACCACTTTCTTCAAGATGAGGGCCATGTGTTCACTGGGGCGGCCATAGGCAAGGACGTGGAACGCCTTGAAGTTGACTGCGGGGTCCGCCTCTCCAATCCACGCGACTTACAACTTATTGTGCCTGCTCTTGATGTTAACGAGTACAAGAATCTGGCAGAACCAGAGTGTCTCCCCTCGCTGGATACTCTAGCGTCGGCGGTTCTACAGATTCCTCGTCGAAGAAGAAGAAGAAGAAGAAGCAGCAGAAGAAGGGCGACTTCATCGATCACCACCGATGGGGGGACTTTCGGTTGTCGTGAATCGATTAACTACGCCAAAGCATAGATGCCTTCCTGTCCTTTGAGATTGCTAATCAGGTTCGGATCAAGCATGGTTATGACTTCCTTACGAATGCTAATGTACCATAAATCGTAAGTAATCTGTGTGCTGTAAAAGAACATTCGGCTTTGGGTAATGTATTATATAGAACTTTTTGTCTTTATCCAATGTCTGTAGGTGAGATACTCTAGTTACCGACACATACCACTACCAATCGTCTGCACTCATACAAACGTCAGGATCAGACGGGCATACGGTCCAATCGTCTGTAACAATCCGTATATGTACAGACACCTGTTGCTATAAACCGTCTCTGACAAACGTGCGACTGTAATGGACGTGATAGTTACAGGCGCCTGTACCTGCCAAGCGTCTGTATATTGACACGCGTCTGCAATATTTCCGAACGTTACAGACACCTGTCGAATTCGCACGTCTCTACATTATCACGCGTCTGTAAAACAGTTCGTGTATCACAGACACCTGGTGATACAAATCGTCTCTAACAAAACGCGCGACTGTATCGCCCGTGCGAGTTACAGACACGTGCACCCGCCACGCGTCTGTTTACCGGTCAATGTCTGCAATAGTTTCAAGCAGTATAGACGGCTGTTTGACTAAACGCGTCTGTAATTCGCCGCGCGTCGGTAACGGTACGGATACGCAGGGACGCCTTCTGGTAAAACGCGTCTGAATCTAAACGCGCGACTTTAATACACGTGACCGTTACAGACCCTTCGCACATTCCAAGCGTCTGTGAAGAGACGCGTGTCTGTAACACTCGCAACTGTACAGACGGGTGGCACCAAAAGAGTGTCTGTATACAAACACGCGTCTGAATTAGTGTTCGTATCCACAGACGACCGGCTCCAAGAATGCGTCTGTGCCTAAACGCGTGTCTAAGATATGGTGAATCTTGCAGACACTTGGTTTGAAAAGGCGTCTGTTACAGCGCGCGGCGTCGTATCCGTGAGAACGAAAACGCGAGCGAAAAATGCAGACGCTCGGGTAGATGCGCGTCTATAATTACCCTTATTTCAGACGTGTCTTTGGCCGGGTGGGACCGACCGACACCTATTACTGACGCTCGCCCAAACCGCGCGTCAGTAGTATGACAGTACAGACGCACGTTATAAGCGACGTCTCTGGGCGCACTGGCGGTTATTAGCCTTTTTTACATAGTGTTAGCTATGTAATTAGAAGTAGATTAGACATGTAATTAGAACTAGATTAGATCTAACTTAGATCTAATCAAGAGTAAAGGAGAGTGGAGCTATGCTCCTGTTCTGGAGATGTCTTCAGAGTATGGTATGTCTATGTATCTTCTCTACAAGACTTATGATTCACATATTTATCTTCTCTATTTACTTTCATGTCTTTCATATAAGGTTAAGTATAGTTGTTATGCTATTGCATGGGATCTCCGCTCGTATTGAGGACTCTAGTTATTCGCGGTACCTAGAGTAGTAATCAATAGTGTAGACTTGGTGTCTAGGCTATAGGTTACCTGAGGTTGCGCCCAAACCTACGGATAGTTGTGGTACCTAGCCCCAGGGGTGACAGCCCTGTCAGGCCTTTGTAGTCCACCACGTATGGGTTGGTGTTTCGTATAGCTTTAGGCAGCCTTCTCCCAACTACCTTCTTCCTAGTCTTTCTCGAGAGTTGGAAAGGAACTGTTGCTCCAAAGTACATTAGTATAATTGCTATCATAGAACCTAAGTAATAGAGAATTACCCAGGAACCTTGATCTCTCCCTTTGACCTCTTGATCAGTTTAGTTACTCTCTGATATTTTAGGTAGGTTATTATTTTATGCATTGACATTTACTTATCCTTTAACAATTACCTCCTCATTATCGTCTAGTGGTTTGCTAAGTTAGTGGATACATGATTGTGACTTATTAGAATACTTTAGCCAAAGCTTCCCTGTGGATACGATACTCTAGAATACTCATCCTAGGGAAAAGCTACAATGGTAGGTGTTCTGTGCGCTTGCAGATTCCTTCATATTCTTTTAGCACTTAACAAATGCGGATTCTTCTGATGACATAACAGCCAAGTGATCCCTACTAGAGAGTTTGAGCCCATAAAGATACCTCACCACCCATAGTTATCCTAGGGTGACTCTATTCAGAGAGAAGTCACACAACCGTTCCTCGTGGAAATACGATACCCTGAATACTTCCGGGTGAAATGCTATAATGACAATTCCGTGCGCTTGCGGATTCTTCTGCATACGTTAAGAAACGTCAACAAGCATTTCTAGCGCCGTTGCCGGGGACGGTAGTTGTAATTCTCTCTGAGCCTAGAGCACCCGTGTGTTGTATTCAAAAAAAAACAAAAAAAAGTTATTTATTTTTCTTTTCCAAATTGAAGCCTTCACCAAATTCAAAATCTATCTCGCTTCTCCAAAGGGGAGTTCACATGGCCAAAATCTTTTTTCAAAATCAAAATTTTCAACCAGGCCATGAACTCCACCCTAAATTTAAAGAAAAAAAAACCTTTGGTTCGGGTACACTCCTTCTTTGGTGACCATTTTGAAAACCTGTGTAACCACCTATGAGATTTCGAGGAGTTATAATCTTGCCTCAGCATTCCTGGCATGATTCAAATTCACATGTGGAATTTGTTTCTGCTCTCCCTCTTCGGGAAAGCAAAACAATAGTACACTATTGTCGTAGGAAGTTTGAATGGGGATTGAGAAGAACTCAAAGACAATTTTTGTCTAGCATTCTTCCCCATCAATGTCTACCAAGGACAATCCTCGATCTCAGGTAGGATGAGAAGGAGTCCATAGGTGCAGCCAAGGCCAGGTTTATAATGTTTATACATGTTGGCCTAGACTTGTCATTACCCGATAGTGTGCTTTTGCATATCTTTTGTACGGGTCTTGACATGAACGCTGCCCTATGCCTTGACATGACCACCGGAGGGTCGTTTACACGAAAACCTACAATGGAGCATAGGAGAATACTTGATTATATCCTAGAGAAGCATGCTTCTCCCGTTGTAGAACCTTTCGCCCTCCACAACAAGAGCATGTCAAGCTTTGAGGAGCCCTCATTAGTCGAACCATTCCTCATACCATCATTAGAGCCGACTGTTGAGCTCTCTCTCGAACCTCGAACACCGAAGGAAGGAATGTTTTATCCTTCGGAGTTCGCGATTGAATTCAAGGATGATGACAAAAACCTCTAAAGCCGAGGTATGCTTAGACTCCCATATCTATCTCATCCTTGACTTCAATCTTCTCATAGGCTACCCTCTAGAAAAAAGCTTTTTCATGAATAAAAACCTATAGAGGGGAGCCATGATGAGAAGTTGGGAAAGATTGCTTCCGCCTCTCACACCTAGACATCCCAAAGGCAAAGCATCTTCCCAACCAAAACCCGTTCGAGGAGGCGAAGTTCATAACTCTATTCGCTTCACCCAAGTTGCTTCTGCATCTTAATGAAACGAAGCACCTGTCGCCCTCACATGAACACAAGTCATGTCCCTCTGGCCGATAAGACGTTCTTGACAATGGTCAAGATTCAACGTTCGTCCTTCATGACACATCTTTTGAGGAGAAAACCTCATGTGCCATGGACATGCATGAAGCGACAACTCTTGAGACCAAGCGGAAATTTGTTTTTGAGCATAACAAGTCATCAATTGAGACTTCCTACATGCTCACCTTTGGGTCTTCTTGAGTTTGTCTTGCTTCTAGCTGAGTGCTTCCACGAAAATTACAACCATCTCTTGGTTCTCATTGTAAACCTTTTTTAGAATGGTTGCAATCCTCGTAGTAGCATGATGACGCTAACCTTGCAGCTTGAGCGTAATGCTAAATTCTTAGTGGTGAAACTAGGAACTTCACCACCATCAGCTGCAGGATGTTTTCCCACGGTCAAGCTTACGACCATAAAGAAAGCACCGCCGGGAGATACCCCTGGACTATCATAAAAAAACACAAAAAGTCTTTCTCTCTTCTTATTAGTAAAAGCAAGAACATGTTATCAAGTTAGTATGCACCTTCGGGTATTCTTGTCGCTAACCATTTCAGGTGGGAGATCGATTAAGAAGAACAAAGAGGCATGCGGCGCCGAGAACATGAGGGCTACATCACAAAAAAAAAAAAAAAAGAAAGAAGTTATGATGTTCATGGGTGATGGAACATGCTCAAGAGGAGACCCGGACCTTGCACACTTGACTTTTACACAGAAGTCTAAGTGTGGGGGAAGATGGTGACAATCCCAAGTTCCATTCACCAAGGGGACATTGAAAAAAAAAAATGGCAAA
Organism: Hyparrhenia diplandra; assembly: GCA_015847255.1. Classification (NCBI taxonomy): domain Eukaryota; kingdom Viridiplantae; phylum Streptophyta; class Magnoliopsida; order Poales; family Poaceae; genus Hyparrhenia; species Hyparrhenia diplandra. Next base: position 39,720 of record JADLZK010011241.1, on the reverse strand, counting down.
TAAAAGATGATGTCACCCTATCTTGTTAAAAAAAAGAAAAGAAAAGTGAGAAGGGGTTGAAAAAGAAGAAGAAAGAAAAAAAAATAGAAAAGATAAAAATGTTATAAAAAAAGAGAGAATATAGTTGAGAAAAAAAAAAAGAGTGTTGTTGAAAAGAAAAAAATCTATAGAAAAAAATAATAATAAGAGAGAGGAGCAAAGTTTGGCCCCGCATGGTCAAGATACATATCAAAGTCTTTGACTCCACCCATCATTGCTTCAACAAGCAAGAAGGGTTTGTCTCTCATCCTTTGTCGCTACCATCAAGACCCATGGCCCATGCACACGTGTGTGTGTGGCCTAGCCTTGAGGTGCACTGGCGCGGGTCCGTCCACGCAAACCGCAACAACAATCTGCGATGCTTCATCCGTAGATACCGTCGGTAAGTATATCCGGTATGCAAAGGGAAATAAATGTTCACCAAACACTCTTACTCATATTTGTCTCCATAGTTCTCGAACATACAATTTCATGTTTCCTTTGTTATGACATATGCTTTGTGTTTGGGTACATTTACACGCGTAATGCATCCATAGATCTTTTAAATTGAGCATGGTGCTTAGGTTAAAAAGATCTCCTTTAATCAAAATTCGACATGGTGTTGGATCTTGATTAATGAACTTAGAGCTTTGTTGTCATGATCTATGAGAGTATCTTATGTTGGAGATAAATAAAGGCTATGTTATTCATTGCTTCTTTATGTTAGCCTTGCTTTGGAGTGATGATGAGGTGAACAAATAAAAATAATAATAATAATAAAAAATAAAATAAAGTTCTTACAATAAAGGTTCCACGGTGTTCAAACCAAGTAGAACCATGTGTGTTTGTTTTGTTTTGTTTTGTTTTGTTTGTTTTAAATAAAACCAGGTACAAGACCAAGTGTGGGGAGATTTGTTAAACACAATGAACAAACTTCTAAGACTCCCCAACACAATGCACAAACACCGAGCAATTCATGATGGAGGAGGACGAAAACGAACGACTACCATTAAATCCTTCCTCTTCAAACGGTGGTTTGTGCAAAACTCTCACTCTCACATCTCACAATAATAATAAAAAGGGGAGAGAAGAGAAGGAGGAGAGATGAGAGAAGAGGAGATAAACCTTTCAACCCCAAGTTCCTTGTCCCTGTTTTTGTGATAACATCAAAAGACAAGCTTGGGGGAGCCTCCAACCACGCGACCAATCACAACTCAAATCATTGCGCGCACAAGCTAGCACATAACCATGAAATGTAAGTAAAGAGCTAGCTTGGGGAGGACTCCAGAAAGGTAACGTGTATCTCACATTTTGATTATATTCTCTATCTTATAAAATGATGAGTTATGCTAAAAAAAAAATTCCATTCCTATACATATGAGCAATGGAAATGTTTAGCTTTAGTCCCTTGTTGAAATGATGAATAGTTGCTCTGTCTTATGTTTTGCACTGTGCCTAGTTTATAACTTGAATTTCTCTAAAGTTTGAGTTTAGTGGCTAAAGTTTTAAATCTCACCTTGAAAACCCCGATTCATGTGGGTTGCATAAGCTCTATCTAGTCTAAGTTGTTGCCAAATATGATATGGTACAAATAGATTATACTATGATTCCATTCTAAAGAGAAACTTTTACGTCCGGGAATTTATTTCAAAGAAAGAGAAAGATATGGGCAATATTAAAAAAAAAAAGATGAAAAAGGGACACGTGTCCGAGGGCGAGTAGAGCCCACATCTCCAAAAAAAAAAAAAAAAGAAAGAGAGGAAATAACAGACACAAAGTCTAAGGGTGAGTAGAACCCACCTCTCCTAAAAGAAATAAGCCCATACCTTCTCAAAACAAATTTAATTTAATAAACAATCCCGGATGAAAAAGTTGATCAAAAGAATGACTGAGTAGTGTCTCTATTATAACCATTCTATCTGGCAACCGCCCAAGACTCAGAAACGGCTCAAAAGCCCCACAAAAGATGAAAGGTAATAAGGGGTGAATAAACATGCCATTTTATTCAAACTATAGTAGAACTTTTTGTTATAACCCTGGCATAGGTGAAATGTAATCGGCATAGTAGCAACTCCTGATCAACAACCAAGTACTTATCTTTTGCTCGAGGATGCGCAAAGGGTAAGCTTGGGGGAGTTATCGGCCCAGCCTTGGGGAGGCGGTTCATTAACCTGCCTTCTGGGGGTTACCGACGTGGGATGGTCGGTTTGGTCTAATTAGGAAGGCGTACAAGGTCGGTTTTGGTAGTTTAGCACTTAGGCCCCTCTCCTCCATGTATAAGTAGCTCCCCTCTCTCCCTCATTTGACACACATCAATCCATACACAACACAAGGAAGAGCCACAATGTAGAAGAGAGGAAGAAGCTCCCACTCCACTCTTATTCTTCTTCTTCCTCCTTCTTAGTTCTAATGGAGAGTGAGAGAGGGAAGGCTAGAAGAGGGCTTGGCCTCTTCTCCATGGAGTCCCGGTGTACCCCCGGTGCATTGCGGATCTCGGGTGGCCGGAGTGCCGGACTTGTCGGCACCCACCACGCTTGTACCTCTACAACCTTCTAATCATTTGGGTAAGAATGGTTGTGTCCCTCTTTCGGCTTATTACTCTTAAGCATATTATCTAGTCATTATAGACTTGCGGGATTGATAGTCGTTCCTTCCGGGCGGTGCTGCGTAGAAGGACCCCTGGGACGGGTAAGCCTTGTTAACACGCTAGAGTAATAATCACTAGTGTAGACGTGGTGGTCTAGACTAAGGGTTTTCTATCTTTTTGTGGCGCATCCCACGGTTGAGGGGTAGGCGGCGGGTTGTGACAAACCTTGTCCGTCCCTTGTAATCCCCCATGTTCGGGTGTGGCGCAGTGCAATTGCCGGACACTTTCCTTTGGGCGTGGGCCGGTGCCCGAAGTGATGACATAACGACCAAGTGATCCCCCTCTAGAGAGTTTGAGCCCATAAAGATACCTCACCACCCATAGTTATCCTAGGGTGACTCTATTCAGAGAGAAGTCACACAACCGTTCCTCGTGGAAATACGATACCCTGAATACTTCCGGGTGAAATGCTATAACGACAATTCCGTGCGCTTGCGGATTCTTCTGCATACGTTAAGAAACGTCAACAGCGGGCTTGGGAGAGTCTCTAAAGAAGGGCGTAGAGCTGCAAGATCCGAAGGACATGGAGACGGCCATGTCGCTCGCCTGGGTGTACGAACGCCGCCTCACCATCCTCTACAACTCGGTATAACGACACTCCGGCGAGGGGGCGCCCGGCACTAGCGACGCCCGTGGCGCTAGCACCGGCGCTGCCCGCGCCAGCGGCTCCCAGCTCGTCCGTTCGGCGACTCACCCCGGAGGAGATGACCGAACGACGCAAGGCTGGATTGTGCTTCAACTGTGACGAGCCCTTCTCAAGGGGTCACAAGTGCAAGCACCTCTTCGACATCACGGTCTACAACGACTATGACAGCGACAACACCGACGTCGATTAGGACAGGCGCCGATCTCGGGGGTTCTCGTCGGGGGAACCTAACTCCCCCAGACATGTTGTTCACTCGCTCTACCTCGTCGGAGTGATTTCAGGCACTGGAGTCAAGATCATCGTCGACTCGGGAGCCCCGCACAACTACATCGACCCTCACATGGTGGCTACAAAGGGACTCCATTACACCGTCGAGGGTGACGATCACCGCCGCCACAGGCGCCACTTCGACATGTCGCAACCACCTATGACGTGCCCATCAGCATCGGCGTCGACATCTTTGACATCCACGCCTACATGTTGCACATTGTCAATGACATCGACGTCATCCTTGGCATTCCCTGGCTGGCAGGCCTGGGAAGAGTGACCTGGGACTTCACATCCAATGAGCTGTAGTACTATCGTCAGGAATAGGCCAAGACGTTCGTGCAGGCTCCCCCTCCACGCATCGACATGGGGGGCACCTAGGCATGGACCCTTGCACTTCGGCCTCTTCGCCGACATCTGCGACGTCGCTCCACGTCTCGGTAAGCGCTCGAGACACACCAGCGCCCTCGACATCTACAACACATCCGCAGGAGTCTTCGTACAGCTACATCAGGCAACACTGGAGGATCCACATTTACGGCGGATAGCCCTCGACGTCACCACGGGCACCGCGACGGCTTCCTCTTCTTCGATGGTCGCTGTTGGTACTTCTTAACATCACTACAACCAATAGGTGGAGTTAATCTCACCTAAGGCCATATGAGCCAGAGGCACTCAGTGTTTCTCCATCTCATAGCTTTACCATGGGCTAGGTTGTCATCCCCAGCAGTAATGCTAGAAATGTTATATGTGCTACATGTGATTGTGCTGATTTGCAATCTTCTCTAAAACAAATATATCTATCATTAAATTATCCGCAAGCGCATAGATAAAATAACACTGTCACATTTCACTAGGAGGATCCAGGTTTATCATTTATAATTCTACCACAGAGAGGAATATAAGGATGGCTGATACGATTATTAGCTAGCATGCATACTTATGAGAGATTCGGTCACTAACACTACTTTAGCAGGGGTGAGCCAATAATGATATGATAAGTGATAAACAAAGGCAAAGTTAACACACAGAGATGTAGGTATAGACTTACTCACTACTCAAACTAACGTGGACTTACGTTAAGAGACGGAATTCTTATATAGCATTAAATCTACTAAGTCAAACATCTACCCTAGGTCATATACCATCACATACAAAGATAACAACCATGAATCTATGCATCCTGAAGATTTATGAGGAGAACCAAGAATAAAACAAGATAATCCTCAAAACCATGTTCAACTAGTCTTATAACCGAGGGATGGATTCCAAAGGACTCAATAGGAATGTCACACCCGCGATCTACCACACAACCCGTTTATAAGATGCATCCGCAGATAGATCATATCTAAGCACCATGCTTACATAATTATTTCTATCACCTAACCCTCTCGAGATTTGAATTAGGCGCTCTACGAATAGATACATGAACTCACAATTAATCACGACCATATCAAATATACTACTAGAATAAACTAAGAACATAGCAAACCAACACTTAATATTGAAATAGAATAAAGTCATGGATATAAGACAATACCGTAATGACTTGAAGATCGAGAATCTGGGTTGGCAACACCTAGCTCTATTTGAATCTAACTTACTAATCTAACTAGAGGAACTAGAACTAGAAGAACTAGAACTAGACAAGTAGCTACCCTAATCTCTCGGTGGAGAAGCTCTCTTCTACTTCTGCCTGGCTTGAATGACTTGATAATGAATTACAATGAGTTAGGGTTTCACCCGAGGGTCGGGGGGTCTTATTATATAGCCCTAGGCGTGCACGGCGGACCCTTGGATCAAACCGACCTTGAGCAACGGTGTAGATCTCTTCTTAATGGCGGTTGTGAACCGACCTTCGAGCGCGTAGGCGGACGGGGGCCCACGGCCGCGGCGCCGCCGCTACTAAGGCGGCCGCCACGCTCCTTGCCGCTGTGTGGGTCCCGGCCTCTTCGCATTGTCTCTGGTGTCTTCGGAATGTTCTTACACGGGTTCCAAGTTGAGATATGTCATTGATACGTCTTTGTGTTATAGGGCTTCAAATCTCTGGGCTTTTCCTGTTTAATCCCTAAAAAATATATAATTCACCAAAACTCGTGGAAATTGTTAGTATAAGCCCTATGTCTATGTGGATATTCATTTTATGCCCTTATTTCATGTTTAGTTGACATATAAAAAGTATTCAATAAGAGATGTCAACGATCGCTTCTACCTTCCAAAGATCTTCACCGCTACTATCAAGACTACTAGGCGTCTGCTCTCTAGGGAGCGATATGCGGGGCGACCTACCTCGCGCTCGGTGCATACACGACGCCACCGACGACAGTAGCTCCAACTGCCATCCTGCTTGGCGGTGTGTGGCCACGCCGCCACCATGTGGGTGCCGCACGAGTTGTCTTCCTCGACAACATGGATCGGCAGTTCCTCAGCATCGACAACGTCCACATTAGTTACGACGCCGAGAGGGAGGCACACCAGCTTTCACCATGCATGTCTGACATTGGCTCCTTCATGTACTGTATGATGCTTAATCTCGCTGCATCTCCCCCGACACATCGTGACAGCACCATTTGGCGCCTTATGCCGCTCTACATCATGCCCCCGCCCAACGACCACTTCATGTTCCTGGAGAGTCCCCCTCGCGATGTTCTTCACCAGCACCTTGAGGGTGCCATTCCAAGGGAGCTTCTGTTAGCCGCCCAAAGGCAGACCACGACACCGCAGGGACATACGGTGCATCAGTACATCTACCATGGCTACATCGGCAATCTTCACTATCTCCTGGAGTTCGCACCAATCCGAACAAGAGAGAACATGATCCTCAACAACCCAGTGCAGGGGAGATTGGTCCTACAGGTGGAGCTCATCATGCTAGGTACTTCGATGTCCTTCCGGTGTCACGAGAATGGACTTTTTATCCATCTGCGAGGGCCGCACCGATCGAAGAGAGGGGGGAGATGTCACACCCCAAAGGATGGGGCCCAGAGGACCTAGCCCAAGAGGCCCACAACCCCGCCGAGGGGCACCCCCACAGGCCGGCCACGCGCCCCCCGCCGCCGCCCTGTCTCTGTGATTTCTTCGGAGTTTGATTCGGATAAGATAGGACTTTTTTTGTGTGAAGGGGGTATTCCACTCTATAAGGAAACCTCCTATTAGAAAATAAATAAGGATTGCTTGTAAAAGGTATTCCAACTCTATAAGAAAACCTTTAGAGATTGCTTGAGATACAAGTCCCATAGGAGGGCTATATAAATAGGGAGGATGTAATCTCTTAGGGGCAAGCAATAAAGAACTATTTTCCCTTCTCCCCGCCCTAGCCGCCGCCGCCCCCACCCCTAGCGCCCCGCACGCACGCCGCCGCCTCCACCCACGCGTCCGCCCCACCCCGTCGCGGCTATGACAATAACACATAAAAAGATGATACCTAGGTGCTCTACAGATTTTACGGGATATGTAAAAATATGTGTATAAATAAATACGGAGGACTTACAAATTGGAACAAAAATTATTAGAACAGTAATTAAAATAATCACTTTTAGAAAAACAATCTGGAATGCTAAAATAGAGTACACCCTTACAAAGAGCTCATTGAGATACGTACTTAAAATAGATATGTCATTTATTGTCTTGCACCCTTGTGGGGGAGAGGGCCGCGAGCAATCTTCGGCGCCAACACGTGTGCCGACCACCCCTTTGGTGGGCCGGCCCACAACCCGCACGAAGACGACGAAGGCCACCACCGGAGACGATGACGACAAAAGGCGAGCCACCGGCACACGCGTTCCCGGTGAAGTTAGGGTTCCGACGGCCTTCCCCCCCCCTCTTCCTCCTCCCCGACGGTAGAATCCGACCTGGCGGCGGTCGTCGACATGGTGGTGGTCGGCAGTCTGATTCGGCCGGCGGCGCCGCCAGCGGGCCGGGGCAAGACTCATTCGTCTAGGTATGGGTAGGCGGTGGGGGCGAGCAGCGGCGAAGTAGGGGGAGTGCGGGGGTCACCGGAGCTGGAAGATGACTAGGGTTAGGGGTTTCGGTCGGGAAGGGGAGGAGGCGGGCCGCGGGCGCTAGGGTTCCCTAGAGCTCCGGGAACCCTTGCGCCCACGGCGGGGGGCGGTGGGAAGTGGGGCGCGGGCGTCGTTCGAAAGGCTACGGGAGGAAGACGACCGGCGGCGTCATCGCAAGAAAGAAGACGAGGGATGCGTGTTGGTGGGCCGGGCCGCGTCTTGGTGGGCCTAGAGAGAGATCGGCCGGAAGACGTGTCCGTGCTAGTGATAATGGGATGTTCGGGTGAGGCCCACGGCGTCCCTCCGCCGAGTCGGACGTTTGAGATTAAAATTACCGATAAATTTATTACAAAACCTTATCCTACAATAAATCTAGTTCTAATTATTATGCATCGTAAACATGTTAATTACGTAGGTGGCGGTTTTTAGATTTTCGGTGGCGGTTTTTGGAACCGCCACCGAAGCTAGGGTCACGGTTAATCCGTGATTAGCGGTGGCGGTTTCCAAAAACCGCCATGGTTAATCGAAAAAATAATAAAAAGAAAAAGACCAAACCCTAACCCTAATCGGGCGGATCCGGGCCGCGCCACGAGGAATCGCCCCGCCGCCACGGATTCGCCCCCCGCCACCGCCGGATTCCCACCTTGGCGCCCGGCCCGGACCCGCGCAACGTAGCGGCTCATGCGCCGCCGGGATCCGCTCGCCCGAAGGCTGATCCGCGCTGCGCCCGCCGGGGAAGGAAGAGGTGGTGGAGGCCGGCTCGCTCGCGCCCGCCGATGAGCTCGCCCGTGGCGGCCGCCGCCGACCGCTCGCCGTGGCGGAGGATCCAGCGCCGCAACCCTCCCAATCCGGCGACCGACCGGGTTCCGCGCACCATGGCCGGATCCGGCGCCGCCGGCCGGTTCTCGTGCGCCCTTGCCGATCTGAGCATGCCCATGTGCCGCCACCATCGTCGATTTGGGAGGGAGAGAGGGAGGGAGGGGGATGGGGAGGGTGGCGTGGATGGGAGAGAGGGAGGGAGGGAGACGTCGCCGGTCCGGGAGGAAGAGAGGCGGCTGGAGACTCGGGAGAGAAGTGAAGTGGTGGAGGGAGTGAAGTGAAATGAAATCCCTAGTCACCACTTATATATTTGTGGCCACAGGAATGGGGTTTTGGGCTGATGGGCTGCGCCTGATTTTCCGTGGCGGACCAATTAGTAAAACCGCCATGGTTAATTAATTTACCGTAGCGGTTATTAAAACCACCACGGTTAATAAAAAATAACCGACACGATTAATAGAGAGATTAATCGTGGCGGCGTTAATCATTTCGATGTGCTATGTAAAATCAAATCTATAGTAGTGTATTTAGTTAATCACGGTGATTCCACGTGGAACAAGAAGTCCTGTTAATTTAGGACCCCCGTGCCTAGCCGGTCACGATTTACTAGCGGCTCTATGTACAACAATATTGACATGGCGGAGTCAACCGCGCAGACCGTGGCGTCCCGCAAGAACGTGACCATGGCCTCGCACTCGGTGATCTGCCGGGAGGAGGAGCCAGAACCCCGTCACGCCCACAAACGCCAGCGTCACTAGTGAGGCCAGGGCGCGCGGACGGCGCGGCCACCCCTCATGTCTAGAACGCCACCCCTTCGCCACCGCAAACGCACCGTGCAGCACGATGATGTAGGAGAACACGGCCTCGTGCATCAGGCCCGAGACTGCGAATGCCGCGAGCACGCCGGCGGGGACGCGCGCACGGGGCGGAACACGCACTGGCGGAGCAGCGCCGGCACGGAGAGGTCCCGCAGCGAGGCGGCGGAGAGGTCTGGCCGCTCGAACTGCGGCTCGACGGCCATCATCAGTGCGTGCGCCGTCGCTGCGGCCGCGGACAGGACGAGCTCCAGCGCGAGGTACACATGCACGGTGTAGAGAGTGAGCCGGCCGTACTCGTTCATCTGCTCCTCGTATCGGTACAGCGACGTAACGGCCGCGAGCAGCGCGGCCATCACGGCATGCTCGACGAAGCCGAGATACATCGTAGTGGAGCTGTTGGGATGCTGGAGCGTGACGACGGGGAGGTGGCGACGGCGAAAAAGGCTGCCAGCGGGAGGCTTGGGTGGACCGGCCCCTGACCGCACGCGAGGAGCAAGAGCTTGAACTCGGCGACCCAGGCGAGGAGAAACCGCGGGTGAAGCGCGCTCAAGGAGAGCGGGAGGAAAGGTAAGACGGCGAGCGCCGGGAGGAACGCCGCAAGGCGGAGCCGGCCCGCGGCGAGCCGCGAAATAGCCCATGCATGCGATCACCGTGGCCCCGACGACGGTGGCGAGGCTTGTCACGTCGCGGGCGTCCATTTCGGCAAGCGAATAATCCTGATGCCTATGACTAGAAGTCTAGAACTAAGCTGCGCCTTGAGCCTAACATTATACTCCAAAGGTTTGCTTTGATTCCCCGCTCAACTAACTCGTTCAGAGTAGTAATATAAACATCGACAGTTGTATCCGTCTCTAATGTGGATGCTAAATGGACGTATCCGAATTCGTTTTCAGTACTTTTGTCTATCTAGATCCACGATTTATTAATTAAATATATAATGAAGTACGCAATGAAACTATTTACTAATATATCAACAAGCTTTACTATTAGTTTAGTACTACTAATGATACACAAATATTAAACTAATCAGTACTTTTCTCCGGTAATATAAATCTAATTACTTGTTGTTGCAAATTATTTGAATACTTTAATCTTTTTGTTGATATAAATTAATTCCATATAATTTATAATTTTCTCATAAATGTTATGTAAATCTTTTTTCTTGTCTTTTGTTATATACCTACATACTTTATTATCTACCTATCCAATAATTCTGTTATTAAAAAACTACGAAAGCAAAATGGCTAATTGTTGCCTCCATCCTTATATAAATTTCTTCACTTAACCTATTATTATCCATTATAATTTTAGTTCCCTTTTACGTAGAGATTATTAGAAGTGTACTTTGATTTTATTTCATTTCACTTTGATTATCGGATGAATTTAATAGCAAAATTGTCTTTATCTATGTTCAACTAAACAATATGCACTTTGAGTCGAATTGAGTAATATCTGAACAGAAATCTGAATCCAAGACATCTGTTTTGTATTTATATTCGACAATATCTATGTTTGTAGTCGAAGAAGAATTAAAATATGGTAAAATGTGACATCCGGATCCGACTCTTGCGTAATTTGGTCCATTTTCATCCCTAGTAATGTCCCCATCTGGCAACAGAAACCTAACAAATGATTAAAACTGGCTTATGTGTCAACTAACTAGTAACTCATGTAATCATCCAACGGTGATCGAAGTTGTCACGTGATGTCGACTCTAAACGAACTAGCTTGTGACACATATTGGGTGAAAACAGATACATAGCTTTAGCTTATAACTCCAATAAAGCTTATAATTCAAGTATTGTATCCGCTTCTAATGCTAAATGGAATTATACAGTGATCCGAATTCATTTTTAAGTACTTTTGTGTATCTAGTTTCAGATCCGTATTCGATAAAAATATGGAATATCCAACATTTATCAGTATATGCCAAAAATAAAGTCTAATGAATTCGTTCAAAAGTTTTCTTTCCATGAATACTGACTAATAATTTAATTTAATATTATTAATGATGCAATTGAATATTAGTAATATACTATAAGTAACCTTTATAATTAATTTATTTAAGCTAATAGATATTAAATTAATTTTAGTGATTTTCTAATTTAGTTTAAACCTCATATATTTGATGTTGCAAATTATTTCAAGACTTCAACTTCTTTTTTGTTGATACAAATTAATTGAACATAATTTATAATTTCATCATAAATATTATATAAATAATGATTGATTAATTGATATGTTTAATTATTAAATACTTATTGATAACTATATTATTTTTCATGAGCTATTCTTGTCTAGGTTATATACTTACATACTGATATACCTACATACTTTATTCTTCACCCATATAATAATTTTGTTATTAAAAATTCCTAATGGAAAATGGCTACAAATTGCCTATCATTCTTATTTAATCTTTTTTTTTGTCTTAATCTAGTCATTTTATTAAATACCATCCAATATAGTTTAGTTCACTTTGATATAGAGATTATTAGAAGTGTACTTCAATTTTATTTCACTTTGGTTATCAACGAATTTAGCAGTAAAATCATATTCATCTTTGTTGAACTAACGACATGCACTTTGACTTGAATTAAATAAATATCTAAATAGAAACCAAAACGTAAGATAATCATGTTGTATTTGTATTAGACAAGATCCGTATTCACATTCAAATAGAAAAAATGTGGTAAAATGCGACATCCCATAAGACTCACGTGAATTTTGTTTGCTTTCATCCCTAGTACTTACCCCATCAGCCAACTAAATCCCAGCTAATGAATAAAACTGGTTGCTGCATCAGCTAACAACTAGCGCATGTAGTTAGGCTGAAGCTTGTGTCTCCTTCTATGTCTCCACACACGTGTCTGCCTTCTAATGGTTCCCAATCTAGTGTGATTCCCCCTATGCTTGGCGAAGCTAACTACATGGAGGCCAATTCTCCGCAGGTACCTAGAATCTTGACACGACCTCTTGTTGTTGTCACATCCTTAGAAAACTTCTCAAGATCAACATTCCCTCATCTAGCTAGCACAGTAAGAACAAAGTTAGAAACCGCAACTCATATTGGATTACCTACTCGGGTAGAAAATTCTATGGAAGACAGGGATACCTAAGGTTGGCATGAAATTCTACAATCGAAGAAGAGGCATACCAATTTTACAATACCTATGCTCGAGACAAGGGCTTTCGTATTCGAAGGACCGAGTTCACATAATGTGAAAAACAGCACCACCATAAAGAATAGAATCTTTTGTTGTTCTCGTGAAGGTATTAAATCACTTTTTTTATTGTGCCCTTTTGTTCATCATTTGGGATATAACATCATTTTGATCAATTATTTACTTATCAATAGGTGCTCGGTGTCCGGATAAAAGAGAAGAATCTTCTAGCTATAGTAGACTAGAGACACGATGTATGTGTGAAGCTCACATGAAGATGAGTCTTATAGATGGATTGTATTTCATCTATGAGTTTGAACCTAAACATAATCATATTCTTGATACTAGCGGTCAAGTTCACCATTTAAGATCTCAAAGAAAGATAATAGAAGCATGTTGGTACTCCTTAACGTCACTATCACTAATGAGTGGAGTTAATCTCACCCAAGGCGATATGCCGCCAAGAGCACTCAGTGTGGTTCCATCTCATAGCACTGCCGTAGGCTAGGTTGTCATCCCCGGCAGCAATGCTAGAAATGCATGTGTAATATCCGTACTGTGTTGGTTGCAGTCTTATTAAAAATAAACATATATACAACTTAGGTTCACCGGGAGTAATCCGGGTTTATCATGTATATTCTACCACGGGGGAGGAAACTAAGGTTGGGCGATACACTTGATAGATGGCATACTTATGATAGAATCTATCACTAGCACGTACTTTAGCAGGGTAAGCCAACAATGATATGATATGATAATAAAGATAAATAATGGCGGAGATAACACACAAAAGATAGGCATAGACTACTCACTAGTTAAACTAACGTGGACTACATTAAGAGACAAAATCCTTGTATAGCATTGAATCTATTAAGTCAAACATCTACTGTAGGTCATACATTATCACATATATCATAATAACTTTGAATCTATGCGTCATGAAGATTTATAAGGAAGATCAAAAACAAAAGCAAGACAATCCTCAAAACTATGTTCAACTAGTCTTATAGATGGGGGTGGATTACAAAGGACTCAACGAGGAATATCACACCCGCAATCTACCACACTACAACCCGAAATATAAGATGCATCCGCGAGTAAATCATATCTAAGCACCATGCTTACTTTATTATTTTTACCACCTAACCCACACTATTAACGGAATAGTTTTGTGAGACCTGACCAAATATTAACCGTGGCGGGCACTTCTTTTTTGCCCGCCCGCGGTTAATCGAGACATTAAACGTGGCGGGTGTATTTTATTTTTACGTGACGAGCAAAAGTGCCCACCATGAAAAATCGATTTTCCGTGGCGGTACCTTTAAAAGCCCGTCACCGAAAATGCAAAGGCCCAGAAGGCCTAGAGCCAGGCCCGATAACCGTGCCCGTATATATCTGGACACTTAGGGTTTGGCACTCACCCATTCCACTCCTCCCCATAGCGCACCCCCAAACCCAATCCACTCCTCCCTCTGCTCATGAACTCCCCAACGCCCGGTTCCCTCTCGTCGCAAATCCGTCGCCGCCCCAGCTCCTCCCCTCCCTTCCCGGTTCCCCTTCCTCTCGCGGCGGCCTGGCGGTGACGGACTCCCCGCTGGCTCCCCCTTCCTCTCACGCGGCAGCGGCGGTCGTCATGGAGTGCGTCTCTTACGGGCCGGTCCGCGCGGTGGCCTGCCTTGTCGGTGGCGTCGTGGTCCGTCTTTGGAGCAGCAACCTGTTGGCGGTGGTCGTGCTCGCCGGCATCGTCGCGGCGCTTCTCCCTCTACGGTGTCATCGCGGGCCCTCCCTCTGGCGTCATCACGGGCGTCGCCGCGGTGGCCTCCCTCCACGCCCGCACCACGGCGGATCCGGGGCCCTCCCACTACGGCGACACCACGGTGGCGTGGCGGCGACCACGGCGGAATCCGCCCCGTGCTCGATGTCGGGCCCGATCTAGGTCTAGATAGGCTTGGGTTTGGGATTTTTACTTTTTTTTTACCGTGACGGGTAACAAACGCCCGCCACGGTTGCTCTGATGCCGTGACCTTGTGGGGGTGACGGGCGCCTTTGCCCGCCACCAAAAATCTTTTCCACCCGTCACGAAAAATCATATGGTTAGTAGTGCCACTCGAGAATTGAATTAGGCGCTCTGAATAGATACATGAATCCATCATTAATCATGACTATATCAAATATACTACTAGAATAAACTAAGGACATAGCAAACCAACACATAATATTGTAATAGAATAAAGCCATGGATACAAGATAATACTAGTTTCGTGGTGACTTGAAGATCTAGAATCCCGGGCTGGCAACACCCGGCTCTAATTGAATCTGACTTGCTAATCTAACTAGAGGAACTAGAACTAAATGAACTAGAACTAGACAAGTAGCTATCCTAATCTCCGGTGGAGAGGCTCTCTTCTATTTCTGCCTAGCTTGAATAGATGATAATGAATTGGAACTGAATTAGGGTTTCACCCAGGGATCATGGTCAGGGGGTCTAGTTATATAGCCCCGGGGGATGCACCGTAGCCCTTGGATCAAACCGACCTTGAACAACGGCGTAGATTGCTTCTCAATGGCGATAGTGAACCGACCTAGGGAGGGGAGGCCCTCTGCCTCTGCCGGTGGGTCCCACCTTGTGAAATCTGGTCTCTGGTGTCTTCTAGAATATTCTTTCGTAGGTGCCAAGGCAAGATACTTCACGGGCATGTCTTTGTGTCGTATGAGTTGCAAACTCTGGGCTTTTTCTGTTTAATCCCTGAAAATATATAATTCACCAAAACTCATGGAAATTGTCAGTAAAAGCCCTAAGTCTATGTGGATATTCATTTTATGCCCTTATTTCATGTTTTGTTGACATATAAAAGTATACAATAAAAGGTGTCAACAAAGCACAACTTGCAAGTGTAGAGAATGCTAAAGTAGACAACATTTCAAATAAAGCTACCTTCGATCTTGTGATAAAAGAAGCTGGTGGAGTTGAGAATCTTGGATTTACTCTTTTTTTTTTCTCGAACAGCGCAAGAGAACTACGTGTCATTTCATTAAGGTAAAGAAAAAGTTACAAAGTTCCAAGTGACCCAACACCCACACACCCCACACCTAGAAACTAGGTTCTGAGACTCACCACACAAAAAGGAAAAAAAAAACGACCAAATGCCTCCAAGCATTAAGCTCCGGGGAGGCATCAACCTAAAACTACCTCCTCCGGGTTTGGAGGCCACGGCCAGGGCACCCGGATACCCATGATGACTTCACGGACACTTGGCCTCTTATTATCAAAGACATAAGAATTGCGATGCTTCCAAATCTCCCAAGCCACCAAAATTATCAAGGAGGCCTTTATGCAAATACTTAGGGACAACCACAGTTCTTCTCTTCCACCATCCTAAGAACGAGTCACCGTAGGCTGTGGTGCCAACTTTTTTTTTTTTTTGAGCGGATGTGGTGCCAACTATAGTAGTCCCAAGCGATGCAAAACTAGGGCCCAAACTTCTTGGGCAAAATATAGCCCACTAGAAAATGGTTTATTGTTTCATCCCCTTGATCACATAATAGGCAAGCCTCACCATGGGGCAGATTCCTCCTTGCAAGTCTATCGGTTATCCAGACCCGCTTGTGAAATACCAACGAGAATGGATTTACTCGTGAAGATATGAAAAATAAATTGTATTCAAAGAGGTCACTACAGAAAAAACTACAGGGAAACATGAAAAGTATTGGAATATCTAGGTTGTGTTAAGTTGGTGAAAAAAGTTTTGGGCAAAAATTTTTAGGGTGTCACATCGAATGTTTGATCGGACGTCGGTAGGGGTTTTCGGAGACTAATTAAAAAACTAGCTTCATAACTTGTCTGGAGACCGCGAGACAAATCTTATCATTATAATTAATATATCATTAGCACATTGGGTTCTGTACCACTTATGACTAATTATGGACTAATTTGGCTTAAAAGATTTGTCTCGGTGTATAGATGCAAACTGTGTAATTAGTTTTTTATTTTAGCTATATTTAATGTTCCATGCGTCTACTGGAAGATTCGATGTGACAGGGAAAAAACTTTGGGTGGGGAACTAAACACAGCCCTAGAGAACAAAACATCAGAAGATGGAAAGTTCTTCTATTCCATTCAGGTTGATGAGGATGACATGATAACAAATATTTTTTGGCAGATTCTAAAATGGTTGCATATTATGAGCTTTTTGGTGATGTTGTTTGCTTTGACACAACCTACAGAAAACTAAATGATGGACGTCCGTGTGGTTGCTAGTTGGAGTGAATAATCACAAGAAAACAACAATTTTTGGTGTTGCACTCTTTTTTTTTTAGAATTACACAGTACAACACAAACACTCACAACACACACGCACACTCACCCCTATGAATACACGTACGTAAACCCTACTACCCCTATGAGCACCTCCGAAGGAGAGCACCCGGCAGATCTGGAGATTCCCAAAGTCACCATTGGCGCCTCGGCGTTGATGGGAATGTCGCTTACCACTGATTGCATAATGTCTGTAAATGCTAGGAAAATCCCAGAAAAAGGTGCGAGCTTCAAGATTTGAACCCTGGTGGGTAGCGTCCCACTGGACCGTCATACCATTGGATTACAGGCCAATTCGCTTTGGTGTTACACTCTTGTATGATGAAACTGTCGAGAGTTTTGTTTGGCTTTCCAACACATTTTTAACTGCTATGTCAGGCAAAAAGCATCGTCACCTTTCATGCTCAACAGCATCTACGAGCTGCTGCCAAATATCTTAAATCCACCATGGTGTGATGTAGGTTCGACGAACCTGAAGAGGAAAGGTAGAAAAGAAATTCTCACAGCACAAAGCAAAATCTGCAAACTCAAATCCAGATCCCCAATCCAAAATCGAGATCATAGCAATCAAAATCAAAATGCGTAGCTAGAATATAGGTTCCAGAAAATCTAATCAACTCACTGCTTTGAAGCTTCATTCCTGCCAAATCGAGTTTAGCATAGGAATTTGACGTTGCCTTCAATTGAAAATCGCATGCAGATTAGCTTTGACTGTTTTTTAAAAAAAACAAGTGACCAGCTTCGAGTTGAGAGGATGAGAGGAGAAAGTAGAGGGAGCCGGACGGCTCACGGCTCTGAGCGGAGAAGGTGAGATGCGAAAGCGGAGGGTACGGAACAGACGGACGGCAGCCCTCTGTTTCTTGTGTACGCACGGCGCGGACGGAGAAAATGCACGAGGGTCCGTCTCTGAATGGGAACCAATAGAAGGTGGACAAGTGTGCGGAGACGCGCAAGGGGAGGCACACAAGCTTGAGCTATGTAGACCCAATGGTAATCTACGTTGTTATGCGATGTCGACTCTAAAAGAACCAGCTTATGACAAAAACAAATACAGCTAATGATTCCAATATGAACCAGTAGTGATATATATTCAACCGATTGATCAAGCTCAACCATCAAACCAAGTAAACACCACTATAATTGTGTTTTCAATCACTATAATAGCTCAACCACCTAAGCAAGGAAACACCATTATAATAAAGGTGAAAAGATAACTTCGGCCAAAAATAGTGGTTTTCAAAACCGGTTTCATTATGAACCAGTAGTGCTATGGTTTCCCCCACCAAAAAAAAAAAAAAAAAAAAAAAAAAAAAAAACCTGTGATGCCATATTTTCACCAACGGTCCAATATGATTGCCGGTGGAAATATGGTTCTCGAAAATCATATTTTTGTAGCATTGTGTTTGGACTCCTGATACATTGCTGCAAATCATTCAAGAAGTTGTGAACCTTTGAGATTGAGGTTTTGCTGCTTTGAACTTGATTCAAGTAATGCACCGTCCTTTGTTCATTTCGCTGAAAAGCAAGACTAGAAAGTATTGTTCATTGATTTATTGTGAGAGAAAAACACTGAGCTGCTCAAACTCTTGTAAGTGATACCCTATCTGCCAACTGAATCCCAGCTAATGTATAAAACTGGTTGTTGCATCAACTAAACAACTAACTCGTGTAGTCACCCAACGGTAATCCACATTGTTATGCTATGTCGGCTCTAAAAGAACCAGCTTATGGATAAAACTGGTTGTTGCAGCTGTGTCTGTATCTGTAATAATAATAATGGAAAAATAGAATACGAATGCATGCCTATAAAATTCCCCACTCCCCAGAAGGCAGGAACCACCACTACCGAAACAACTCACGATGCTCTCCCGCTTGCTGTCCATGGTCTCATGGATTTTCCTGCTTGTTACCGGTCGTGCTCGCCGCATACGGCACCAGGACTGCAGCCTGTACGGCGGCGAGGTCGCTCCCCGGATGAAGGGGCGCTGGTCCAGCGCGGGATCCGGCTGGAGTCTCTGCCGCGGCACGTAGCGGTGGTGATGGACGGGAACAGGCGATGGGCGCAGGCGCGCGGACTGGTGACGGCCAAGGGCCACGACGCTGGCTTCCGTGCGCTGGAGCACACGGTGCGCCGCTCCCACGCCTGGGGCATCCGCGTGCTCACCGTGTTCCTCTTCTCGCAGGAGAACTTTGGGCGCCTCAAGGCATGAATGGCTGATCGATGGCCCTCCCTCACTTGCTAATTTTTTACGATTGATCCCAGGTCAGCAGCTTATAGCATGTTTTTGCATTATTTGAATCTGAAGATGGAGGTGGATCACCTGATGGTGCTGATGGAGCAGATAATCCGAGACATCCTTGACGAGTATGCGAGGTACGGTGAGCGTGCATTGCACTTGCACACAGCGAATGAACCAGGCCAGTGACACCAACACACACCACCAACTTTGATATATTCCTACATTGATAATATGAAACATTGCAAAGTGTGCATCACATGTAATTTTTTTTTTGAAAGCGTACCATTGGCGCGTCTTGCATTAAGAAAGTGGGAAATTACACATGATTCGCAAGTAATCCATAGATTACTGACAAATCACACAGACACAAACAAACAAACAACAAGAAACGAGGAGGGGGTGGGCCGAACCCTCCAACTAACAACCCCAACAGCTGACCCTATTACAACCAAAGACTCAACACCTGGGTAGCTAGCTAGCGGCGATTGGAGCCATAGACGACAACAGCGGCAAAGCATCCGCTAGAACTCGCACAAGATAACAGCGGCAAAGCATTCGCTAGAACTCGACGGAAAAGCATCCGTCCGGACCAACCTCGGCGGCGAAAAGCATCTGCCGGAAAGACGACGGCACCTCGGCGACAAAGCATCCCCGGAAACGACCGCGACCTTGGCGGAACGTGCACACCGGATATGCAAGCTCGTGAAGATACCTCGGCGGCAAAGCATAAGCGAGAACGACCACGACCTCGGCAGCACGGGCATACCGGAAACGCGCAGCTCGTAAATCCCGGAAGAAACAACGGCGCCAAAGAGTCCGCCCAAGCGATGAAGGACACCTTGGCGGCAAAGCATCCACCGGAAACGACCACAACTACGGCTGCAACAACCACTAGCTAGACAAACCCAAGTGAGGATAAACATGAAGCACAAATAGGGGCAACACGGCGACCCCGAGAGCGATCATGGTGGAGGAGCGGTGGGCGCCAAAAACAGGGAGCGGGATACTCGAAGATGACGCCTTCAAGAAGGGTGCCGGCCAAAGCCGCCGCCGTCGTCCGCCCGGCGCGTCGGCCGAGCTTCGCCGGAGCTCCATGCGTCCAAGTCACACAAAGGACGAAGAGACGGGGCGCCACCCAAGCCACCACGACATCGATGGCGCATCGCCGGAGTAGCCACCCACACCACCACGGGCGAGAGACGGATAACCCATCGCCACACCGCACACGGCGTCGCCGCCCTCAAGACGCCGGCCACCACCACCTTCTTCCGTGGGTCGAAGTCGGAGGGGGCCTTTGCGCACCCCCAGCCCCAAGGGCACCTCACGCGCGAGGGGGGCTGCCGAGACCGACAATGCCTATCGGCGCCCAGGCCTTCATGATCGTAGGAACCGGCAAGATCCGGGCCCCGTGGCCCGATCTAGCCGAGGAGGGAGGCACGCGCAGGCCGGGCGGAGGCGGCCGGCCTCTCATCCGTTGCCGCGCCGTGGGCCGACCGCCCCGAGCACGCCCGGGCGTTGTCGCCGTTGAGGAGGAGGCCGAGCACGGGCGCCGAGGGGGCGGGCCGCGGCCGCGGATCCATGCCGGCCGGATCCGGCCGGCGCCACCATGGCCGGCTAGGTTGCCCGGGCGAGTTGGGATGGAGGGGGAGCGGGCGTGGGGAGGAGGTGCGCGCCGAGCCCCTCCGTGGGGTCACCGCCCGGCCCGCCGCCGCCGCCACGGGCAAGGCGCGGCACAACGGCCGGAGATGGAGAGGAGGCGCGGGGCTCCTAGCCGGCGGGCACGGGCGCCCCGAAGTCGCCCGGGGCGGGGACCGGGAAGGGGAAGTGGTGGAATGATTCTTGTTTGCATCACTGTTATCGTTCTTGGCGTAAACGGAATTCGGCTTCACGTGATTGGCGACCCCTCAAGGCGTCCGGCCTCTCTACGTAACACTATTCGAAGCCGAGGAGACCACAAGGAACAACTCGCAGCTCCACGTGATCTTTGCGATCTGCTACATGTTGGAACCAGGACTCCGGCGAGGAGTTCCCGGCGACGACGCTGTCCCCGACGAAAGTGGTGGCGCGGCAACTAAAACCCTAACCGAGAGCCGGAACGAGAGAGAGCGAGAGAACGAGAGACACAAGATGTCCCGCTGCGAATGGCGCGGCTTGTTCCGCGATGCATTGCTTGTTCCTTAATCCCCCCGCCCACGACCGATCACTGCGTGGTGATCCATCTTTCCCGGAACCCACGCGACAAGCACGGTGAACCAGTCATGGCGGCGGTTACAAAGTGGGTGCGGTCATGGCGCGACGTGTGCATGTCTCCACGCCTGCCCGTGAATCTACGCTACGGTACATAAACATGTTTACAACTTAATGCAACACTAGCTAATGCAACGACTAGATGATGAGATAAACGTTTGACACGATTACAAGATGCAAATGCAACATTTCACCCCCTAATCTTGTCAAACCCCGACGACGCCGAGCTGTCTTCTCGCCCCACGAACCGTATCCTCCCAAGTGCCTTGGTCAAGATATCGACTAGGCGATCATCGGTACAAACATGTCTCACCTCCACCATTCCTTCGCTACACACTCCACGATGTAGTGATAGCGAGTATCGATGTGCTTTGTTCTTTCATGGAGCACCGGATTCTTCTTGAGCTCTTCTGCCGAACTTGTTGTCAATGTACGCATCAATTTCTTCACATCACCTCCACAGTCTGCCAAAGAAGCGACTAAGCCACACTCCTTCCTTGGCACCAATTCTTTGCGCAATATATTCGAGACTCACAAGATGATAAAGACACCACCCTTTGTTTTACGTGAGCTCCAAGTGATTGCATTACCACCCGGATAGAACAGAACCCCCGATGTGCTCTTCCTCTTTTCTAGATCACCAAAGATGGTCACCGTCGGTGAAACACATCAATTCGAATGTCCACTCTTGACATACTTTACAACCCAAGTCGGTTGTACCCGCAACATACCTCACTATCCTCTTGATAGCGGACCAATGTTCAGTTTGGCTTCTCCATAAACCCGCGACCATTCCCACAAAGAAAAGCAAGGTCCTGGTCTTGAATTTACTAGGTATCTCAAACTCCCAACTAGGCTTCTATATTTTGTTGCATTCCAAGCTGATTTAGCATTGCCCGGCGGCAACTTGACATGTTGCTCCATGGGTGTGTCAATAGTGTTACACCCTTTCATCCCAAATATCTCCACAATCTTCTTAGCATAAGCACTTTGACAAATAGTGATCTCCCTAGGCTTTTGCTTCACCTCCAAACCCGGATAGTAACTCAATAGTCCAAGATCACTCATACTTGAATGTGTGTCTCATTTGTTGCTTAAATGCAGCAATATTGTTGCCGTCGGCCCACAAATGATGAGGTCATCAACATAGACACCTACCGGCAGCGAGGGGATGCGCGAGCCTCTTTATAAACAGCATGCTCCTCTATGCTTCTCCCGAAACCCATCTTATATAGTTCTTGATCTAATCGGCATTCCGGGCTCTTGGGGCTTGTTTTTAGCCCATACAGGCCTTCTTCAATTTCAAACTCTTTGGGTGCCTTTGAATCGAGAGAATCCGGTGGGCTGCTGGACATACACATCTTCACCGAGATTTCCATTCAAGAATGCTGATTTTACATCCATATGATGGACCTCCCATTCACCTTGAGCGACAAGTGCTAGCAACAACCTTATTGTTTCGGTCGGCAACGGGAGCATAAACTTCATCATAGTCCACCCCTGAACTTGTGCATACCCCTTCACCACCAGTCTAGCTTTATGTTTCACAACATTTCTGTAGGGTCTCTCTTCACCTTAAACACCCATTTAAGGCCTATAGCCTTGTGATCTTTGGGCAGCTCACGAAAACTCCCAAGTGTTGTTCGAATAATTGAGTCCAACTCGGCTTTCATAGCTTCCTTCCGGCCAGCCTTCCTCTAGAGCGATCAACATTAGGCGGCTCATCTGCCGCAAGCATACACACCCCCACTGTACTCATAGTCCGAGAATCTCATCGGTTGAATCAAGCGGCTCGACAATCGCTCTCAATCTTTGTGGCCCTTCTTGGGGCCGTCTAAATTTTCACCAAACTGAAATGGACTAGATCTTGGAGTGTGTGGTGAGTGTGGAGCTTCATTGTGACCCACTCCACTACTCGACCCACCGATCCCATCCCCTCGAGAATCTGCACCCGGGTTGCTCAACATTGTCACCACCATTCCCTTGTTGTCGGATTAAATCGGTTGTTTCATACTCAACAATGAAAGTGTCAAACGAGAGACTGATCTATGTTGCACTTTCAGTCAGACCAATTCCATGGCTTATTTTCTTCAAAAATGACATCCCCTGCTCACCACCAACCTCTTGTTTGCGGGGATCAAACAGTCTGTACCCTTTAGTCCCTGACTCATAGCCAATGAAGACCATAGCACTAGATCTGTCAGACAATTTTGACAAGCCGGGTCCAACTATTTTCACATGTGCCACACAACCAAAAATCTTCAGATGATCCACTCGGGGTTTCTTGCCATGCCAAACTTCAAATGGGGTTTTGTTATTCGGGGCCTTGGTAGGTGACTGTTTAACGAGATAAACTGCGAGTCCTCACGCCTCACCCCAAAAACTTGATGGGACCTTCATGGATTTCAGCAAACACCGCCATCTCAATCACGTTTGATTCCTCCTCTCCACTACTCCATTCTCGCGAGGAGTATATGGAGCAGTAGTGTAATGCTTAATCCCTCCCTCATTGCAAAAAATTGAGAACAGATTAGAGGTAAACTCTCCCCCCCTATCTGTTCTAATTGCCTTAAGCTTGCCACCAGATTCAACTTGAGCTTTAGCAGTGATGTTCTTGAAACACTCCAAAGCCTGATCCTTAGATCTTAGCATCTCAATCCACATATATCTACTATGGTCATCTACCACCAACAGGAAGTAAGAAGCACCACCAATACTTTTTGGACTGATTTGCCCACACAAATCTGCATGCACTAGCTCTAGGCCACTTGCAGCTCTAAAATTTGACACTTGAGGAAATGGTTTCCTATGTTGTTTCCCAAGAACACAGCCATCACACACTTGCTCAACTCTTTTCACAACTGGCATACCCACCACCATACTTTTGGAACTAAGCTCACTCAAAGCTCTAAAATTCAGATGGCCAAATCTAGAAAGCCACTGCCATGATTTTTCTTCTGCATTTGCTAACAGACAAATTGGTTCAGTCAACCCAACCTTGACAGTGTATAGCCTATTAGCAGTTCTAGGAGCAGCCACAATCAACTTCTGTTCTTGATCAAAAACACACAATTTCCCATCTCCCAATGTGCACTTCAACCCCTTCTCCTCTAACTGACCCAAACTGACAATGCTACTCTTTAATTTAGGAATGTAGTAAACGTTTGTCAGTACCTTATGCTGTTGCTCCCGGCCTTGCATCACAACCGAGCCAACACCAGCAATCTCCACGCGAGACCCATCACCAAACCTCACTGTTCCACAGACTCGTTCATTGAGTTGTGTCAGGGCTGACCTGGTGCCTGTCATGTGGTTACTAGCACCAGTGTCGAGCACCCACACATCATCAGGAACGTTGGTCGGTGTGATCCGCTCAGTCAGGTGCACACACTGAGACGAGCTTGCCACGGCGTTACACGCGTCGCCCGCCATGAGAGCACCGGCCGAGTCGGTGCCCCCCGATCACCACGTTCGCCTCGGTTGCCGCACCTCCTTCTTCTTCTCCTTCTTGGGCCTCTTGCGGTCCCCGCCCGGTGGCCATAAATGCCACAATTCGGCACCGCCCTTGCGTCATGGCGTGCCCTCGGATGTCGCCTTGACACCCCCGAGCCGCCACCGTCCACCGATGAGCGCGCCGCCGCTTTGCCCTTTGAGGACCCGCCCCCGATCCACCGCCTCCCCTCCTTGTGACCGGAGGGAGACGATGCTTGTTCTTCTCAAGCCACTCCTCCTCCGCGAGGAGAAGCCGCCCGCCTTGTCGGTGATGTGATCGACCTTGTCTTCCAAGCGATCCTCCGCCGCCCGTAGGAACCCCACCACGTCGTCCACCGAGATCTTCTTCGAGATCCTGAAACATTTCAATGGACACGACCACACGGGTGAATCGGCGGTACCACACGCAAGAATTTCTTGACCACGCGTACATCTTCAATCTCCTCCCCATGGTCTTCGGGTTGCCCACGAGATTAGTGATCCTCATGGCAAAGTCATCCACCGATTCTCCATCCTTGAAGGCAATATTTTCAAGATCCTTCACAATCTTTGGGTGTTTACCTCTTTCACCCGATCGGCACCAACTCGCATCTTTCTCACCGCCTCCCACGCCTCCTTGACGGTCTTGTGGCGACCCAGCAGCTGCCACATCTCCTTCGGCACCGAGCGCATGAGCGAGCTCATGGTCTGTCGATCGTGCGCCCTCTTCGGATTGGTACCCGGGTCGATCACCTCCCAGATCTCCAAAGCTTCGAAGTTGCACTGCATCAACATGGACCACTCGGTGTAGTTGTCCCGCGTGAGCATTGGCCACATCAGCGACGTCTCCTTGACACCATGTCCACCGCTCGACGACCCGTCTCCCATCTTCACTTCCTCCGGTGCCCGGCGGCGAGGGACGACGTACTTCTTCTTCGGCGGCGACGATGGGGGACTCACCGAGCCACTATAATGCATAAACCGGCTCTGATACCACAGTGTTGGAACCAGGACTCCGGCGAGTTCCCAGCGGCACGCGCGGTCCCGGCGAGTGGTGGCTGTGGCGACTAAAACCCTAACCGAGAGCTGGAACGAGAGAGAGCGAGAGAACGAGAGACACAGATGTCCACCGCTAATGGCGCAGCTTGTTCACGATGCATTGCTTGTTCCTTAATCCCCCCGCCACGACCGATCACTGCGTGGTGATCCATCTTTCCCGGAACCCACGCGACAAGCACGGTGAACCAGTCATGGCGGGGGTTACAAAGTGGGCGCGGTCACGGCGCGACGTGTGCATGTCTCCACGCCTGCCCGTGAATCTACGCGCGGTACATAAACATGTTTACAACTTAATGCAACGACTAGATGATGAGATAAACGTTTGACACGATTACAAGATGCAAATGCAACACTACAGCGGGCAGTGGGACATCGTGCAGGCGTGCCGAGCGCTCGCCGACCAAGTGCAGGGCAAGACGCTCAGGCCGGAGGACATCAACGAGGCGTTGCTTGCGAGCAAGCTGGCGACAAGCGTCGTCGCCGGTGAGCTCTCGTGCCCCGACCTCGTCATCAGAACCAGTGGCGAGCTCAGGCTGAGCAACTTCTTGATGTGGCAGTCCGCCTACTCTGAGCTCTACTTCACTGACACACTGTGGCCGGATTTTGGGGAGGCCGAGTACCTGCAAGCGTTGAGCTCGTTCCAGACCAGAGAACGGCGGTTTGGTGTTAGAAAGGCTTAAAAAGTTCGATCGGAGATGGGCATCTATTACTCCTATAAATAATTCATTTGATGCTTCAAAATGCTATTTAAAATTTAATCTCAAATTGTTGAAGAATCCTAATTTCTCTTTTTAATTTGTGGCTAAAACTTATAACTAGTTTTTTTCTTATTCACAGTAACACTAAATGTGATGGTATTTTTTTTCTAAAATTTTCTAAAATCATGGTATATCAAGTTCTTGTTCTCTTGCTGGTATTATTTTACTCATTTTTTGTTGTGAATAATTCAAATTCTGAATTTAAAAATGGGTCTATGTGAGTAAGCACAACGAATGCACGGGCGAATGAGTGTGACGCAGGGATGTGAGAGTGGTGTGTGTGTTGAGCGAACGATTGTTCGGTCTCTCGAGATTTCTCCGTTGATCTCTGCCTGTGTTGGGGCCGGTGCCATGCCTCCCCTTTTATAGATCAAAAGGAGATGCATGGCTTACATTCATGAGAAGAGTTAAGTGAATGATCGTGCTATTAGTAAAGTGTTCATCTGAAAACACAAGACAAAAATATAACTTATGCCAAAGGCATGAAAACAAATAGCAAAGGCAACAATCGGGGTCTCTGTTCATACTCTGTTGAGACCTTGGAAGAATTAATTCTTTGGACCTAAATTTGTGGTCATAGTACATAAGTAGGAGTATATACCAAAACAAATCTAGCTACGACTGTCAAGTGAAGGTTATGGAGATTGGGCTCCTGACAGTGTGGGTGTCTGACACCCAACGGAACGCGCCCTGGACCACCTTGGCACCCTTGTTACCGTGCCTCCTCCACACCATCACTTTGAAGCTCTGCTCCTCGTTTACCTTGGTGAACACCAGTTCGCTTGGAGACACGGCCACAGTTCGCTTGGAGACACACTTGGAGACACGGCCACAGTTCGCTTGGAGACACGGCCACAGCTACATCGTCGTCAAACATGTCCACCGCCGCGTAGTAAACCCACGACGACGACACCTCCTCGCCGACGTTCTTCACCGTACGCTCAACTACCACAAGCGTGCTCCAGTTCCACGTCGGCTGGAAGACGACCGACACCGACGGGTAATTCAGCTTACTCTCCGGGATCACCGTGACGGCCGAGCAGTCTACCCGCCGCCGCGCGACAACGGAGACGTTCTGCCTACTGTACAGGCCGCACCTTCATCCAAAGGAAGACTTGCATTTCGCCGACGCGACCCCTCGTTCTGTGGGCGCGGCGTCCCCGGACACCTGTTCGACGAAATGCCGGAGCGAGGTACCAGTGAAGTTTAGCATTCTGGCTGCTGCTGGGATGGTTAGCTATTGGAGCAGATGGTTGTGAAACGCGGATGATGGTGATTTTTTTTTTTCGAGCAAAGGATGATGGTGATTTCGCCGCGGGATCTGCATTCTGTGCGGTGCTGGCGCTGACAGGTCAGTGGTTTCCTGCTGCAATTGTGGTGCTTGATGGAATTCGCAGGATATGCAAGGTGGACATATGAATTGCAACAGCGTGTTTTGGGTTTCACTTTTCAGGACATAGAGTTGGGTATATGCAGGACCAACCGTTGGATGAGCTGCTAGGGAGGATGCTGCTTGATTGTTTATGCCTGCGAACTTTGTCGGCAATGCATAAAGGTCATTGAGTTAGGAATGTTTGAAGGGTTCAAGTTGAACAGTGACCGTTCTGTGGAGTTGATTGCCAGGATCACGGACCATCATGTAACTTGATTATGGTTTCTGGATATGCCAACATGATCACAGAGTATTGAATTAGTTGGGAAGCTGACTTGTTATTGGAGGGTTCAAGTTGAGCAATGAGGTTTTTAAGCGGAGTTGATTGCTAAGATTGTGAAGAATCGTGTGATTCGATTCTGGCTCTAGCAACATGATTGGAGATTATTGAATTAGTTGGGATGTGACATGTTATTGTTTTGGGGTTCAGAATGTGAACAGGCCTGACTGCTTGAGCAACGTGTGTCCTATGCTACCGTGGATATAAGCTGCAGAGTGAACAATGCCTTCGGAAGTGGAGGGGACAACCAGTGGCACATTTGGATGACTGTCAAATGCATGCTACAGGTGTGAAGATGGTTTCTTGGAAGTATATTTGATACAACTACCTTTGCAAACTAGTGAGAAGAATATTAGCTGAACTCGACACTTCACTTTCAGCCTGTTTACTGGGCATTCCAACAAAAGGTCTACCAGCTCCTGTTTATACACATTATGCAAGAGCTATGTCCATGATTGCAAGTGCCTTATCAATCTAGTTACATTCTTTTGTAATTCAACATGATTTGTTTGTTAAATTGTTATAATTCCTAATAAAGAATGATTAGGAATTCTGCCACTAATAAATGATCGTTTTGTGCTACTTATTATTGCATGTTAACCTTCGAGCCATCAGAACATGATCCCATGGGCCATGTATATTGTGAAAGTAGGCCACGGAAATAAGTAAATATAAATGGTTCCCATCTGCTGTAGCTCGGAAAGTTTAGCAATGATGTGATAATATATAACCAAATTACCAAAAGGTATTAGGGATACCAGGTTATTATATGATTTTTTTTTCCAGAGTTTTACAACACAAGTTACAGAATATTGTCCATCTGTAGATACAAAGTCTGCATTTCGGAATTCTATTTTTTGCTAAGAATGACCTTATTTTACCTTGGACCCGATAACTGTGACGCTGTGGGTGGAACTGATGAGCCCATTTCTTCATGGTTTGCATGGTTCACTGGAATTGTAGCGACAAAGATGTAATCTATGTTAGTTTCCACCTCAACTGTACCTTCCAAGACTTTGACAACAGTTGACATTAGTGGCCTCTTGTTGCAATCAATCTGCAAACACCACATTGCGAGTTTCATCATCCCAACTACTTCTTGATTGTGCGATTGCATGTCCTCACTATTCTTATCAATCAAATCTACTAATTGATCAGTCCTTGCCTTCTCTTGCAACAAGCTAATAAGATGAATGCTCTCTTCATGTTGCGAGGTATCAAGATTCTTTCTCCCGCTGACGACTTCCATGACTACAACACCAAAGCTATAGATATCTGCCTTTTCCGTGATTTGTGATGTCAACCATTCAGGAGCTAAATATCCAGGTGTGCCTCTCATTTTCGTTATCACTTGGCTGTTATCTCTATCAATCAGTTTAGCTAATCCAAAATCAGAAAGCTTTGCATTGAAGTTGTCATCTAAGAGGATGTTCTGTGGTTTTACATCCAAATGAGCAATCTTCTGCCTGCATTCCTCATGCAGATAACACAGACCTTTGGCGATATCCGTGATAATCCGACGTCGTATGTTCCAACCAAGAGGGCCATTATCATGTCGGTAATAGATCCACCTGTCCAGTGATCCTTTTGACATGTACTCATAAACGAGGAGTCTCTGTGACTTATCTGCACAGAAACCAACCAACCTCACCAGATTGATACGGTGAATGCCGCCGATTGTCTGCACTTCAGCCAAAAATTCTTTCTTTCCTTGCCCAGCTCGATCCAAATATTTCACTGCTACTCTTTCCTCGTGGAGCTGTCCCATGTAAACAGACCCAAATCCTCCATGCCCAAGCTTTTCTCTAAATTGCTCGGTAGCTACTTTTAGCTGTTCAAATGTGAACCTTGCAGGCAAGCCAGGTAGCTCCCAAGGTCCCCCTCTTCATCTATGTCTTCGTATCTCTTCCTTCGTTTACATACCAATAGAATGATGAACAGAATGATCAAACCTCCTACAGAACCCAAAGTCACACCAATCATTATTCTTGTAGAGGATCTCTGTGCCTGACCAGGGCTATTCGGCAATGGCCTGATAGGCGCAGGAGTGCTTGGAGGTGAATGTGTGATCTGCACTTTAATGTATGCTGAAGAATTAAAGTGCATGGTGTCTTGCTGAAGCACCTCCAGCGAAAACAGTTCTAGTGTCAAGAAACAAGATCCATGCGAAGAATTTCCTGCATGTTGAAACAGAGCTGCCTTGCAGGAGCAATTCTGCAAGCAGGCTTGCTTACAGCTCTCTTCATCGACAAGCTGAGGTTGCATAGCACTAGAATCAATGTAATTGAAGTAAGAAACATTACTAAAGGCTACAAGTCGGTGATCTTGGACAGATTCACACGAAATTGGAGTCACAGGCATGCAGCCAAGATTGATCCTCTGGTTGTCAACTGGCCTGAAGTAGGTCTTGCTGGCGCTTCTGTTGGATGGGCAAGAGCACTGCCCATTGCTGCATAAACCATACTTCCCACAGACAATTGGGTAGCCACATGCATCGAGTTTAAGGATGTCCTGTACAATTGCCCAGCCGTTCTGCCAATCTTGCCACTCGTACAGCCTCAAGTGCCCATCAGACTCAAACCTCATGTATTGCAGCGATCGAGGAGGAGCCAGAGTGATGTATGCTTCATTAGGGTTGACAGAAGAGGAATTAACGGGGAAGACAAGGCTTCCATTTATGAATTCACTGTAGTAGACCTGAGGAGGGCTGGATCCGGCAAAGGCATACAGTTGAGCATCTCGGATGGTGATATGCAACTGATCATTGGCAGTAAAGTTGGTGATTGAGATGTTGGGCGTCAGCATCATCCCTTCTGCCAAAATCTGACCAGGAACCAGAGAATCCGTTGGATGATCGAAGGATTGCCACACTGACGCGTTCCTGTCATCGAGGAGCACCAGGTTGCCGGACTTAGTGATCTCCAGCCCGGCCACTGCCTTGCCAGAGATGTCGGAGGACCAGACGAGGCTGCCGTCCCCGTCCCGGAGGGCCAGGCCGGCGGTGGTGAGGCTGAGCGTGGAGTTCTCCCGGACGGGGCGGTCACGGTTGGCCGCCCAGACGACCTGGGCCATCCCGACCATAGGGAACACGACGTTGCCGCCGCTGTCCGCGTTGACAATGTAGACGGCGAAGAGGAACGCGTTGCAGGAGATGTGCAGTAGAAGCCCGCAGCGAAGGACGGGCCGTACAAGTTGTTGAGGAGGAGCGTGCGGACGCCGGAGCCGTCGATGAAGTTGACGGTGTGCTCCAAGGAGGGGCTGTTGGTCCAGCGGGTCGGAGCGGCTGCGGTCGGATAGCCTAAGTAGCCCGGCGCCGCTTGTGTCGACGGCATGAGCAGCAGCAGCCATGGAATTGGCAGCATGGCCAGGAGGAAGAAAGGAAGAGCCGCCATGTGCTCAGCGTGTGGGAGAATTCAAGTATAGTGAGGTTTAGAGCTCGCTCTTGGCTTCCCCACTGATTTCTTCGCCAAGGTATGATCAATAATGGGAGCTATACTAATTTTATCTGCTGTCCTCACGACCATTCATTTGCTCTTTGGTGGAAGATACAGACACGGAGTCATGGGGAAGACTGACGTGCCAATGGCTCAATGATGTGTGAACCATTGACTCAAGTGATGATGATCGACGACGAAGACCAAGACGGCAAGACCACACGACGCGCTTAGCTGTTCATCAACAGGGTCCGCCAACTTGTATAACACTTTTGTAGCAGCTAGTGCATCTGGGCGATGGGGAAAAATTTGAGTGCGTTTCCGCAAGCGCGTTGTGCATACTGGCGTGCTTCAACCTGCACTCGTTTTCGATTTCTTTCTGGATTTTGGTTTCTTCCTCCTGAAGCTTCATTCCGGAATCAGATCGCGGCAGCTTTTGGCCGCTCACACGACATTTGGGGGAGTGGGGTGTCAGGATGAACACGAGGTGGACGCACGCGAACACGAGTGGAAGAACCGAACACCGTGTTTTGGTGCTGTGAAAAGCGGAAGCGGCAGCATTTTCTGAGTTGTATTGAAGATTCAATAAGCTAAACAATCATGGCCGTAATGGCTGCTAAACGCACGCACCACCACCCGAAGTGGCCAGTGGCCATGCCATCCTATTCCTATGACAGGTGGGGTGTGTTAGGCGTCGACCTGGTCGGCCACCGACCGACCGGACCTACCTAAAGGCCCGCCTTCCTCGTGCCGCACCCGATGCCCCTGCCGCCCCGCCCCGCCCGGCGTGCGCCCGAGCCCTAGGGCGCACGCGGCGGCCGCCTTTTCCCCTCCCATGTCTTCTTCTTCGTTCAGTAGAACCCTAACCCTAAGCGCATCCATGGCGCCACTCCAAGCTCCGAGCTTGAACTCCAGCCATGGCGCCCCGCCCGACATGCCCAACCGCCCCCCCACCACGGCCAACCGCACCCTCGCCGCCCGGCGACCATGCCGGCCGCCGGGCCTACCTACCTCCCGGCCGGCCATTCTATAGCCCCACAGGGGAAGGTCACGAGGTAGATCCCGCTCACCGCCAGTCGTCGCCATCTCCCCGGCCAACATCACCAGCTCCACCTCCGGCGAGGCCCGTTACGGGCCAGGAAGGCCGTGGTTTGGGTGGGCCGTCGGCCGTCCACCAAAGGGGTGGTCGGCGGCGCCGATGATTAACGATGACATGTCGTGGCACATGCACAATGCTCCCGCGTGAACTCAGCGAGCGTTGAGCTCAACCAGTCGGCGCCCGATTGATTAACGATGACAGGTTGTGGCACACGCACACTGCTCCCGCGTGAAGTCAGCGCGCGTTGAGCTCAACTCGCGCATGATCAGGACAGGGAGATCGTGCGCCAACTATCTTGCTAACAAACTCTGACCGAAAGCAAAGACACGCGCGCACAAGATTTGCTGACATGGGGAATACAGGTTGCATTATTGGATCAGTGCGTCGCACCAATTTTTCTTGGCGCGCGGGGGCACGGCTGCTGCTGCTGGGCCCCGCTGCCTGTGACGCACACGCGGGGCGCCGCCCGCGTTGCTGACTGGTGGGCCCCAAGTGTCAATGGGTGACCTGGGTCCCGGGCACTACGTGCGAAGCGGTGGCCGAAGGCGGTCAGGGGAGTCAGTCTCACACAGCCAGCTCAATGCAGCCTGCTCTGCTTCCGAGCCGGCGAGACGGCGGGCTGGGCCTACGGTTGCATTGCGGCGAGGCCCCCGGCCGCCCCTCGTGCCCTTGGAGGGCACGCTCTCCGGTCACCTCGCACCTTGTCTCTTCCGCCGCAGCTGAAGATTGCATCTTGCGGGCAAGACAGCGTGGGCTCGGCGTCGCTGGACACGTGTTCGACGAAATGCTGCGGTGAACTAACCAGTGAAGTTTGTCATTCTGGCTGCTTCTGCGATGGTTACGTATAGGAGCAGATGGCTGGGAGGTGTGGATCATGGTGGTTTGCCGGCGGGTTGTGCGTTTCTGTGCTGTGTTGACGCTCGCAGGCTAATGGTTCCCTGCTGCATTTGTGATGCTCGAAGGAATTCAAAGGGCCGGGTGCAAGGTGGGCATGATCGATTCTAACAGTACGTTTTGGGTTTCAGGATGCAAATTTGGGGACTTGGGGTTATGCAGGGCCAGCGGTGGTCCCCCTGGATGCGCTGTGAATGAACCAGGCCAGTGACACCAACACACCCTACGAACTTTGATACTCCCACATTGATAATATGAAACACTGCAAGGTATACGTGCATGGTGCATCACCTGTGTTATCGTTCTTGGCAGAAACGGAATTCGGCTTCACGTGATTGGCGACCCCTCAAGGCCTACAGAACACTATTGAGGAAGCCGAGGAGAGCACAAGGGAACAACTCGCAGCTCCACGTGATCTTTGCGATCTGCTACAGCGGGCAGTGGGACATCGTGCAGGCGTGCCGAGCGCTCGCCGAGCAAGTGCACGGCAAGACGCTCAGGCCGGAGGACATCAACTAGGCGTTGCTTGCGAGCAAGCTGGCGACAAGCGTCGTCGCCGGCGAGTTCTCGTGCCCCGACCTCGTCATCAGAACCAGCGGCGAGCTCAGGCTGAGCAACTTCTTGTTGTGGCAGTCCGCCTACTCTGAGCTCTACTTCACCGACACACTGTGGCCGGATTTTAGGGAGGCCGAGTACCTGCAAGCGTTGAGCTCGTTTCAGACCAGAGAACGGCGGTTTGGTGTCAGAAAGGCTTAAACGTTCGATCGGAGATGGGCATCTACTGCTCCTATAGATAATTCATTCGATGCTTGAAAATGCTATTTAAAATTTAATCTCAAATTGTTGGAGAATACTAATTTCTCTTTTTAATTTGTGGCTAAAACTTATAACTAGTTTTTCTTATTCACAATAACACTAAATGTGACGGTCATTTTTCTAAAATTTTCTAAAATCATGGTATATCAAGTTCTTGTTCTCTTGCTGGTATTATTTTGCTCGTTTCTTGCGTGAATATTTCAAAACTTAAATTTTAAAATGGGTCTATGTGAGTAAGAACAACGAATGCGCGGACGAATGAGTGTGACGCCACGATGTGAGAGTGGTGTGTGTTGGGCGAATGGTTGTTCGGTCTCTCGATGTTGATCTCTGCCTGTGTTGGGGCCGGTGCCATGCCTCCCCTTTTATAGATCCAGGAGATGCCTGGCTTACATTCATGACAAGAGTTAAGTGAATGATCGTGCTATCAGTAAGGGGAACACCTGAAAACACAAGACAAAATAATGATTTATGCCAAAGGCATGAAAACAAATAGCAAAGGCAACCATCTGTTCATACTCTGTTGAGACCTTGGAAGAATTAATTGTTTGGACCTAAATTTGTGGCCACAGTACATAAGTATATACGAAAACAAGTCTAGCTACGACTGTCAAGTGAAGGTTATGGAGATTGGGCTCCTGACAGTGTAGGTGTCTGACACCCAACGGAACGCGCCTTGCACCACCTTGGCACCCTTATTACCGTGCCTCCTCCACACCATCACTTTGAAGCTCTGCTCCTGGTTTCCCTTGGTGAACACCAGTTCGCTTGGAGACACGGCCACAGCTACATCGTCGTCAAACATGTCCACCGCCGCCGCATAGTAAACCGACGACAACGACACCTCCTCCTCGCCGACGTTCTTCACCGTACGCTCAACCACCACAGGCGTGCTCAATTCCACGCCGGCTGGAAGACGACCGACACCGACGGGTAATTCAGCATGGTCTCCGGGATGACGGTGACGGCCGAGCAGTCCACCACGCCGCCAGCGCCACCACGGAGACGTTCTGGCTACTGTACAGGCGCGAGAGGAAGCCGACATAGTCGCTTGGCGCGATGTCATACACCAGGCCAGGGTCGGCCGCCTTCTCGGGTTCACGTGGCGGCGCCCGGTGGCGAACAGGTCGGGCGCCACGCGCTGCTCGTTCGCGGATGCCGTTGCCCGCCGGTCGGTCGTCGGCGGTGGTCATGATCGCCGACCTGATCGCCGCCGGCGACCAATCAAGTGCTTGCTCTTGATGAAGGCAGCGATGCGCTCGGATCTGCGCGCCCGACATGGGCGTGCCGGAGATGATGTTGAAGGTCGGTGTCTGAGGTCCGGGGAGAACAGCGGATGTCGTCGGGCGCCCGGCGGACCGACCTGGAGCTGGGACGGCCATGCGGCGAAACGTTTCACGCCGGGCCCGTGATGTCCGGCTTCAGAATCCCGGGGTTCTGGAGGCTGGGGCCACGAGAGGAGAAGGAGGCCATGGACGGAGCCGGCGACGTGCGAGGATCGTGCCCCGAAGAGGATCTTCGCCCCCGGGTCTCGCCGTGGACTGCACGTAGGACATGATAGGCTGACGCGGCGGCGTAGTCGACGTGCGACGCCGGGGATCACGTGCGCGTCGGCGGGCGTGCTGTAGCCCTGCGGATACCCGTTCATCAGGACCATGCCGGCGCCGCCGGCGCTTCAACCACCGCGCCCCCCGAGGATCCTCGTGATGTTGCGGTATGGTCCGCTTCCGTACTCGCAGCACGATCTTGCCCCGACGTCGACGCCGTCCAGCGAGCCGTTGCCGCAGAGCTCGGCGTTCGGCCTCCCGCTAGCGCCGCGGCGTAGACCAGTGGGCGGAAGGCAGCGGCGGCGGAGACTTCTGGCTGGTACACCGACTGGCCGTCGAAGGAGCGGCCGTTCCCCAGGTGAACCGTGGAGCGGATGGAGCGATCCATGGTGCTCGCGGCGACGGTGAGGATCCACGGCGCCTCGTTGGTGACGGAGCTGGCGTTGGGGCCACGGTTGTTTGCTGACATGGCGACGAAGACTCCCTTCTCGACGGCGCCGAACGTGCCCACGGCCATGCTGTCGCTGTAGTACGGCTGGGAGTACCCGCCGATGGACATGGAGATGACGTCGCAGCCGTCGCCCACGGCGGCGTCGATGCCCGCGAGTATGTCGGCGTTGAGGCAGCTCGTGTCGTTGCACACCTTGTACATGGCGACGTGCGCGCGTGGCGCCATCCCGACGGCGACCCCGCGGCCTGTCAAGAACTTGAGCGCCCTGCACGACGGCTCCGGCGGCCGTGCTGGCGGTGTGCGTGCCGTGGCCGGCGTCGTCGACCGGCGACGAGGAGTTGCTGCCGACGGCCGGGACGGACATGAAGGAGCGAGCGCCGATGAGCTTGTTGTTGCACACGGGGACACCGAAGTCGCAGCGGCCCTTCCACTTCGCCGGCGGCGGCGGCATGCCGTGGCCGTCGAAGGACGGGTGGGTCGGGGAGATGCCGGTGTCGAGCAAGCAGACGATGACTCCAGCGCCGCGTTCGTCGGAGCCGCCGTAAGCGCGTTGCTGCCGCCGGGCGTCGAGGCCGAGGAACAGCGGCGTGTGCGTGGTGTGCAGCTCGTACGTCTCCTCCGGGAACGCCGCCACGAACCCGGGCATGGCGGACAGCGCGTCGACCTCCTCCCGCGTCAGCCGCGCCGCGAAGCCGCTCGCGACGTGGTGGTACGCGTGGACGAGCCGGCCGTCCTCGGGAAGGAACGACCTGTACCATGCGTCCCGGTCGCCGTCGGTACTCTGCTGGTTCTCCTCCTCCTCCGGCTCCGGGGGCTGCACGTGCACGATGAACGTGCTGAGCTGCTTGTCGCCACCGGCGACCGCAACGGCAGCCGCGAGGAGAAGGAACGGGGCGAGGCAAAGCAAGGAGAGCTTGGAAGAACTCCCCATTGCCGCCCGCGTTTGTGTCTTTTGCCGATCCAATTGCAAGTTAAAATCTGGTTTTGTAGTGTCAGTTTTTGTTTGCAGCTGCTGCTTCTACTAGATACATTGATACAGTCTCGTCTATAATGGTGGCTACGACTAAGACATTGTCACTGTCTTATTGACCAGCATTATATGAGATTCCGTGCTCAAACCGGAGCCGGTCGGTCAACCGGAGCTTAGTGATCATGAGATGACGGATTAGAAGCAGACAGAGAAGGAAACTGGAGTGTGTGGATGCAAGGAACCGACCGATGCAGCAACGAGTGAGAGGGTGAGGTGAAAGAGAGAGATTAAAGAAGAGCAACAAAGGGTGCCTTTGGTTGAGCTTTTTTTTACCTTTTGCTTTTACCAAAGGTCTCAAAATAAAACGAAAAACTTCGACCAGCGAGCTTTTAAATACGGTATAAATTGAAGCGCACCTCCCCCTACTTTTAATTTGCTTTTGGTCCCAAAATTACCCATCCGCCACGGTTACAAAGAAAACGGTTCGTTCTTATTTTTCCCGAAAGCCTTGAAAGCGGGCGTCGCCGCTCGTCCTTCCGTCGTCGTCGCACGTGCTTCGGGCGGTGTGAGCCGCCGGCGGGTGGAGCACCTGCGTCCCGAGCGGCGAGCCCCGGCGTGCGGCATCCTTCCCCCTTTCACCCTCCTAGGTCGGCAAGTCGTCGGCGCGCCACCTCTTCCTCTGTTAGGCGACGACGCCGCCCGCTCATCCTTCCCGGTCGGCTCCTCCTCCTCTGGCCGCCCTCCCCCATCCCCTTGGTTCCATGGTCACGGTGGGTGGTCGGGCTCGAAAACGCGAGCGCCCGGCGCACTCTTCCCAGTGGATCGGTGGCGGCGGAGCCCTTCTCCCCTAGCTCCAGCCATTGGCCATTGGAGGCGACCCTACCTCTCCCCTAGATCCAAATGGCGGATCTTGCCGGTGAGCCCCCTCCTCTTCCCCTAGCTCCGGCGAGGGGGAGTCCATGTGGGGCGCCGCCGGCCGCCTCCTCTCCCCCCCACGCGTGACAAGGGTCGGCGAGCCCCCCCCGCACTGCACATCCGGGCGGTGGCAACTCCCTCCCATCCCATACACGACCTTGAAGAAGATGAGGCAGGAGGTCGACCACGAGGGTCCACTTGTCAATGAGAGTTGCATTCCAAAAGCCGCAACCGATGAACCAAATGAACTTTTGACTTCGTCACAATTGCCTTTTGAAAGGTATCTTTTTTCTAGAAGCCATAACTTCATAAACTTTTCCCAAAAGCACCAAGCACAACCAAACACAACCCAAGAATGGTGTCGAATGGTCATGGGATAAGAAACGGAGAAAACAGAGGAGAGGTCATATATGTAGGCCCCCACGTGTTTCACTCGTGATTAATGATTAGGAGACCGTGGGTCCCGATTACTTGCACGCTGAAGAGGACGTTCGTTTCTTTACCTATTAATGATTTCTCCATGTATATATATACTGATTATTAATACTTTGGTTTTTGCTTGGTATCTATGCCTACACGAGTACAGCCTAGCATGCGGTCCCGGTTTTGGAATGATACTACGCCAAACTCAATCACTGTGAAAGCATGTGAAACAATTGTGGTCCTTTCTTATGCCGCAAATTTCACTAGAATCCTAGAAAATACATATAACATTTGTATCTCCATACCAATAAATTTATTATAAAAATAAATTCAACGATCTAACAAATGATATTAATTGTGTACCATGAATATCAACAATGTTTTATATAAAATTAGTCAAAGTTATTTTTTTGGAAGCAATAATGATGGTTATTAGGGGAGTACCGGGAGTACCCCTCAGTGTTCTTTCTTGAAATTACGGATAATTTTAATAATGAATTAGACTATTTGTATTTATAGATATACGAATAAAACTATCTTAAATTAATCTTGGTGAATGGTTTTGACACATCATTGTGGACAACTAAATGCATATTAGTGGATGAAGACAAACTATGATAATTATATGTGCTTGTTAGTTATAATTGCAACTTCTAGTGGGTATTGTTGATGTGGATAGCTTACATGTTAAGACAAATCTCCGGTGGGTTTATCTTTATAGGAGTATATTGGCTATAATTGTAACTTCTAGTGGATTGTTGATGTTGATAGCTTGCATGTTGAGAAAAAAATCTATAGTGAGGTTTATCTTTGTAGGAGTATATTGGCTATAGTTGCAACTTCTAGTGGATTGTTGACGTTGATAGCTTGTATATTGAGAGAAATCTCTAGTGATGTTTATTTTTATAGGACAACTTCTAGTGGATTGTTGATGTTGATAGTTTGCATGTTGAGAGAAATCTCTAGTGGGTTTATCTTTATAGGAGTAC